>JAJLTX010000002.1:0-496780 GCA_030568365.1 Myxozyma kluyveri | reverse complement strand
ACAGTGCGGCTCAAATAGCTTACCCGGGCCTGTCGTTTTTTTTACCAAAATTTCCTCTTGCTGTAATGTATATAGATAGGGTGATAGGGTGATATTTGGTTCATGATCTTCGAATTACAGGGTTAGGCTGCTTAGCTGCTGAGTTCCGCAGTGCGCCTTCGCCATCACCGCCCCAGCTATCACGTGCCGGACACAAGCAGCGGGTCGCGCAGACGCAGCCGCGAGTCTGGGCCCAAGGCGGCGCGGGTCACGTGGCCCGATAAGCCGGATTGGTCGGCAGCGCTGATACGCCGCACCGGTGCGAGGGCAAGGGCTTGCGCGGCTCCGCTTGCGAGCCGCGAACTGGCGACTGGAGCGAAGCCCGGCTGACTGCTCTGCCTCCGGTCGGTCCCTGCTGGCCTGTCCCGCCCTGTCGCCGCTCGCGCTGGCGTCTGGTCCGCCGCTCTTCTATTCCCCGCCGCCTCCTCTCGTCTAGTCAATCTCATTGCCCCGCCTCCTCACCACTCCCCTCCACTTCCCTGGAAACCTCCTGCTCTACAGACAGATTTCCACAATGAAGGTTTCCGCCATCCTTGCTCTCGGCGCCCTTTTGGGTTCGTCTGAGGCCGCCGTCCACAAGTATGTCACCGGTCAGCTCTGCGATGTGTCGCCACCGTGGTCGTCTGCGCTTACGTGGACTCGTCATCGCGGTTTTCTGATGATCGTTCGCAACATAGAGAGCATTTGGCTAACGGAATTTGTTTGTCTAGGATGAACATCAAGAAGGTTCCTCTTACCGAACAGCTCGCCAAGGTAAGAACTTTTGACTCGACGATCGTTTGGGGAAAACAGGTCATTGATTCTAACGCAATCGCATTGATATAGCTTGATATGACCTCGCACATGCGCTCACTTGGCCAGAAGTACCTTGGTTCCTACAAGGGACAGGATTTTGATGCTGAGGCCGCTCACAATGTTCCTCTCTCCAACTTCCTCAATGCTCAGTGTATGTTCCACCGCACCATCTTCTCTTCGAATCTACTGACACCGACTCTTTTTTCCAGACTTTTCTGAGATCACCCTTGGTAATCCTCCCCAGTCATTCCAGGTTATTCTTGACACTGGTTCATCCAATCTCTGGGTTCCTTCCACCTCATGCTCGTCGATTGCTTGCTTCCTCCACACCAAGTACGACTCGCGTGAATCGTCTTCCTACAAGGCTAACGGTACCACCTTCGACATCCAGTACGGTTCTGGTTCCATGTCAGGTTTCGTCTCCAACGATGTCCTCACCATTGGCGACTTGACCATCACCGGCCAGGACTTCGCTGAGGCCACTCAAGAGCCCGGTCTTGCATTCGCTTTCGGCCGCTTCGACGGTATCCTCGGTCTTGGTTACGATACCATCTCCGTTAACGGCATGGTCCCTCCTGTCTACAAGGCCATTGAGCAAGGTCTCCTCGACGAGCCCCTCTTCTCCTTCTACCTCGGTGACACCGCCGTCAGCGAGGAGATGGGTGGTATTGCTACCTTCGGTGGCATTGAGCCTGAGTACTACACTGGTGAGATCACCTGGTTGCCTGTCCGCAGAAAGGCATACTGGGAGGTTGAGCTTAAGAGTATCTCCTTCGGTGACGATGCTGCTGAGCTCGAGAACACTGGTGCCATTGTTGACACCGGTACTTCCCTCATCGCTGTTCCCTCCGGTCTTGCTGAGATCCTCAACATGGAGATTGGTGCCAAGAAGAACTGGCAAGGACAGTACACTGTTGAGTGCAGCGTTCGCTCAACTCTTCCTACCATCTCCTTCAACCTCGGTGGCAAGGAGTTCTCCATCGCCGCTACTGATTACATCATGGAGGTTCAAGGATCTTGCATGTCAGCCTTTATGGGCATGGACATTCCTGAGCCTGTTGGCCCTCTCGTCATTCTTGGTGACGCTTTCCTCCGTCGCTACTACTCTATCTACGACATTGGTAACGACCGTGTCGGTCTTGCTACTGCCAAGTAAATTTAGACGTGGTGTTTTCAGTTCTCTCCAGCATAGACTAGTTTTATTATAAAACTTTTTAGATGCGAGGGTTCATCAGCGTAATGTCTTCTGGATTAGTATGATGGTTTCCGGGGAGTTCTTTCTGTCGTTTGCTTCTATTTCTATTGGATCATAGTCAAAGCATTTTGCTTTGCACTTGTTTCTAATATTTCTATATTTGGTATATGTTTTATGTGGATTTATGGTCAATATAAGGGGAATGAATATAAATATAATAATCGTAACTTGTTTATTACAGCTACAAGAACTTTTGCAAACAAATCTTGTGACAGTCGTCTCAAGTTAGGTTTAGATCTGTAGAATACGATAGCGTAAGCTTACGAACTGGTAAATGCTTCATATGGAATTCATTTCATATTTCGTCCTAAATATTTGTACATAACTCAAGAGTAACTTACTCTTTTCCTTCATCCGCCACTTCCTCCTTTTCCTCGACAGCCTCTTCCTTTACTACATCTTTAACCTCTTCCTTCGTTTCAGTCGTTACTTCTTCAGTAATTTCAGCCTTAACTTCTTCAGTAACTTCAGCCTTAACTTCTTCTTTAACCTCCTCCTTCTTCTCTTCATCAGCCTTTGGTTTCTTAACCTTTTTAGTTTTAACAACCTTAGCTTTCTTCTTCTTCTTAACAACAAGCTGCTTAGGTTGTGCTTCATCTTCACTCTCAGCAGCAACAGCAGCAGCTTTTGCAGCTTTCTTACGTGCATTCTGAATCTCTGCCTTAAATCGTTCAACTTCCAATCTACCTTGTTCATCATCAGTCTCTGGATCATCAAGATCCAATTCTTCAAGGCCTTTAGCATTAACTCGTAACAATTGCTTAGATCTAACGCCAGAACGTGGAACTTGCTTTGTAATCTTAGTAGATTCTTCATCACCATTAGCTTCATCCTCGCCAAATGTCTCTTCTTTAGCAATTTCGACGACAACAGGAAGTTGATTACGATTCTTCTTCTTCTTTTTTTGTTTAGAATCTTGAGGTGCTGCAATACTAGCAATTTCAAGTTTCATAATTGGAATCGAATCAATGTCAAGTTCTTCATTCTTCATAACAGCTTCTCCTTCACTAGATGAATCATCAGACGAATCATCACTCGAGTCACGAGTACGGCGACTCTTTTTAGATTTGGAAACAACTTTATCAGATTCAAGAATATAGTAAGGGTCTTCAGCTTGTTTCTTCTTTCGTTCTAGACGACGACGCTCCAATTCAGAATTATTCTCAGAATCCTCGCTAGAGTCAACAACGCGACGACTAGACTTCTTACTACTCTTTTTCTTCTTAACACTAACTCTTGCAGTTGGACCACTATTAACATTCTTTCCAGCTTGTTGTTCTTGAAGTTTTAATACTTGCTGTCTAACAAGTGCTTCATCTTCATCTTCTGATTCAGGATAATAAACAGGATCATTGAACTCTTCTTCAAGATCAAGACCTTCGGGAATTGGCACTTTTCGTTGCGCTTTTACTGAAACCGGGTTTAACTCCCAAACAGTAAACATAGCTGGCATTGCTTGAGATACTAACAACGGTGCTGACAGATCAGAATCATCTTGTGGCCTTGCAGAAATTGCAATAACAATTAATCTAAATAATTCTAAGAATTCGGCTGCACGTTCTTGAACTTCAACATCCATTGATGTTGAGAATTTCTCCAAAAATGTAACGATTTTCTCGGTTAAGTTCAAAATGCTAGCGGCATGTGAAGCTGTCCATGGAACACGATCATTTCCTGCATAGACACTGTAGATCTTAGGAGCCGCTTGGATAAATGCAGCCTCGGTTGGGAATGGGAAAGTCAATGGTTCAATAGATGTGAGGACTTCCAAAACTGTAACAGGACTTTCAATGTAACTTGCATACTCACCAGCGACGAAAGCAGCATATCTAAGAACACCAGGGCTACGGGTTGCCAATGTATTCTCAGTCAGTAACCGTACAGCCGCTGCAACAGCGTAATCACGTACTGCACGAACACGTACAGCAACATTTTGTAGCTCTTGACCAATAGCCGAATCAATATCTTTGATTCCCTCAGTAATTTTGACAAGATCAACAAGAACAGCAATATACCATTCAAAGTTGGAAACGTTAGCGTAGGTATTGGTAGAGCACATATCCAGAATCCGACGGACAACTTCGACTCGGTAATGTTCTGGAAGAACTTGCTCGCGTGATTGAGGAATCAATTGAAGCATAAGTCGTTTGACAACTTCGAAAAGTGTCTCACTGTTAACTAGATATACGACAAGTTCAACAGCACGTTCACGAATTGATAAATCTGGATCATCCATACAATCCATAATAACATCTGCATTTTGGGCCACAAGTAATGGATGAATCAATACAATCTTGTTGTAAGCGAGTAAACCAACGAACTTCAAATTCTGATCAGTTTCCTCAAAGAACATGCGAAGTTTGCTAACACACATAGATGCAAGCTGATCATCTTCTTTACTCATCATGTTGCCGGAAACAATACAGTTGATACATTCGTACAACAGAGACATTGCTGTCGTGGTTTGAATAATATTAGTGATTGGTGGCAGAAGTTTAGCCTTTAGTCGTGGCTCAATTGGTGCAAGCGAAGAAAACTAATTTTGTTAGTATAACTGGTACAATACTTTTGTGTCAAAAAGTTTGCCACTTACCAGTTTAATAATCTTGATAAGCATCCAATTGTTAGATGAGGTAGTCAACAATTGAAACAATTGTGGTGCCAATGGCAAGTAATTCTTTGGATGTTTCTTTGCAAGCTCACAAATAACATTAACAGTTGAAGAAACAACAGCTATTTCCGGATCTTCGAGTTTCTCTCTTAAACGTGGAAATGAAGCTCGTAATGCTTCAGGGAATTGTAAAAATACTTTATACATAACGAGAACTGCTTTCTTACGAACATATGGTCGCGAGTGATTCATCATCTTGAGAAGATCTTCAGAAAGATCACGAGCTAAACCTGGTGATACAATGTTGGAGATTCCAGAAATGGCAATTGCGACTTCGATATGGTTTGGTGATGCAAGGTCCTGCTGCTCATTAGTTTACATTCTTGATACTAATTGCATGTTTCAATTCATACCTTTTTAAGCATATTTGTAGCAAGCATAAGAACATCAGTATCGACACCAAAACTCTGCATAGCAGCCAGATATCCGACTCGTTTTTGAGAAAATTTTGATGAGGACATCACTTCGAGAACATTAAAACTTGCCCATGACATGTCGTATCCTAACATTTGAAGATAAGATAATTTAAGTACAGCCATTGTTTTAACATCCATATCGGGCATCATTGCCTCTTGTCGGCATTCGGAAATTGCATCTCGAATGAACTTGTCTATCGCTTCAGGATCCTTACAGGATCTAATACCACGAATCAAGTCATGTAATGACTTTCGAAATCTATTCGCATCCCCAATGTCAGTCTTAATTCCAATACATATTAAGCAGTTTGTGTGATAGCATACAGTGGCGCTGTTCGCACTCTTGATGCCATTATTTCGAACTTTTTGTGTTATGTGCTGCTCGCACAAGCAAACCAGGAATCTCCGGATATATGTAAAACGACCCCGATACAGTTGCTTCAGCTACTGAGGTCCTTGCAGCGTTCTGTTCAAGATATACGCGACCAAAGTCACAATATATTATGACAGCCGGTATGCAATCCAATACTACCGTTCTGGTACGTATTAAAATTTAACCTTACCGGAGTAAGTAATGCTGTTCCTGACACAACAAATTACAAGTCATGAAGCCCGAGTCATGCGAGTATCATCGATATTGCTGTACACGCCACGCCGCAGTTGCTGCCGCAGCCGACAATTGTAAGCATGGGTCTCGCCAGTGCGTTGATAACGACGTGAAACTTTGTGGACTCCTCCCGGCCGCCTAAAGCATGGGGGCTGTACCATCGACTCAGGCCACGACCTTAACGTGTCGGACTTAACAACTAAAGATCAGATAACTCCTATCAGATTTTATTATACAATTGCAGCTATATTTACGGTAAATAGTAATTCACAGCTCCGTCCTATCACCAAACGAATAAAATCCATGCCAAGACTCCAAAAAACACGTTATACATTATATTCAACGAATACATTTATCTAATTTCACACAGCTTATGGAAGGAGACCTCAGATTGCAGAGTCCGCAGGCTTAGGTTTCGAGCTGTCCATTCGCAGCAACATATCCCATTTGTTATCCCATGTATCGTTCTCCATTCGCGCAGCAAATTCAAATAGTTCGCGATATTCATCTTTATTCATCAAAGTCTCTAGTCTACTTGCATCTGTTGTTCCGACCGCCGTAGTAGTAGTAGCAGCGCCATCCGGGGAAATCTTTGGATCGAAATTCAAATTATTGATATCCTGCATAGCACCCATATCATTAGCAGTAAAATCAAACGAGAATTGTGAAGTCTGCTGATCCAGTTTCTGCATTTCACTGTCTACGTTGGATCCAGCGTTTGCCATTGCGTCGTTGCCGAGGTATGAACTAGCAGTAGTCGATCCAGAAATCGAGCTACTGTCACCAGTAGAATGTGCCTGATAACCGGAACCAGAGCCGGAGGTTGATATAGAGCTGTAACTTTCACCAGCAATTGGTAAATCAGCTGCCAGCAAATTTGAGAAATCAAGAATATCATCGAGATTATCCTTCTCTTGTGTCATAGCTGTTTCACTATCATGAGAGGCTTCACTTGCTCCAGGCGATACACCACTTGTAGTTGACGCACTATTAGGCGACATTGAAAGCGCTTGAGAGATCATTGAACCAATGGAAACTTTACTTGTGCGAGATCGTGTTTCATCTTCATCAATGCCATCTTGTTCCTTCATTGGCGTTAAACTTGCAAATTCAGGAGGAAGAGATGATGATACAAGTGGTAATCCAACTGGATTTAAGTATCCAATCTTGAGCCAAGTTCCTGTACGAAGCTTATTGAGCATATGCCACATGTGACGCACAGGCAAAGAGATTTCAACGACGCGTAAAAAGTGTAATACCTGAAAAATCTGTTCAATGACACGTAATCTCTCATCATTGATTTGCTTAGTACCTGGTTCAGGAAGGACTGGCGGATTAAGGTACATGTCTTGTAAAAGAATGACAATTGCATGCGATGGCGGGGAAGGTCTCACAAACCATACAAAAGGTAAGTGTTCTGGTAGCTTAACCGCTCCAAGGTAATAATAAATTGTATTAATAGCAGCCTGTATGACTTTCTCACGAACAGTCAATTCATTCAGTCCACGTTTGCGTGTAGATAAATCATAATCTTTCAAATAATGAGGGTGGTGTAAGTATGTTTGCGCTTTCTCACATATAAAGTGTGTGAAATAAAAGGCAAACTTGTAAATCGCACGATCGTGTTGTCCATCACTTCCTAATTCAACCATCTTTTGCCATCGATATGCAACACGTTTGCGTAAATTCGCGCACTCAATTTCTAAAGCATCAATTTTTTCGATAGTAAGCTTTTCGACACCGTATACCGCTAATAGGATCGTGCAGTTTACTGATGAACCACGCGATATTGCATTCATGCTCAGTACGGCAATATCGTACTGATCACGATATTCAGTACCATCGACTATAACAAATTCGGATGGAAGCTCAACATCACTCTCATTTGGGTGAACAACTGGAGGTAAGCCATGCGACATAGAAACCAAATAGTCGAGATGTACAAGCTGCCACCAGATTAGTCTTCGCGTCTGCGCTGACTCGACGTCACACTCAACTGCAAAATTTGCGGGATCACGATGTAATCCCATAAGCTGAGCCACACGGATCAACATTGCAATAACTGAAACTCCTGCATCAGTGTAAAACGCAAGTGTAAAAGTATGAAAAATTGCGCTTGCTTGTAAACAAGGCAGAGTTGGCCGTGAAGGAAAATTATTTGCAGAAAGTGCAATCTCAACTGCAATCTTGAACTTGTTCTGTTGCTGCCGACGTTCACGAATGACATCAATCTTGGCTTGTTGCTGAGCAACCATTTCAGAAACTGACAATCGCTCACCAGACGCTCCAGGGGTGTTACTTATGTCAAACAAAGCGCTTTCACATATACTCAGTGTAGCACCAAAATAAACGACAAACAAAAGTGGCATAAATAACATATTAACTTGCTCTTTGACTTGAAATTCCATCCAGAATCTATCATAAGCTTTGATGAATCGGAATCTGTTGAGTAATGGGACCATAGGGTGTACAGCTGTAAAGTAATGATTAACTAATGAATCGGAGACAGTTTTATCAGGTACCTGTGCAAACAAAATATCCTTTGCTGCGTCTGGAGTTGTTGAGAAGTGATTGAGAATTGTGGCCGTAGTGGCTTCGTTTTGCGACATGAAATCCAAATCGAGAGCTTTACTCCGAGATTTCAGAACACTTCCTAAATCAACCAGCTGAAAATTTATCAGTAAAGATCCATTTGCAAACATTGATTAATAGTAACCCACTAACCTCTTTAAAGTAAGCACCCCAAAACGCTCCATTAGCATACCGCGAACTTAAGCTATCCAGATCTAACGATAAAAAGCCCGCATCTGAATTATGAGTTGGCGAGCGGTGGTTTGCCGGACTAGATCTATCGCGGATAGGTAATTCAGGGTTACCTGACCGTACAGGACGAGCTCGATCAAAAGGATAGACATCTCTCTTCGGTGATCCACTAGAGGATACATCAGTTTCAAGGAGTGCACCTCCATCACCTGACGAATCCGTAACGAATACCAAATTATCCAATCCAGATCCACGAGTTCCAGATGCATCTGGTGCAGCACTATTTTCGAAATATTCGCATTCCAGTTCAAGTTTTGTACAGTTAGTACATGCTGGTATAGTTTTGTCGCACTTCACTTTCCTTCGATGACAATTTGTACACGATTTGATAACTCGCCTCCGTCGTACCATCATCTGTGGATGCTTATTACGACTTGCACCGTGCGACTGTTCTGATTGTGACGCCTGATTTGACTCTGGACATATTTTCTGTAGCTGTGAAATAGCTGTATTGTTACCTCTCACTTCTGTAGGAAATGTGAACAAAAGCTGATCGAGGACATCTCCACTGAGAATGTCGGCGGTACTATTATTAGACATCGCCATAATAGTACCGAATTTCAAGTATCAATATTCTCTGTACTTGATATTATGAACCTCTCACTTACAATACCAAGTAAACTAATAATACAAACAAAGTAACAAATTTTGTGATTCCTGGACTGATCAAACAAGTTCGATTATAGAGGAATAAGCAAATCTTGGCGAGCACATGCATCCTCGATATACGCTGACTCGTTGGGAGCTCCTGAGTCCACCTCGGAGGAATCGGCTCTAATTTTTTTTTAATTTCCGTGCCATACCGTCGCCCCGCCGCTCGCCTGTCGTCCTTACCGAACCCATACTTCATGAGTTTCTACACTAGATACAGCACCGTATAAATAAGTCTACAAAGTAAACGATACGTAGATACCGGACAGACCATATTTATTGAAATACACGCCTTGCTAATTTTTGCGGTTTCCTCAACCAAAATTTACAAACAGAACCGCGCTCCGTAGTACTGAAACTAAAACGGGTTCCTTTTAATGCCATAGCAAGAAAGAACAAGGACATTCAAAACAAAACGAGTGACGTAACATAACAGAAAACAGACCAACTCCATAAAAATACAAACACGTAGGAAACGACAAATGTGCATCTATCTGATAAGTAGCCATGTTAATCCAATCATGATAAATAAAACCAATGCTGTTAAAATACCAGCTCCTGCACGATCACCGGTAGTTGGACCTTCAGGGTCGAGATCGACCTGGCCGGGCAGTTTGGTTTGGTTCAAGCTTGGCGACGAGCCACCATTGTCTTGTGTGTATGGAAGAGGTACTGTACCTGCTAGTAAAGTTTGCGTTGCTTCCAAGGCACTTAATTGTTGGCCTAGACCCCAAGTACCATCCCACTCGCCGGTGAGCCAGGTCGTACCGCAAGTTACACCGTCACTTCCACCAGAGCATGATTCGGCAACGCCATTAGAAACTGTTGAGCGAAGCAAACTCATAATTCTGTCAGATGACTCGGGGAGCAGGACTGAGGTGAGACCCATATGCCGTGACAGGAAAGCTTTAAAAGACTGCTGATCAGTATTACATCGTTGAACACGTTCACAGGCGACCTCAAACATAATATCATTGTCGAAGAAAACGTGAAGACCATCTAGCATTCCCATAGTACGATTGTGCCAAATTTCATCACGAGTGACATCGTACATGTAAGCAGAGCCAGCCATGAAGATTGCAGCATTGTACGACCACTGGTAAGGCACAAGTGAGGAGCAGTTATTCACTCCTATACCATCATAGAAATACCAATATTCCTCATTTGCAAGACCGGACTCAACCACCCAGTCGTAAGTTCGCTCGGCCCATTCTATATAAGTTGAATTGCCAGTATAACGAGCAAGGCGTGCAGCCAAGATGAAAAGCCCAGCATTAGAGATTGTGTTCTTGTAGTCATAGCCATTGTTGAGGACGAAAATCTGCCAGCGAAGACCACCGTTGCAAGTGTAGGGATCCCAACGGTTAGCCATTGACCAGAAAGTTGACTCAGAGAGCTGAAGCCATTGTGGTTGGCCGATAGGAGGGTTTGTGAAGTTGCGTTCGGCAGCGGACATAGCCACGAAGGCCCAGAAAGCTTGGTCATCATTACCTTCGGTTACAGCCTCGGTGGTGGGCATAAAGTTCCAGTTAGGACCAACATTGGCGACAACAGCTTCAATAAGCTGATTATTCCATGTATCGTCACCAGTGTAGTAATAGTAATCGAGAAGTCCACCCCAGACACCACCAGCCTCCCACCAGTAGTATGGATCGACGAACTTGCCAACGACGCCGCCGGTCATGTTACCATTGTAGTAGGACATAGCACCGTGTGCGAAGACATTAGCAGCATGCCGAAGAGAATCTGCATCAGTCAGTTAGTATTCTCACTACTGCTCGGAAACCGAGCTTCTGTAAAAAAAAATAAAAAGAGAAGAGCATACCTTGGTCGTCGACATTGATTTCAATGGCGCTGACGCAGCGCAAAGCGGCAAGCGCGAGAGTCAGAAGAACTGACAACGGAGCGATCATGATGCCAAAATAAAAGCTGTACAGCTATCTGATTGAAAAAGGTATGCAGTGGACCGCGTAGCGAGTTTAAATGCCACGATACTTTGGTGGCTTAAAAGATACGCGTTTGTCTGTCAGCCGGCGCGTAGTGATCTCTTTTGACGCGACTAAAAATGTAGAGACACACAACTACCTCGTGTCACTGGTGCGATGTAGCAGAAGCTGAAGAAACGAGTGGAAGTGCTGCCTAGGTGAGAGACGAAGCAGACAGTGGAGCGACGGAAGTCCGGGAGCGAAGCAGAGCAGAGAGACACGGGTCTGCGGAGAGAAGAGAGAACAGAGCAAAGCAGAACTGAGGCTGGCGAGACCCAGCACTGCGTGTCGCTTGGCGCGTGCAAACGCTTCCAGCACGGGCTCTGTGTTGGGGTGTGAAACACGAAATAAAGCTCACTAAACACTGGTGCGCGCAGCCCCGTAACAGGCTGATGCTATTTCAGGCACGCGGACCCAATTTCGCGCACGCCACGCATTCCTCGCTGCCAGAACCAACGCCTTCAAACGGTTAAGTATGTCAGCAGTCAGCATTGTGGTATCGGCGCGCTTTTTTTAGCACTAAAAAGTCCTGAATCGGCACAGCCAAGCGCGTGTCTAGCTCGAATCAGTCACGCTCTCGCCCCTACTCGGCCGGTTGGTCGTGAAGTGTAGAGATCAGTAAACATCCTCAGCTGTTGCGATTTCATCTTCTACTTTCACAGCAGCCAATGTGCGCATTGTGGCAAGTCCTGTTCAGCTAATTGGCGCACAGCGTGAGTGCGTGAGGCGGTCTCCCGGAATATGCCGGTCCAGTCCGCCCTAACCTCCCCAGCCATATACGTACAGTATGCCGGCTGAATCAAGATAGCAGCCACTGTTGATCCCGCTTCGCAACTTTTAACAACTCAGGATCGATCAGCGCATCGTTGTCTGCGCGCGAATCCGGTAACATCGAATCGATCACGTACTCTGTGGCGGTACTTCATTGCCGTCCAGCGGCCGCTCTCGTCCGCTTTTGCTGTCTCTCTGCATGGTTCGCTTTGTCGATCGCCTTCGCCTCAAGAAGCGTTCCTCGTCATCCGGGGCCGCGCGCGGTGAATCTTCTCCAACACGCGTTGCTCTAAAGCTTCCAACGCTCCCTGAGATTTCTGCTCTTCCTGAGCTCAAGATATCTAGCTTCGGATCCGTCAACGAAGACTTTTCGGCGAGCTTTACATCCACTCTCAGCCCGAAAGTCGAGCACAGTGAGACCTCCACGAGCACAATATTTTCGCCACCAGTGCCCAGTATTTCCAAAAGTAAATTAAAAAATACAGCATCTGACACTTCGGAGCCACGTTCAGTTTCATCTTCACCTCCAGTACTGAAGTTGATCACAGATTCAGGTAGACCCTCTCAGATTCTATCACCGACATCCAGTGCTGTGGCCGAGCAGCGATTCAAATCAGCAAGGCCGGCGCGCTTTCCTAAGGTTGGCAAGGATAACAGCATCTCCATTTCAAGCTCGGTAGAGGGTTTGCCGAAGGAGACCATAAATGCTATTGGTGGAAAACTTACAAGGGATAGCAATGACGGACTTATGGACAAGACTAAAGTGGAAGCTAGGCACGAATCAGACACGAAGATTTCTCATCACGCTCGGAGCGAGACTGCGACCAATGCTATTTCGAAGACTATTACAGATGGACTTACGCGTAACGCATCCTCCACGCATGATGCTACCTGCACTGATTTTACTAGCTTGGATCACATTGTCCCAGAATCGCACGTACCCCACGTCGCGCGAAGTGTCACCGCTCAGGCAGTAGACATCTCTACTTCAGAAAAATCAACTGTATCAGAAGAGTTCACGCAAGAAACTCAGACTCCGGCCGCTATTGGCTCGTTGAAAAAGCATTCGCTTAGTATCGAAGATATGACGGCTATGGTTCTGGAACCGGATGGTATTGTTGAATCAACTGAGCACAGTATTGATAGCATCGTGATCGATGGCGCAAATGAGCTGCTTACATCCGAATTTAATAACAACTTCAAGAAATCTGAGAGCAGAGATGATGCAGTTGACTCTTCTGACCGCCTAGGCAATGAGAAAAAGTCAAGCATTTTGAACACTGCTGCTGAAGAGATATCAACTGACGATTCGAATATAAACGAGAAGCCTATCAAGCGTCGTGTGTCATTTGCAGAAGCCACAACAGATGTTGTTCATATCATAACCAACAGTGTCTATCTACAAGAATATTCGGACACCGCGTCACAATTCAGCGCGTCAACCGAGAGTCGCAGTGCGGATTCACAGGAAGATTTGTCTCCTGACACAGGATATCAGAATAAAGTCGCAGAGATTCTTGCAAAGAACAGAGATCCTACATCAGAGTCGCCAATGTCGTCCAGGAGCACTTCAATAAGGTCATCTGTTAATCAGTCGACGACTAGGACACCCGGAACTTCCATTTCGCCACTTCCATCACTTTGCGATGATGCTGCTCCGGGAAAGAATATTGATTCTATTATTTCTCCTGATAGCATTAGCATAGTTAGGCCCGACAATTACATTCTGCAATCGGTGGAAATCGTTAAACCAGAGTCATCTTTTGACTCTTTTGACAAAGCCCCTCTTTTTCCTACGGCAGCAAGTGATCAACCGCAGATGGACTCATCAGAAGATTCACAGATTGAGGTGGCACTAATTGCCAATTCAACTTTAAAAGATTCGAGTTATGGTCCTGCGCCAGAATTATCCAATTTTTCAGAGAGTACTCAGATTAGTGTTGACCAAACAGAATCTTTGCTAGCCATCAACGATTATGCCGCGCAGTCAAGTGTTAAATATTCAAGTATTGAACGCGAGGATCCACAAGATTTGCTTGAGGTATCTGAGGATTTTGCAAATGGAATGGATGAAATTCGCGCATGTGGAGAGATTTCAAACGACAGTAAACAATCACGAGGTATTGAAGCTGTTCAAGAAGGATCTCCGGCCGGCTCATCGGAAAGTGCTTATGAAAATCTGGTTAATAATGGAACTCCAATCTCAGAAATTTACGTCCCTACTCATAGCGATGTTGGCAGTTCAGAATTTGACACTCCAACTCCGATGGAAGAGTATGATGTATATCAAGATAATGAGGCAAAAATCAGTTCTACAGGAGCATATTCAATGGAGCAGAATACTGAGGATGCCGATTCTGCATCGTCGCTGAGTTTTGAATCTGTTGATGATCATGAGGAGTCGCTGTATAATACGCAGATGGTTCATCAACGCTCAAAGCCAAAAACTCAAGCTCAAGATGTCATTGAGACGAAACCAGGACCAGTTACGATGGAGATAGCTGGTGCCAAAGAGTCAACAGACCAGCACGTTGGACCGACAAACACTGATTGTATACAAGAGTTTAAATTACAAGATACAAAAATACAAGAAGCTGAATCCCAGGAAGTTGAATCATCGCTTAGCGAGGAAGATGTTGATTTAGAAACTGCGCCTCTTTTTTCTGTGGAAGTGGTTGATAAAGTATCTAGAGTCTTTGCAGAAACGAAAAGCACCAGTCAAATATCCCAACAAGTGCGCACTGGTTCACATGCACCTATCGGATCATCAATTGCGCCTACAAGACCATCAATTTTGGACTCGAGATCATCAAGTAAGCGTTCAAGATCATCAGCTAAGGACTCGAAACCACCAACTGCAGACTCAAGACAGCCACCTGCAAACTCAGAACCACCAATTTCAGATTCAAAATTGGCCCAACCGTTTACACCAGTGCCCGTAATTGCAAAGGTACCAAGTCCACCACCTGTGAAGACAACTGTGAAACTTCTATCTCCAGAAGAAGCACTAAGTCCGTTACCAATGTCACCAGCAACTCAATCAACTACAAATGGCCAAGCTTTGGGCGCACAAATAAGTACGCGATCTAGTCCGTCCACTCAGACCTCATCTCCGGAATCTCGCCCTTTTCTTTCGGTTGTGACTAAACAGAAGACGGAACGAGAAATGCCAGTTAGTTTCAAATCTGTTGCTCCAAGTGTTTTAGAAAATGAATCCGATAAAGCAGTCGACAATTTTGGTGACCCGGTTACGATATACAGCAGAAAGAATTCAGTGTCACTTTTAGATGCTGAGACGAGTACTTATACTTCTGTATCTGCAACGACGCCAGCAATTGCAGTCACTCATCTTCAAAGTATTGATGTGTATAGTGATGGAAGCGATAAGGCTTCGAGTTTCAGGAGTTATATTCCTACTTCAGGAACTAAAGTTACAGTTGTATCAGAACGACCCGAGCAAGTGCAAAGTGTATACACACCTAATCGGAATATGCATTCTTGGACTCCTGAGCCACCTGCTCCTTGTTATGCGAGAAGCTCTGTTAGTTCACCATATCGATCATCGGCTCCGTCCATCGCGTCTGTACACTCTTCAGGACATTCTGTTATTTCGGTACATTCTGCTGGTCCATATGCAACTTCGCATACTTCATCTCATACATCTCAAGGACGGTCATCAAGAAATGCTCAAGAAGTGAGTTGTGTTTCTGCAGCATCAGAAACTTTCAGCGCCAGAGGTGACGCAAATCTTAATATTCCACAACCTATCGTTCATGCCGAATCAGTATCCTCTCGCAGAGACTCTGGATCCTATTTGTCACCTTCACAAGGAATCTCTCCGCAAAACAATGGCCACGACCGCACTGCAGATTGGATTCGAAAAGGATCAGCATCTAGTCCATCTTCTTACACAGATTCAGTACAAGCAATACCAGAATATTATTCGCCTTCACAATTGCGACCTCAAATATCGCCCGCACATCCATATGCATATCAACCAAATTCATATCATTCAAGTGGGTATAGTCCTCCAAAGTTCAACCAAGTAGAAGATGGAGAGGAAAATGGGTACTCAGCATTTGGTTTTATGAAATCTGCTATTGGATCAACTATGAATGCTGTAAGCAGTTTTGCAAATCGTGGACCAAAGTACGACCTGCCGTTGTAATATCTCAATACGAAGTTCTCTATAGAGTTTTTTTTTTTCACTTGATTGATTCCTTGGACATACCGAATACTTTTTATATTTTTATACCACAGAGTCATTGTAATATACATTTTAACATAACAAATAATAGCATTTTACATAGTTCTTCGTAGAAATTCTGCTGCATCATTTTTGATGCAGTTTGTACAGGAAACCTGAATTCCTAGTCAAATTTTGATACATTGACGAATTACATTTACAATATAAAAAGATGTTTTATTAGGAGCGTGACTGATTAATCAAATGCCTGAGTGATTGAGTACTGTACGGTATGGTTTGTATACTGTAAAATTGTAGCTATAAAAGCAATTTTCTTGCTATGATTCCTTAATTGATCCTTATAATGCCTTAATTTGTAACCTTCAGAATTTCATGCAACGCTACTGCAATGGAATCAACTGTTGAGCATTTATAACCATTCTTAAACGTGTGAATAATCAGAGAAGTGACTCAATTATGGATCCATGGCGTGGAGTCATATTGTGGTTCGTTAGCATTTAACAGCAAACTATACAATAGCGTCTCCCCAATGCCACTTCAGATTGAATCTCTGATCTTGGGCAATTAATACAATTGTCAAATTGCTCTGCAAATTGATCGAATTATGATACTAGCTGTACAGTATTGCAGATCAAGACGTACGGATCGGATCGATATTGCCAAGACGTATAACTGCAGCTTGCAGCGGCGCGAGTGCACCGGCAAGAGGAAGCGATAAGCACCGTCGTTTATCGCTTCTTTTCTGTAAGGGGCTTCGATCAAGTTGCAGTGCGACTGCATTGGAAATCAATATACAACTCCGTGCCAATCATTTTGTACATCACTCTTCGGACATGAATGTTACAAGTTTGTGTCAGATGTATCATATTGGGACGGTTGATCGAAACTGTGCTGGATCTAGAGATTCAGTCCCAATAATCTACTACTACGGTAGATCGACTCTTCCTGAACAGAATTGCTCTTATCAAAGTGTTAACAGTATGCTACAAATTTAAAGTTTCACTTTGTCAAAGAAACGTCAATTAATGTTCATAATATGAACAATTTCCGTCATATAGATATATATCGGCGTGACGGTAGTCCGATATATCGACTTTCATAAAATTTCATATAAGTTAGCGGCTTTTCAAATAGCCCAGTTGAGGTCGAACCCCCACATATCTCGGGACTTACCTATCTCAATTGCTCAGAAATCTGCAGCAAAAAAAACGTGAGATTTCCTTGTGCAACTTATAAAACCGACTCACTTCAAATAATTGAGATGAATCGTGGTAAATTGTGGAGAAGTTCGGCCCGTCTTGCGTGGTCCGAGCGGGCGGATCATCGAGATTCGCGCACGATAAGCGGCGCTCAGGGCATATATTGATGGCCTCTGCAGTCTGCACTGCTGCAGTCGCACGCGCGGATGAGCTGCGCTCTGCCCGGTTAACGCCGGCGTAAAGACGGCCAACTGGTCTGATATTGCGACTGTTCTGCTTATCGACGACTCCTGAATTCTCGTTCAGCACGGTCCGCTATAGACATGCATGGATATTTCCTGACGAGATGACGCGTGCTGCACCTTGATCACGTCAGAGCTTCGCGCACGGTTGTGCTACGGCAATTGCAGCCAAGCAACCTCGCGATTATTGTCTAAGGCGCGTTAACAGCACAACGTCCGCGCGAGACGCGTTTCACACTCGAGGATAGATCTCCCTGGATGTACGCGATATCTGCGGTTCTGTGCATCCTTTCTATCTCTAGATTCACTATGTAGCCTACCCGCAGGCTGCAGCAGACATGCTTAAAGTGTGAGCTATGAAAGTTCTGACTGAACACTGTACGCTAGCCCCGGCACACTTATTAGGGCTGCATGAAGAATTCGTCCCGGCAGGCGACAACTTCATCACTAAATTCAGCCGGGCTCTTGGCAGGGACTTTGATCCCGACTTAACGCTCCTTTGGTCCCGTGTCAGACATTAATCGAGGGCTGCTTCTTGGCGCCATTTTGGATAACCCCGGCTTTGCTTATCTTGGCTGTAACTCAAGATTGACAAAAGATTTCTTCTCTCAGCATTCAGTATTGTATCGAATAATACCAAAGATATTTGATTAAGCCAAGAGTTACGTTTCTGGGACGTTTTTCGGTGAAGATTACATTTCCTTCATGGGCCGCCATACACATCGTTCTGCAGATGAAATTGGCGCTAACAGAGTTCCATACAAACGAATTCATATGATGATATTATGATATGCCCCACGCCGACCAGTCATTTCAACAACCGTCAGCTGTACTTTTCTACGGGCCATACTGCATGGTTAGTTCTGCCAAGAACATCGTGACAGACGCTGACAGAACTGTTTCACAGATACGGAGATGTACTATACCATAATGTTCGAATACACGAGAGAATGGACTGTTGTCTATTGACTACCGATCGAGGGGCCTCGTTAAATACAGCGCGACGCCCTCCTGTTAATCACGTCGTCGCCAAAGTCATATCGTAACGGCATCTTCCGCTTCTCTACACTCTTCAAACTGTTCAACAGGTCTCGTGAGAGCAGAGTCACGGTAAGTCAATTGAATTCAGGGAATACTATCGCGCGGAGTTTAACTAAATGTGATAATCATACAGCAGTCATGGATAAGATGGCCACTACACCGTCGGTCTCCGGCTCGGAGTCGGAAATTCGTGAGAAGAAGGAAGACGAGCATGTCCGCGTCACACCAGTATTCATGGTTGATCGTGAGAAAATCATTGATCGACTAGAGCATTCTGGTATTGCCAATGATATCCTTGCTGAGGGTCGTGAGACCTACATTTTTGAAGCTGTCGGTACAATGCCACTTGAAGAAGCACTTGAGATTCTTCGAGAAGGTATCGCTGAACATGAAGGTGATTATAATTTCCCTGAAGAGTTAGGAGTTAAAATGAGGTCGATGTTGGACGGTCCTGAGGCATACGGTATGGGAGAATATAACTATGAGATCGATGTACGTATCGAGGCATGTTTACTCAAGCATCATTCCCCTTATCCTGAAGTACGTGCTGTCACGGATCCATATGATGATCCAACAATTCCAGTCGAGACTCTTCGCGCTTATATTCTTGGATTTTTCTGGGTCACTGTTGGAGCATTCGTCAACGAAACACTTGGTGAACCACGGCAACCTGCTATCAATATTTCTTCAACTGTTATGCAAATTCTTCTTTACCCTTGCGGTAAACTAGCAGAGAAATTGCCTAACAAAAGTGTTCGTTTATTTGGCAAGACAATTTCATTAAACCCTGGCCCATGGTCTCCAAAGGAGCAGATGTTTGCTACAATTATGATCAACGCTGGTGGGCATTATTCTAACATTGTTAACTATACAATGGTTCTCAAGTTACCAGTATTTTTCGGTGTCACTTGGATTAACTTTGGTTTCTTGTTCATGATTAATGTTTCAACGCAGTTCTTTGGTTTGGGTATCTCTGGTATCATGCGACGATGGGTAGTTTACAACGAAAAGGCTATGTGGCCCACTATCCTTCCCACTTTGGCACTCAACAAGGCTTTGTTGGTTAGAGAACGCAAAGAATCAATTAATGGATGGACAATGAGTAAGCTCAAGTTCTTCTATGTCACCATGATTGCGTCTTTTGTCTACTTTTTCATTCCCAATTACTTGTTCACTGCATTATCAACTTTCAACTGGATGACTTGGATCGCTCCTCAAAACCTGACTTTGGCAATCATTACTGGTTCACGTCTTGGTCTTGGTATTAATCCTATCACAACATTCGATTGGGCAGTTATTCGTCGTAACAATCCTCTTGTCCGTCCTTTCTTCGCTGTTGCAAATCAGTACTTTGGTATCATTGTTTCAACGATCACAATTGCTATCATGTATTACACCAATTACAAGAATTCTGCATACTTACCAATCAACACTTCGCCAACATACGATAACACCGGTAAGCAATACAATGTTTCTAGAGTTCTCACCAACGGTAGATTTGATTACGACAAATACTTGCAATACTCGCCTCCATACATTTCTGCTGGTCATCTTGTACTTTACGGCGGTTCATATGCTCTTTACACCCTTGCATTTGTTTTCATTTTCTTGTCAGAGTGGAGGACTTTAAAGACATTCGTTACTGGGACTGTTCGTCAATTCAAGTTCAATCGAAACGTTTTAAGTAACGAAAACTCAATCTATGACGATTTCCATGATCCATTCTCACGTTCTATGCGCTCGTATAACGAGGTTCCTGACTGGTGGTTCTTTATTATTCTCGTTGGATCATTTGTCTTCGGTGTCATTGCTATTGCTGTCTATCCTTCAGAAACTCCAGTTTGGGTTGTTGTGATTATGATTCTTATGGGTATTGCTCTGTTGATTCCTACTTCGATTGTATACTCAGTTACTGGTTTTCAACTTGAAATGAATGAGCTTGCTTCTCTTTTGTGTGGTTATCTTATGCCAGGAAACGGTATCGGTAATGTCGTTTCACGCTTATACGGTTACAACACTGATGCACAAGCCGAATCTTTCATTGGTGATATGAAAATGGCTCATTACATGCGACTTCCTCCTCGTGCCGTTTTCCGTGGCCAATTTGCTGCAGTATGTATTCAAGTTTTTGTAACTTTAGGTGCGGTCTATGTTGTACTTGGATTAGATCAAGTTTGCACTCTTACACAACCTAACCGTTTCACTTGCCCTTATTCACAAGGTATTTATACTGCAGCACTTCTTTATGGTATCGTTGGACCGGATCGTATTCTCAATACAATTTATCCAGCTATCAAATACTCTTTCTTGATTGGTGCCGTATTAGGTCTTATTGCATATTTGATGCGTCGTTTTATTCCTCGTTGGACTCGATCAATCCATCCCGTCGTTATGATGTCTGGTGTCACTCCTTTCGGTACTGGTTACAATTTATCATACTATACTCCTGGTATGATTACCGCATATGTATTCATGTACCACATCAAGCGTCGTTACCTCCCATGGTGGACAAAGTACAATTATATTTTGTTTTCTGGATTAACAGCTGGCGTTGCTTTCTGCGCCATTGTAATTTTTGCTGCTCTCCAATATCAACAAATTACAGTCGTATGGTGGGGTAATACTGTCTCAGCTGCAGGTATTGATGGATCTGTTAATGGCCGTCTCCTTGAGATCCCAGAAAGAGGCTACTTTGGCCCTGGTGTTGGTGAGTTTCGTTAAGTTTTGCTTCATGATTGTTTGTATCGTGATTCATTTGACCAAAAAATATGCTTTAATCTTTAAGCTAATTAATTTTTTTCCGTTAAAATTTCTTGTAACTCACTGTAGAAAGCTGGACTAACGAAGTCAGCAAAATGGGCAATGGCCCCCATGCACCAGCAGAGCGTCGGCATTTGGTCTTCCAAGCTCCCGAATTTTCAGACGGGATTCCACACCTTGAGCCATCTTTCCCAACTATACAGTCAGATGAATTCATCATTACAGTATATCGTCAGCATGTCTGGGCCGTGTCAGACATTTGACACCAGGAATTAGCCACATCGAAATACGTGATACCGAGTCATATTCTCACGCGATAAATGCATCGCCAAGCAACCCGCGTTGTCTCGGCGGCCTAGCAAAGCAAAGACGACCAAGATTCCAAGAACAAACCGCTTACTTAGCTAACTGACAAGTTTACATTTCACATGCTTGCTTGCCTTTGTTCACCTGCAGTCTGCACTCTGCAGTCTGCCAATTAATTGGAAAGAGCTTAACGTCGATATCTCCGGCCAAGAAAATACAGTAAGGGGATATAACTGTGGCGGTTGTTCTGAGCGAATGGCCTCTACAGGGGAAACGATAACAACACAAATTTATAGATCTCTTATATGTAAAGCTGCGCACTCTTCTGAAGATGTCATGAATACATCATCTATACTATAAATTGAGAACTAAAAAGACGATAATTTACAAAAATTCAGATGCCGAAATAGGCAGGTTGCTATTGGCATTAATTTCGAGTCACCTTCGGATCTTCCCAGTCGGCTGTCGGCTATCCAGGACCAGAGTGGCCTGTAAATTTTTATCCAATCCAACCCAAACCGCCCCAAAAGTTCAACCCAGACCGCGCCATTTACAGGCCTATAATTTACTCCAGTAATATCGTTTACAAATTGCAAGATTTATAGTGAGTGAAATCGTGGAGGTATATAGCTATCATATACAGTACAGGGTCACCGCCACATCGGTCATGTATGAATTAATTAATATTGAGCTGTATGGGTACGTGTCCGCGCGCGGACAGTCATGCACAGGCTGCGCGCGACAGACGGGACGAGCTCCGCGAAGCAAACAACAGATATATAGCGCACTTGCCTCAAATTGGCTGAAGCTGGTCGAGGCATATAGTTACGGGACCATACGCGTATATATATATATACATGCACGCTGCAAATTACGATATATGACTTTAAAGGCTCGGAATTGCCAGTATTTATCCGTCAATTATTCAATTCTATACAAAATTCATAGACTGGGTAGGCGGAATTTGGTTCACTGGCACAATGTCGGCGCGGACTTACAAGTATATTACTATATCGTGCCCTGTATAGTATGAATAGTAGCAGTTGAAGGGCATGCATAGGGAGCATGTGTTGTTAAATTGGTATATCGTATATGTTCTACGGTATAATATTGAGTCGCCAGACCACGATGACACGATGAATCATATGAATCATGAATTTACGGCTGTAGGGAGCTCAAATCGGTCAGATTTGATTGTCAGTCACGGCATTCGAAAAAGATTCACGCTGTAGCCGCAAGCCACAGAAATACGCACTTGCCAGCGACTGTCAGTAAGACAGTAATACTGCAGCATACAATGCAGCCTGAAAATAGTAAACGAGCACGCAGTTGCTGCTGTAAAGAAACCGGGCATCCGGATCTCGTGGCGGGGTGGTCGGGGAATTGCGATGGCGACGGCAGCTGCATGGTGACGTCAGCAGTGGAGCAGCGGAAAAGAAATTGAGACAGCGGAGTGAGCCCCTGAGCGATAAGAGCGGGCGTTTATATGAAAGGTTTCTAATTTCCTGCTCAGGTGCTTCTTCCTATTCCCATTCCCCGGCTTCGGTCTACGAAACAGGGTCTGACAGTCGTCAGACGATAGCCTCCACGAAGTCCATATCCCGGTATTTGATGTCTGCATGTACACCTGACATCCTGACCCGCACACCTCTGTGATGTACAAGTAGGCGTATCGTTTTCAGCCTGCCAGCTTAATTAAATTTCGTAGGCTCGATAGACCGACAACTTCTGCCCGGAGCTTGGGTCCCCAAACCAATAACATATATATGCTGTGCACCGTCCGTCCGCGCGTGCCCAGAGAGCCGGCCAACCAACTGACCAAGGCACACACCGATCAAGCTGCCCGGCCTGTTGTCAGAGATCGGCCGTGTCCTAGCCGTGCTTTGTGCGCCGGCCACCTGTTAAGCAAAGCGCGTTATCGAGTTATCGTGCACGACCAGTCCCGCACTGCATAGAAGTTATACTGTCGAGTTTTCGGCGCATTTGGTGGTCATTGTATATACAGGTCTTCAGCTAGTATGTCGCGAGATGCGGCTATGAAGATGGCGGCTACAATAACTTGTCTAGGTTGTCTGGGCCACCGGATTTAGACAATTGGCTTGACCTCATCTGCGCCATTCTGCGAGCTGTTGGCATATGACTCAAGAATCGAGATGCCACGGAACTCTCGCGCAGAAGCTTTTGGTCGTTGGGAGGAGCAAAGAAACACAAGCGAGTAGTTCGAAGCGCCGGCGCTTGGCCTATCTTGGACAGGAGATGTAAAAGTAACGTGCCTTTGCGCTCTCCTTCGCACACACCGCCCGCTCTATCACAGAACCATGTCCCCGTCGCGCGCAGGGTCTCTCCTCCGCTCCGCAAAAATGGCCTTTGCGGGCACACGGGGCAGCTCGCCGGGTGCGCGAACCTGCGCGATTCTTATCTCTTAGACCATTGGCGGGCGTAGCGCGCGCCTGTTGCGCGGTGAAATGGGGATTATACGCTTGAACCGTGGGGCTTCTTGTTTCCTATCAGGCTATCATTATAATTCGCTGTCAACTATCAATTACCTGTCACCGTGTATATGCAGACCTTCATCGTGTCGGTCAGTTGCCGCGGGCCAATCTAATACCCGAAGTCGTTACCACACTAGTGGCTGCCTGGCTGGTCTTGTCAGCCCTGGTACCCCTCCATCCTCTCCCGATATACTTATAGATGTTCATGCGCCACCTCCTACAAGTCGCAATGTTTCTCCAGCAGACTCCGGTTCTCCACTCCCCGCCCCCCCAGCCACTCAGTCCCTGCCTCTGTCGGGACTCACTTGTAGTTCTTGCCACTTCCGCATTAGCTACAGGTGCATTTCAATGTATGCTCCTCTCCTCTACATTAGATGGTTACTTCATTCTGTATACTGACCCCGCAATTTAGATGGACATGATCGAAGAGAAAAAGACGGCCAACGTCGTCACTGGCCTGGTCCAGGATGTTGACGACGTCTCTGGTCCCCGGTTCGACTTCAACCGTGAGGTTGTCCTGGAGCATCTTTCAAAAGCCAAGGATCTCGAGGATATTATGAACGACCAAGTACAACTCGACTTCGTTCTCGACTCAGTTGGTCTTGTTTCACCCGAGGAAGCTGTTACCATTCTCGTTGAGGCTGAAAAGTATCACGAGGATGATTACAATTTCTCTCAAGAGTCAATGAATAAGATCAAAAGCTTACTCAAGGGTCCTGAAGCTATGGGTTACGATGCTAACTCCAAGGAAGGCATGGAATCCTTTGAGTGCGAATTGCGTATTGAAGCCGCACTCATCAAGTACTACTCTCCATATCCTGAAGTACGTTCAGTCATGAGCCCTATCGACGACCCAACCGTTTATGTTGAGACCATTCGCGCATACTTCCTGGGTCTTCTTTGGTCCGCAATTGCATCTTTCATCACTGAGGTTTTCCAGCCTCGTCAACCTTCCCTCTCACTTGGACCTACGGTCACACAACTTCTTATTTTCCCATGCGGTAAGCTTCTTGCACGGATATTACCCGACTGGGGATTCAATTTCCGCGGTGTTCGTCACTCATTGAACCCTGGTCCATGGTCATACAAGGAACAGATGTTCACTACCATCATGGTCAACACTGGTGGTCGCTACTCCAACATCATTAACCACACTCTTATTCTCAGTCTTCCCCGATTCTTCGGTCAAACCTGGGTTGACTTTGGTTTCATGTTCCTTATGAGTATCTCCACTGAGTTCTTCGGTTTCGGTATGGCTGGTGCCCTTCGTCGATGGGTCGTCTATTCGCCCAAGGCTGTCTGGCCCACTGTCATGCCAACTCTTGCCCTTAACAAGGCTTTGATGCTTCCTGAGGCCAAGGTTCCCATTTACGGATGGACAATTTCCAAGTACCGCTTTCTTCTCATCGTCCTTGTTGCTTCGTTCGCCTACTACTGGTTGCCAGATTTCCTTTTCCAGGCTCTCTCAACTTTCAACTGGATGACTTGGATTTCTCCCTCCAACTTCAACCTTGCTGTTGTCACTGGTTCCTCTCTTGGTCTTGGATACAACCCTTTTACTACTTTCGACTGGGCTGTTATCAACACTGCCAACCCACTTGTTCGTCCCTTCTTTGCCTCGCTCAACGTTTACCTTGGTGCACTTGGTACCGGTTTCTTAATTCTCGGTCTTTACTACAAGAATTACAAGAACACCGCCTACCTTC
This sequence comes from Myxozyma kluyveri, assembly GCA_030568365.1. Lineage (NCBI taxonomy): Eukaryota > Fungi > Ascomycota > Lipomycetes > Lipomycetales > Lipomycetaceae > Myxozyma > Myxozyma kluyveri. The sequence goes on along the minus strand of JAJLTX010000002.1, from coordinate 470,814 downwards.
CAATCAACGTCCCAACCACTTTCACCAACACTGGTACTCCATTCAATGTTTCGCGTATTCTCACCAATGTTCGTCTCGATGTTGACAAGTACCGCGCCTACTCACCTCCTTTCCTTTCAGCTGGTGCTCTTGTTCGTCAAGGTGGTGCTTTCTGCTTGTACACGCTTTCATTTGTTTTCATCATTCTCTCTGACTGGAGACTTTTGGCCGATTCATTCATTGGAATGTACAAGTATGTTCGCTACTTAGGTAAGGGCGAGAAGTACAAGGAATTTGATGACCCGGTTAGTCGTCAAATGCGTGCCTACCCTGAGACTCCCGGTTGGTGGTTCGTTATCATCATGGTTATTTCTTTCCTTATGGGTGTCATTGCTTTCGAGACTTACGATATTGGTGTCGGTATTTGGGTCATTGTTGTTTGCTTTGCTTTCAGTGCTGCTCTCTTGATTCCTTCCTCAATTGTCTTGGCTGTTTCTGGCTACCAGATTGTTCTTAATGATTTCCAGGCTATTGTTGGTGGTTACATGACCCCCGGTAATGGTATTGGTTTCTTGATGACTCGTTACTACGGTTACAACATGGATGATCAAGCCGAGACCTTTGTCTCCGATCTTAAGCTCGGTCACTACGCCAAGATTCCTCCCCGTGCAGTCTTCCGTGGTCAAATGACTGCTTGCTCGCTTCACGTTTTTGTCACTATTGGCGCCGTCTTCGTTGTTCGTAATTCGATTACTGGTCTTTGCGAACCTCTTCAACCTGATCGTTTCGTCTGCCCCAACGAAAACAACTTGTTCACTTCAACCATCCTGTTCGGTATTATGGGACCTAACCGTATTTTCAACACATTGTACCCTGGTCTCAAGTACTGTTTCTTAATTGGTGCTGTTCTTGGTGCTCTTTTCTGGGCTGCCCGTAAGAAATTTCCTAACCAATTACGTTACATTCACCCAGTCGTTATCATGTCCGGTGCTATCATCTACGGTAGTGGTTACAACTTATCTTACTACACTCCTGGTATGATTATTTCATTCTTCTTCATGTATTATATCAAGAGACGCTACCTTGCATGGTGGACCAAGTACAACTACGTTCTTACCTCAGGTCTTACCGCCGGTACTGCTTTCTGCGGTATTATCATTTTCGGTGCAATCAGTTACCCACATGTTACTGTCCCATGGTGGGGTAACTCTGTTTCGTATGCTGGTATTGATGGTACTCGATCAGCGCTCCTTCGTGTTGAGCCTGGTGAGTACTTTGGACCTAGAATTGGTGAATTCCACTAAGTTAAAACTTGGTTCCTATGTTATGTATAAGTAATTTTTAGTTAATAGTAGTGTATATGCGTTAGATGTCTAATAATAATTGACAAATGGATTTCTAAAATATTTTATATCTGTAAGAGCAAACTATTTATAATGCACGCGATACATTATTATTCTCGGCGTCAGACTAGCTCGCAGCAGATTGTGGGACTCGCCGCACGTATTTTTTTGTCGTGAAGTTCAACTTCTGGCGTTGCAGTTGTGACTTATGTTGTCTACGCAACGCAGGCCACACTATCAAATCAGAGCATTCCGATCCATCTTTATCTCGCTCATTGATCCATTTCAAATTCGAATTTCATGTGGTTTTTAAAATGTCTAATCAATCTACAAGGTCATCAGAACCAAACAGTGAATCTTCTGAGTCAAAATTACAATTAAAATCAAAAGATCCGATTAAAATTACAGAACGAGCTAAAGCCAAAGCTGCATTTTCTTCAGAAATTTTAAAAGAAAATAAAACAAATTCTATATCAATTAATCTTAATAAATTATATTCAATTCTAAATGCTGTTATTGCGAGACCTTCAATTGGGAATGTTAAAGTACGTATTGATTTATTGAATTGATTAGTGAGTGCTTGGTCTAATGAATAAATATAGGCCGCTAGGGAAGTTATTATGGATGATATAGCATGGTCGGAATCAAGATGTCGTTTTTTTGCAAAATATTTATCAACAATATTTCCATATACAGATAGTAGACATGGACGATTGAGTATTCTATATTTAATAAATGATGTACTTCATCACTCTTTAAGAGATGATATATTTGCGGGTGGATATCCAGCATTTCGCGATTCAATTAAAGAATATCTTAGAATTTTTTGTATGACTGCAATTCAATATACTCGTATTAGATCTAGAGTTAATGAGTTATTTGAACTTTGGTGGACTCGTGGATATTATTCTAAAGAAGATTTAAAACATGCAATTCAATCTGCTGAAGGTTCATCAGCTTCAAAGGAAGAGCACAACGGTAATCAATCGTCACAAAAAGCGCCACATTTACAAATTCAGCAACAAGAACAGAAAAAGTATGAAATCCATCAGAGGAATGAAATTAGGTCAATTACTAAAAGAGAGATCGCTGTCTACGCACCAAGTCGAGGTCCATATCCGTCATCTGTATATTTAGGAGATTTATCAATTTCCAAGTCATATTATGATTTACCTGTATCAGCTATGCTTCCATTTATTATTGATAGGAACACACCACTTGATATCAATGAAGTTAAACCAGTTAGACTTGGTTCAATTGATGACACCACTCATCAAATTACAGATATCCGGATTCAAAAAGCGGTTGATAAATTTTATGAAAATATTTCGTGGAATGGTGGTGAGTTTAAAGAAGCAAACTTGGCATCAAATGAAACAGCAGGTAGTATTGATAGTTCAAATGAGAATTTAAATTCAGGCCCAGAATTCTTTGAATATGAAGGCTGGTCAACTGATTTCTTTAATAGAAAACAGTATGATTCAGATACTTTGGATGATGGTGATAGTGAGAGTGATTTTAGTGAAGATAATCGACAAGGTAGACGTGGATCGAGTACTTCTTATAATAGTCGAAATCGAACTAGAAGCCGAACAAGAAGCAGAACTCGAAGGAGAACTAAAAGCAGGAATCGAAATAGAAGTCAAAGTCCATATTCAAAAAGAATGCCAATTCCAAATTTGCAATTTGCGCCTCAACAACATGATTAAATTTTGCTTCAAATACAGTATTGCATTGGGAAATCGTATGGTATATACATCAGGAGTTTTTTTATCTGTATTTCATTAGTGTCATTTGTTACAGAGCTACAGGTTTTTTTTAATTTGTGTGAGTTTAAGGAGTTTCTATTGAGAGCCCAATTCAAGAGCTCAAAAATAAACTAAGCTAAATATGATAACTTAGCGTAGCATGTTAGTCACATAAACAAAAAAATATATATGAACACCAGAAATAATAGCACGAAAGGAGATATATAAGTTATAAACGAATTGAGAAAGAAGAATAAGAATATACAATTACAAATTTAATTTAATAAAAAAAAAAAATAATAAAAGACAAAAAACAAGAAAACAAGCGTTCCGGACTTTCATAACACCCTAACCCCTTTGATAAATGCAGTTTTTATGTAATTCACTGCAACAGTATTTGTAGAAATAACTGTTTGTTTATCGATGTTTATATTTCTATAATGAATAGTTAGCACATTTGTTAGGAAATTTATAAACTGAAAGAATTCAATACGTACATCTTGAACATTTCGTCGTCGTTCAGGATCCATTTGATTACTAACTCCCATAAGAGTACTTGACACAGCTTCAGTGGCACCAATCATACCACGTAAAACAGCAACAGGAGCAGATCTTACAATTGCAAAAGCAGCTTGTTGAGGCGATCCTTGATCACCAGCTTCAGCGGGCAATGCAATTAAAATATCTCGTGCAGTTCCAAGATTTCTGTTAAGACTTGAATATGCTCTTTGTAATCCTTGTGTAATATTTGATGGTTGATTGGCATACATACTAACTGCCTTTTGACTTCTTTGATGATGGTGATGATGACGTGGTCTTGAATGATGACTAAATGTATCAAATTCATCATCTTCATCACTATCCATATCACTTGACATTCCTAATTCATCGTCAATATCAGTTGCATTACTACTGGTACCTCTAGCATCACCAGGACCAGGACCAACAATCAAAGATTCAGCATTTTCAAGTACATTTTGAGTACCAACAGCAATTTTAGCACCTAGATTAACAAGTTCATTTGTAGTAATTTTTGCAAATTGTAATGCACCTTTCTGAAGACTTCTAACAACTCTTCCATCCTTTTGATATTCTCGAAATGGTACAACAACTAAATCTTTAACTCCGCTACCAAGTCGAACAATTGATTTTACTGGCGCAACTCCTGCTAATACATTTCCTAATTGATTTCCTCGAATATCAGGTAACCAGATGTTATTAAGTTCTTTACCAAGTCTTGCAAATCCTGTAATTCCATAAAGAACAATTCCGCGAAGAACGATATTAGCTCCGTCTAAAACAAAGAAATTCATAAACTCAGTAGTATGTCCAGATCGTAATCCTGCATAATCAACTTTCTTTGGCTTATAGTCAAGTTTGACTTTTAATTCTGAAATTTCAACTCGTTGGAGGAATGAAATATCATCTGTTGTTGGTGGAGCTACATTCTGACTCTTGAACTCGAAAAATCTTGTAAGGAATTCCAATGTATCCTGATCAACGTACAATCTCAGAGGTAACATACGTATCTATAAATTAAGTTAGTTAAGCCCGAATCAAACTTCAGCTGTATACATACTTTGATAACTAGTTCAGATGTCTCGAGTGTAGGATCCGGTCGTACAGTAAGTACCTCGGCATGGACCATATTTCCATCCTTTGCACGTTCTTCAGCAGTATGCATTGAAGTTGCAAATTTTCGCCAAGTTGAAGTAGGTACGTTATCAAATATTTCTAAATCACGAACACGTAAATCCACTGAACTTGAGACAATTGAATTATCAAGAAACGCAACAAAATCAACATTGACACCTTTGAGCTCGACTTGTAGTTTTTGAGAATTTGATCTCTTAAGTTTTAATCGTTTAGATGATCCTGTTGGAGGTGTTGCTCTCCTTGAAGTAGGTACAGAATATGCAGTTGACGTTGTTGAAATTTGACTTGCTGTATCATCATCTTCATGAAGTTCACGATTAATTGCATTTGTAAGACCATTCGGATCTGCACCAGATGGAACTCCAATATAAATTGAATTGAATAAGAAATCACCAATAATTGACTCATCATCATCATCTTGTAAATGACCATGTAGTCTTCTATTACGAATCGCATCAATTGCACGATTTTCGACTCGTGAAACCGCAGAAGAAATAATTTCCCTTGTTCGCGGCCAATCGTAACCATCATGTAAATTCCAAAGAACATGAACATTACGTATATTTAAAGTTAAAAACTTTCGATCGCTATTATAAATCGAACTTTCCATTAACGATGGTTTAGAGAAGTGATCTTCAAGAATTTCAATTTTATCAAGTGCTGCTAATGTTCTTGCGTCAAGATCACGTCCAGAATCTTGTTCGGTTAGATATGAATCTTCAACTGAAGCTTCAACAAAATTTGGAACTTGATGATTATCTTCACCTACTGATCCTGTACGTTGACTTTGATCTGCTTCAGATGATGGTGTGATAAGTGAATTCTCACCAGAAGTTGTTGATGCAATAATTGATTCACTTCCAGTATGTTGATGTAATACCGTAGGTGTTAATGAAGGAGAACCATAATAGCTTTCAACTAAACTAATACTAATAGGAATTTGTAATTCTTGTGGAGATACATCTGAAGGAGAATCAATTGATGAATTTGAATTAGAATTAATAATTCGTAAATCTGCAAGTTCATCTAATTCTTCATTTCCATTATCATTATATACAGATGGAGTAATCGACATATCCAATAAAGAATTTCGATCACGACCATGTGATTTAACCGACGGTTCTTGTTGAGTTGGAGTAGCCTTCGCTTGAACCGTTGGAGATAATTTCGGAGTTGGTTGTACTGGTTTAGCTTGTGCTTGTTGCTGTTTAGGTTCTTTAGATACTGATTTCGTAGCTTGTGGATTCTTTGATGCTCTAAAAACTGATTGTTCAAGATGTTGAAGAACATCAACAGGCATAATTTCAGTATGAAATCTTTCAGATTCCGCAACCAAAACAGCTTCGGGTTTCAAACCATTGATAACTTCGATAAGAGTTTGAGTTGAATCCGCACAAGTTTCAAGAAATAAAAGATCATCTCGTAATTCAATTTCTGATACCATATGTTTATCAGATGTATTATCATCTCTTGCAACTCTCATATTTGCTGATGCTGATGAAATTGACGCAACATTAACATATCCAAGATCTGAAAATGGTGTAAGATGTTCAACTATTCTTGGAGCAGATGCTCTCCTTTGATTCCTTGCATCTTTTGATCTGATATTTGCAACATCATCAATTAAGAACAATGTTCCTCGTCTTAAATTAATATGTGCATGAAACTCTTCAGTCTTACTTTGAACAAATCCTTCAATCTTGGCATTTGTAATTACAAATAATCCCTTTGATCTAAGTCGGAGTGGATTAAGTCCAATTGCACTTTCACGGATTTCAATTTCAAGATTAATTGAGTCTCCAGTTGCTTTAATAGTAGCTAATGAATCTTCCAATTTAGATTTTAATCCCATACCAAATTCTTCTTCTTCAAAATAGTCACTATCTTCATCAACATCTTTTATAACTTCAACATCATCTTCTTCATTCAAATCAAGTAAATCATAATCCCAACTTGGTGTCTTATGTGGATTCTGCATTGATGCAGCAGGATCAAAAATTCCCGGTCGATTAATTGGTTCCTTTGTTATCTTATCACCTGAAAATGCATGAATTAATTTAAGAAGTAAATCAATCCTATATTCTGTACGTAAGTTATATATCTGTGCAGATACACGTTGATTCTGTTTTTGAGAAATAGAAATACTAATCATTGGTCGTGTACCAACTCGTTCATCTAATGCGGCACCAATAATTCCAAATTCTTCAGGCGTTTCTAATAATGTTGCACCAGGTATACTATGAATCAATGATACATCTTTAACATCAAAAGTTGATTCTAAATCAGTTTTGACAATTGATACATTACGTAAATCCAAAACAAGATTGGCTAAATCACCTTCTTCTGGAATTGATTCTAATGTAACACCGAACCGTTTAATGTGAATTTTCTGTCCTGATTTTTCTTTGGCAAACTTAACTCGATGTAACGAAATTGGAGGAGTAATCGTCTGGGCTTTATCAGCTGTTGAAAATAAATCGACTGCAATATCCATAAGTTTCGCAAAGTCATTCTTATAAATTTCATGAAATGACCAAGAACAATTTGCAGTAACTGAAGAAACAATCAAAAGTGATGAAAGTGAAATATTTGAATGATTAATTTCATCAATATTCCGTATATGTTCAGCAGTTGGTTTCAAATCGTACCGAATTTCATTAACAGCTAACTCGACCCCCGGGATTGAAACCATTATATTATCACATTTCAAAGCTGATCTTGCAACAACAATTGGTAACGCTGTAACATTGATATTTGGAGTTGTTTCGCTAGTAATAATACAAATATCTACCGTATTTGTCTTTCCAGTCAAGCCATATTCTGAAGGCTTTACCACTCCTGCGCCATTTGATTTTTGTTTAAAATCAGCTGGAACTGGAGTTCCAGATCTTTGAGCAGCAAATGGTCCAGATTCACTGAAATTGTTGGTTGCACTTGATAGCAATCGGCGAGAGCTAATTAAAATTTCTTCAATAATATCAGGTGTTGCAGTGATTTTAAGTTTCCTTGGAAGATTAAAATCAATGGTGGATCCTCTTATTGAAACTGATAAATCTGGATCTGACATTTCTTTTGAAGTGAATTCCAAAACTTTCTTTCCAAATCCTTCTGCATATATACGATCAGCAGTAAGTGCACAAAGTAATGACGTAGATGCCGAAGTTGTGGCGTCGTCACTGTTTGATGGAGTTGAAACTGAAATCGAAGTAAATAGATTCTCTGCGAAAAATACTAAATGTTTCTCTGAATTAATATAATTTCCAACGTCATCAAGTGGTGCTGATGGACTGAATTCAATCCTTCGAATTCCAATCTTAACTTTACGATCTTGAGAAATTGGGTTATCTGAATCATCGTCATCTGTAGTTTTTGACCCAGATTGAGGTACATTGACGCTATCGTTAGAAAGATATCCATTGATAATTGTATTGATAATATCTGCCAAGTTTTCAATATTAGCTAATCCAGAACGAACAGTATCTGCTTGAAATTCAAATTCAGTTAATTTCTTTGTCGTTAAAACCAATTTATCACACCAGAACAAAGTTGATTGTTTCTCTGGGCTGGTAGTCTGTAATGTTGAATTATTTGGAAATATCTCAGAATTTGGAGCAAGTGCACTATGATAAATACTTCGCGCATCTGCACTTGAGAAATACATGCTTTCTGACATGGATTGACCCCATGACCTTGTAGGAGTTCGCATTGTTGGAGAATTTTCTGTGCTGTCATCTTGATCTGACGAGTAGCTTTGAAAGTCATCTGATGAGTATGTTGATTCTCGACGACTCAAGTCCGGTAAGATACCGTTGGAATCAGTTAAATCATCTGGTAAGAATACCCGAACATCTGTAAGAGTAAGTGTTCGTTCTTCAACTTTCGTATCAGAAAGTTTAACAGCTCCAAAAGTAACTAAAAGAGGTCGATGTCCTAAGATCTGAACCGACAGATTTGAAATTGTTACTCTGAATTGTTGAGCCAATCGATCAACTACATTAGCCATTAATGATTGAAGATTGAACCCCCCAGTACCAAATCCAACTAAATCTTCTTCAGAACTGGCTAAAGATTCATCATCACTACTAACACTACCATCACCACTATCATTGCTAACTTCACGAGATAATGACATTGATTGCTGTAGCTCAATTGCTTCTTCTTCAGTTCGACTACCAATGAATGAAGCAGCCAATTCATTCTTAGCTCGAGCATAAACATCTGATATCTCAGAAGCAATTTCTTCAGCAGTCTTGTATGATACAGGAGCAACAGTAAGTCTTGTATTCTCCAATGATAATTCTATTGGTGCCGCAAGGATATTTCGTGGAATAACGAGTTTGATTTGAGCAATTTGGCCATCTAGAAGACGCATTCCGGGAATTGTGATCTCCTACATGAATAAAAGATTAATATGATGTAAATAGATTGGTTTAAAAGACAGAAACATACCTCAAGTTTCAACTTAAGATTCCGAAGAACAACTGAACTATTAGATCCAAGCTGTACATCAAGATCATGTAAATCAGGTTCATCGAATATTCCAGCTCTCATAATAATATAACGGATGAGCCGCTTTTGAATATCTTGCGGCAACCATGGTGCTCCTTTCATAACCATTGCTACTGATTAGATTATCTTTATAAAATTTGCAATGAATCAATATATAAGGTAGTCTTAAGAGAACGTCTTAGCTTGAAAGAGACACAAAGATGCATGCGCGATCTGCGTGATAACACGCGTCGTCTTCGTTGCAGTGCTTGTTTTGTTAAACAAAATCTACAGTAAAATGAACTATTAAGATGATAATTTGTAAGTCAATCATTATAGGTAAAGAAAATAAGTTATAGATCAAGCTAGATGCGGTGGCAAGCGCGTCAATTGTCGCGTATGCCGCTTGCGCCTGATTGTGGAACGGCACTTACTGTGATGTGAGGTAAGCGTTCACAAGCTGCTTGTATCCATACAAGCCAGAACGCGCCGACGCGCCAATAAGCGCAAATATATAGAGAGAATATCAGCACGCGCAAGTGAATCTGCTAATAAGCAAAGTGCACGATGTGTTGAATGAAAGCGATCAGAAGTGTGTATTGACAACAGTTGAAGTCCCTATTATGACACAGCTGTTTGCTTAAAGCGGGTGCGGAGTGGGGTGGCAGGGTAAATCCGATTGGGAGTTTGCGGCTGCTCACATTTTGGAGCGAGATGTGAGGGCCTTGTTCGCTCTCTCGCCCTAACTGACTCCAACACAACGTGTCGCACGCGTGGCTATTTGCTTATGCATCCTACATTTTCTATGATTATGGTTCATCTATCCTTTGAACTTCTAAAATACTATACAAATATATAAAAAATACAATGCCTGCCATTTAAGGGCCTTATAACGCCGTATGTTTCCCAACCGCTCCCATTTGATGCATCTCCGCCAGCACACCGCCAGATACTGTACGCGGCAGATTATCCGAACCCGAGTCCGATGTTCCCAACAATATCGATGTACGTAACGACCGTGTTGGCAGTTGTGCAGCCGTGTCAGTGTGTCACGGATGTACCGTAATAAGCCAATACTAACGGACAAGCTATACTTGTGTTTAACCGCCATCTTATGTCTTGAATAAATTCTATAAATATAATACAGATACTGTAGCTAGATTATCTTGTTGAGATTGCGATAAATGGTGATAATATGTGAAATTGAGGTTAAATTATGCTATAATGAATTATGTGGCATTGAAACTTGTTCATGAATTTCAATTAGCGGACGCAGGAGCGCCAACTGTAGTACCGGCAGTACGACGTAACAAAGCAGCAATTCGTAATTGATGTTCAAAAAACTCAACATTTTCAGCCATCAATTTTGATCGCAATTCCAATAATAAACGTTTCTTTTCAGCCCATTGCTCAGGGGGCAGGTATGAAATTCGACTGAATGCTTCGATTGCAGATTCGCCTTCCTTTTGCAACCACATTGCTTCTTGTGGAATTTGTGAGTATGCAGCGGCAATTTCTTTGTCAGCAAGAATTGGTGTCCCTGTAATAATTGAGGTAGCAACTGATGACGAAGCTTGGCTGCGTGTATAAGCCTTTGATGCAAACGCCGGAATAATTAAAAATGACTGCGATAAATGCTTGAAGTATTCTGGGAAATTCAAGTTACGCTTGTAGATAATGCGATCAGCGATCTCTTTGGGAACTGGTTGAAACATACCAGAACCAACGAGATGCAACTTTGCCTTTGGCTGTGTCTTCTTGTAATCGTTAAAAATCTTTTTGTAATCACGTCGCCACGGTTCGTATTTTCCTGGAATAGCGCCGTACGGTGATTCGACATTTATTGATGGATCCTTGTCGGCAACGTTGACTACCGGGTGCACGATGGGCGCATTATATACAATTGAATCGCCAGTACCAAAGAAAGCTGGGAAATAATCATGAACGTATTGTTGTACGTGATGCGATAGTGTTACAAGCTCCCATTGTCCACGACGAATCCATGGAATCATACGATTGATCTGAGCCTTGTATGGAGACTTTCCTGCTGGACGTGCGTCCCACTTATTTGCTTCATGAACAATACAGATAACACGAGCACCACGTTGAAGGTACTTGTCAAGTGTAGCGCCAAGGAAATTCACATCTTCTGGGCATGAAGTGAGGAAAATGAGATCTGGTGATCCAGAGTTCGGTGTCATGGTTGTCGATTGAGCAAGTTGAAGTTTTTTTGGTTGTGCAGCATATTTGAGCATTGGCGCAACACCAAAACGCTTTGATCCCTCTTTTGTAACCCAAGTGGTGAGATTGACGTTTGGTAAGCTGGAAAACGCGTGAAGAAATGGAAGAACAACTTCATAGTGATAGCGTGGTGTGTTGACGAGAAAGATGTTCATTGATCCACGTTCGCCTTGGAGTTCAGGAAGAGCCACGCCAGCAGGGATCACGGTTGCGGAAGCAGCAGGAAGAGCAGCAGATGAAGCAGCAGCTGAAGCGGCGATTGGAGACGTAGCTAATGACGAAGAAACGGCTGAAACCGCAGCTGGCGTTTCTGCAGAAATGACAGAACTGGCTGCTTCCGTAACGACAACTGAAGTGACAGGAGACTGTATGGTTGATGAAGATTCAGTAACTGCAACTATTGAAGAAACAATAGAGCTGGTTGATTCAGCGATGAAAGAGGTAGACGATTCCAAAACGACTGTTGAAGCTGTGACCGTAGAGGGATCTATCACGCGTGAAGCTGTGCCTGCACCTGCGACTGCGACTGCCAATGACGCAGGACTGGTTGATTCAGATTGTGGTGATGAATCGATCACAGGAAGACTCGGTTCTGCTATCTGAGCAGAGGCAGCAGCAACAGAGCCGCTTGTACCGTTGCTGTTTTGCTCTGCTGCACTCCAAGCCTCGCTGGAAAGAAGGTCGTCGACGAGGCCATCCTGATCAGGCTGCTGTTGATCTTGCTGCTGCGCCGAGGACAGAGACTTTGTGATGAGGTTCTGGCCCTGGTTCGAGACTGGCCACAGGATGAGGACGATCAGGACAATGCCGACAACCGCACGGACGGCGACTTTGTTCCCGCGGGGCAGCATTGTTGGAACGCAGATCTGGAGGTCTCGTTTGTTGTTGTGGCTGAAGAGTTGGTCAAGAGGACGCGAGGAGACGCGAGTGAGACGCGAGGAGGGCGGCGAGTATAATATATATACAGCGGCTGCCGTCGAGACAGGAGGTGACTGGCTGTGTTATGCAGTGTCTGTGTTAGTGCTTCGACGCAGGCCACTGGTACGGTCCAAGAGTAGCACTAGTTCGCTCTAGTCGTCGTGCGGCGTCTCGGAGACTGCGGTGCTGCAGTAAGAAGTGCACGAAGACCTCTGCGTCGGCAGAACTCTTCCTCCATTGTGATATTCCCAGCATCCACCGCGCTCGCCGCGCTCGCCGCCGCCATCCGCGATGCACGTGTTGGTGTGTCGGTGACGAGCGCGAGTCCGAGACGGCGCGGCGATGATGCGTGTGCCGCAGCCGCACGGGGCTATATTTACTCGAGCCCCAATGGGCGCGATGCCGCTTCGATCGATGGACAATGGGCCAAGGTCCGCGTTCTCAGAGTCAGCGTCCATCGCTCTGTGCCGATATCGTCGGCCTGTCCTTATCGGCGCCGGATGCTTGTCCGTGCCGTGTGATGGTGAAGTATGCGCAAGCCGGATTTGTAAATGCACTTGAATCCCCGTGTTCTGCACGTATTTTAGTGTCCTGCAATCCGAAAATGCAGGTCGCTGCGTACGTACAGTAACATCAAGTTGACTTGATAGCTTAGCATAGCTTCCTGTCAGGAATCTCAGCGATAACTCCCTCTGTTCGAACACCGTGCATTTTGAATTCCTGATGCTTTTGTACTGCGCCATTATGTTCAAGCATACGCAACTCCAATTCCATGAAGATATCCATTTATCATATCCACAGAGGTCACTCGCGTGCCATTGAAAGATTGGCGAAACATGCGAAGTATCGTGCAGCATGAGAAAATACTTTGCTGGTCATGACTTTGGTATACGCTGCTGAGCTGCAACAGCCATTACTCCTCTTGTACCTCTTTTTCTATTCCAGTTCAACCATTCACGCGTTTCTCAAGAATACGTACGCAAATGTAAGACATTCAACAAGTTTTGACTCTTCTCTCTATACTGCTGCAGTTCCTAAATTGGAATACAGCACTGCAAACTCAAAGGCCATTCAATGACCTAACTGACATCTCGGATTTCACTCGCCATAGCGTATATGTATCCATGAAGTTGCAGTCAAGACCCCAGTTCCGACATGGGGAAGTAATTAATCAAATGGAGGGAAGTATTAATAAAGTGCTGTCAGACTAATTGCTGTAATTAAGCCATCGATTCAGTCACCAGAAGTCCAGCCTGCTGCTTCAAACGGCCACCATGTCGAGTCTCCATGACGATACCCATCTCTTGCACTGCTGCCGCTCTGTTGGCATGGTTCCTTGTTAAGCGTGCGTATTCTGCCGAAGAAACAGTGACTGTGTGAATACGGACCTCCACGCGCACTCGTGCGTCGTGCCGAGGTAGCGGAACTGGAACCGCCACTTTGTTAATATGCATGCGGCTGCAGCATCTGCCATGCGGCTCGATCATCTCATTAGCGCCAGGTCGACAGGCTGTAGGAGGGGGGTTTTGTGTTGTTGCTTGCAGTGTGTTACATTGTGGTATTTGTACCAATTTTGGCGCGTCACAACTTCATGCGCAAGCCAGCTGGTCAATTACGGTACAATTTCTACAAGTTCAAAATAGAATATCTCTTCTTTGATTAACAACTTCACAATCTAATAACGAATATACTATTAAACCAAGGCATATTGCCCAAAAACAAAGATACATAAAGTAAAATTAAAACCCCGTACCAACACAAACTGTTAAACATAACCAGTACGTACGTCCTTTCAGAAATGGAGTAAAAAAAAAAACAGTCATAAAATAATAAAAGGAAAGAAAAAGAAAATAATTATAGCGGAATAGCAAAATTAACATGAAGGAAAACTATCGACTCCGGTTCTATCGTACAACGGTTACATAATGCATAGCGGTAAAAACAAATAATAATAATAATAATAATAATAAATAATATTGTAGGTCGCAAGGTCATGATCATGATAATTAGTGTGTAAATGTGGAGCAATGTGCTAGAAGCAGCATCTAGATTGATGCAATTTGTTTGAATGTAATCATATATGCAGCATGTTTCAGAGTATCCTAGTTATTATGAGCAATAAGCAATAAACTCGACGTTCGTTTGATCGTTTAAATTTTCAGGAAGTTAAGAACGCCTTGCATGAAGAATGCTGAAATAACAGGAATGGTAAGGTTGTCATCCATACCCCAAAGATCAACAGCTTCAGCAAAAGCTCCAATAAATCCAGAAAGGAGACACAGAGTTGGTAACGATAACTTGCTTGTTTCTGGAGTCCATGCAAGTATGTCGCCTTCTAATAATTGAGGCGTCCGTGGAAATATCACACCGTACAGAAGATACGAGGCGATTAAGCCAGTAGCGAAGGCAGCAGCTGAGCCTGCAAGTGACTTGTTCTTGACAATCTTTGGTGTATATTTTCCATATGCTCTTCCAATTGATGAAGCCGCGGTATCTGACCAACTAAGAAGCAAAACTGCAAGTAATGAAATGTCCTTGGGGAAGATGAGGAAGACAACAATAAGACCAATAAGGTACCAAACAATTCCATTCAGTTTGTCAACTTCTGACTCTCTCATCAGTACACCAAATGCTTGTATATAGTATTTGCTGAATGTTGGTGACCGAAAGCGCAACAGGTCAAGAAGGATAATGGATACCAGCAGAAAGACAAGAACAGGAGTTACTTGCGATAACTGGATACCACGGTAGTACAGACCCAGAGTAAGGAATCCAATCGAAACATGTAGCAGTTTCCGTGGAATTTCGTGTTTGTGAATAAAACTGCGATACTTTTGATGATAAGAAATGAGACCGATGGGTGACCGTGAACGTGGCGTCAGAGGCTCGACGGGAGTAGCTTTACCATTCGCGGCTTTTCGTGACCGTACTGTTCCGTTACCATTAGCGACACCATTAGCCTTAGGAGTTGTAATTGATGGTGTTGATGACTTTGATACTGAGCCATTCCGTTGGCGCGTTGATGACCGTGTGACGGGAGATTTCCGGGCGGTTTGCTTGGTGGCGGCCATAATGAATTGTAGATATTGCACGTGAAAGGACCGAGCTCTCCGAGAAAAAAAATATACTGGAAGTTATGAAGTTGAATAGCAACTGTCGTAATGCTAAATACGTGTCAAATGTTCAAAATAGCAATCAGCAATTGAAGTATTGCTGCTAATAGAACTTGAACTCCCGTGAGATTGGAGAATGTAGCGATGAGCCTGGTGTTCACGCGACAGGGACGACGGGTCACGACACGAAACACACCGGCAGACCGATGAGTATGGTGAATGGAAGTAACGGAATCGACAGAATAGTACCAATTCCTGTTCAAATAGTCCAAATTCTATCGCAGACAACCCATACAGGACCTGGCATGCAAACCGAGCCGGAAAACGCGAGTGTCGTGGATTTTTTTTTCGCCTTGGCCTCGTTGGATCCTCGCGATTGAGGCGCGGCGCGGCGCCGGCCAACGCGAAATGCTGACACGCGTGTAGCGGCTACAAACGCCACACTCAGCGCAACGCCGCACGGCACGATCTGATGGTCGCCGGAGACGTCAGATTGCATCGAGTGATGAAGTTGGCGTGTCATTCAAGTATATAGTCCGTGGGTGTACTGCTCTTCGTCGACTTCGGTGGTAGGTTTGGTTCTTTACAGGCCGTCACAGCTGTCACAAAACAAGTAACGCTGTGTCGGTCATTGTCCACCGTTTGAACAAGAGGATCAGCAGTTGTACTTCTCTCATCATGGACTCGCCATTTGACACTCCAAGCACTGATTCTGCGCTCTGTGCAGCGTTAGACGATCCTTCAATCACAAACTTCATTGTATCATTATTTATCACAGTCGGCATTGTTGTTTCTTATTTACCACAACATTTTCGTATCATTCTACGACGCTCATCGATTGGCATTTCACCGTGGTTCCTTCTTCTCGGTGTGGTATCAAGTCTAGGCTTATTTGCAAACGTTCTCCTTCTTTCATCAGGAGTTTTCAGATGTTGTTCAGTATTATCTGCAACCAAGTGCTTCTCTGCAACTTTAGGTGTAACTCAAGTCACTGTTCAGTTTATGATGTTTGCACTTGTTCTTGCGCTTGCAATAAAATACTTTCCTAGAGATCCAGCTGTCGCAATGGATTATGCTCGGTTACGATCAGTTGGAATATACTCCGTTGCATCATTTGCAACTGTTTTCTTTATTGCTTTTATTATTCATTTAACACATTCTCAATCACTTACAAAATTCTATGCAAATTTCTTAGGTTTAAGTGCAGCTTTCTTGGCAATGTGTCAATATTTCCCACAGATTTATACAACTTATACAATGAAACGTGCTGGTTCACTATCAATTTTCACAATGATCATGCAAGTCCCAGGTGGATTTATCTGGGCAATTAGCTTGGCTGCAAGAGAAGGTACAGCTTGGTCAACATGGATATCATCATTAATGTCAGCTTTATTTCAATTACTTGTTCTTTGGTTATGTATTTACTATGAATATATTGCCAAAACAGGCTCAAGCACTTCATTTTCATTATCAAATTCACATGAATATGATAATCTTGCATCAGATAATATCAACCTGCTAGATGACCATGATCCATACACAATTTCAGTATTTGATGAGGATGCAGATGGAGCTTCAGAGGAAAGTTATAATGGACCAGTTCAAGCAGCTGTTGGCCATACACTTGAATTTTTCAATCCTCATTCACGTCATTTTGGTGAACGTCCTGAATTACTTGAAACAGAGCCTAATATCGCTGAAGAAATAATTCTTGATCGTCTTGCTGGTATTTCCGATCCTCAACACTCTCAATAAAGGAAACAGCCTTAAATATTTGATTTTGTCATATGGTACATTTCGTTGTCGCTCTATTTTATTATTTTTACGTTCGGATTTTTTTGTGAGTTGGGGTACTATTATTTTGTCACGATTGTTAATACGGGTTTTTTAAAAGCTTAATTATTTGTCATTCACTCATTCATTAATTTATGCCATAAGAGGCATTTTCTATTGTATAATATTTGTATATGTGCATTTTACTTTGAATTAATTTAATCATTTTTACTTCAAATTATTTACTTTTAATCATAACTCACTTCCAAATTCCCAAGCACCATCACCACCACCACCCCACCTTCACCACCCCACCTTAACAATTTCCTTTCCATCCCATTCCGATCCAACCCTACAGTATTTCCATTCGTAGCTAAATATAGTACTCAACTACAGTATAGATTATAATTCAGTTGTTGTTGATTGCTGCGATAAGACACCTGCAACTGTACTTATGAAATTTGTGTTAGTATCTTGAGGATATACAGTTGCATTATCAGCAAAACGTAATCGAACATTATCTCTATTTCCAGCTGATGAACTACTCTCAATTTCACCAGTTGATGGATTTCTTGTAAATCTAAATACAGATCTACTGACTCTTCTTCTTTTTAATTTTCTCGCCATTCTTCCTGATGTATTTTGTGAAACTGGTGTATTTTCTTGATATGTCACAGTATCAATATCAATTTCAGCATCAATATTATCTTCGACAGCTGCTCCAGTTGGGACATCACCATTAACAGATCCATTTTGCTCGTCCTGTTCATCATCTTCCTCGTCATCTTCTTCAAATCCAGTATAATAAGAAGTCATTCCATCGCCCATAGTAATCTGACTACCTAAATCAACTTCACCACAAAGGTCAATTAGATCTTCTTTTTCAAGTGCAAGAAATCCTTGAGTTCTAACGACAAGCCCCCAATGTCTAAAACAAAATCTAGCTGCACTTTCACGTAGCATATCTTCTCTTGCACTTTTAGCTGCTTCCCAAATCATTGCTGCTGTTGATGCTTCAAATGATTCTGAAATTCGCTCAATGCAAACTTCTCGTAATCTTGGTAGCATATACATATTACTGACAACAAGGGTACGGCAAATTACTAGAACACTAACATTAGGTGGTAACATATCTGTATATAAAAAATACAGCAATGCATAAACCGTTGATCTTCGTTCTGGAATATGCATTCGACGACGATGTACTTCTCTCATTCGTGATGCACTTAGTCTTCGGAAATGTTCCCAACGAGTTTTGAGAATTAATGAATGAACATATAATGGTTCACATGTAGTTGTACCAGAAGATCCAGATGGCGCACTGGTTGAATTTCTCGCGTTGTTATATTGCAAAAGTGATCCTTCATACTCATCTGGAATTGAGGTAATCACGAAATCCGAAGACGCTTCGTCGTTTAGTAAACTTGCGAAATCAGAATTAAGAGATTCCATAGGTTGCGGAATATTTTGAAATCCAGCACCTGCATTCTTAGCTGCTGCTAATGCAATTTGACTCATTGGATTACCAACTGCTCGACTTGGTTTACTCGCCACACCGAAATATCTTAAATCAATCGGAAGGATACGACACATACATTCAACCCAAGGAGTCGTAACGTCATCTGGTTCTTGGGTTGCTCCGATAAGATACATTGTTGAACCGTCTGAAGCAAGATATTCCCAATTATCATGAGCAAATAAAGCAGAGGAAACATCTGTATCAGCGACTGTTTTCCACCTTAATTCAGTAAGATCAAGACATGACATTGCAGTCTCGGCAGTATGCACGGCTGGACCATGTGTCATGAAATCAACTACTACTGTACCAGTTGATGCATAAAAGTGTTTTCCTGCTCGTTTATCTGTATTTGAAGAAGGCGTATGTGCTCGCCGTCGCATGCGAGCCGATGACGATTCTATTCCAGATGAGCTCTCGTCGCCAATACTTGAGCCAGTCTCACTAGATACAGCACTGGGGTCGGGATAATGAAGACTTGCAACATCAGAAGATCTTAAATCAAACCAAACAACACTTGAAGGCCGATCCATTTCTTCTGTTAATCCACCAAACACCCAAATCTTGTTCTCGAACACAGTTGAGAAATGATCATAACGAGATACAAAAGATCTTGCGTCAGACCAAGTAAATGTTTCAAGATCAAGACAAAGTATATCATCTAACACTTGTTGTCCTTCGCCCATTCCTCCACAGAAATAAAGTAAATTTCTACACTCTGAAAGACATGCTGCATGTCTTAGCCGAGCTTGTGGTTGAATTCCATAAGTCTGAGGTTGAGTCCACGTATTATCGCGAACATTGTAGATGTAAAGTTCATTAAGTTGATTCTCAGACTCATTGGCACCACCAAAAACAATAATCTTCCCATCTCTCCAATATGTTGCAGTATGTCCATGTCGACCTGTTGGAACATTACCGGTTGGATCGGTGACTGTTGTGACAGCAAATGTTTTGGTATCAATTAAGATGACCGAGTTGTACACTATCACCGATGTTAGTTAAAGCCAGGTACTATGGAAAAGAATAAAACTTACAAAATCCTGTATTATCCATAAGATCGAACCCACCAAAGAGAAATATTTTGTTCTCTTCAGGGCACATTGTTACGGACATGTTCACTGCCATGGGAGGATAACGCACAGTCGCTGGTAATTGAAAGTCAACATTCATGAGCTCATCAAATATAAAGCCTAAGTAAATACATACGTTTCAAGTCATGAACTCGAGGAGCGACGCTTCCACGAGCGCCATAGCCTCTTGCGAAAGCTGCTGCTGGTTCCAAAATTCGATCCGGGCCCGATGCTGGTGTCGCAGTGTTGCTTAAGGTACCATTAGATGATGTATCATTGGAAAGTGGCACCAGAGAAAACTCCGGAGTAACAGCAGCGACGCTGGATGTGCTGCCTGATCCATTGCTGATATTTTGATCAATTCCGGCGGGAGATGCCGTGAAGCGGAAAACTGGTGAGAGCGGTTCAGCCATTGTGGTGTTGCGGTTCGTGAACGTGAGTACCGCGCAAGATAAGTTGAGTACCTCAGAATAGTATCAAAGATCTCTCGCCTGCCACTTAACAAGAGAACTATTGTTCAGCTTGATCAAGGCCCATTACTCCGCACAGTGTGCGATCAGTTATGGGAAGTGAATTCACCCGGAACGGTGAAGGCAATTGCAGCGAACGTTGGGACTTGGGGGTCGGCGCTGGGAGTTTTGTTTGGGTCACTGCAGGCGAGCCAGCCTCGTCGCTCCAACGGCCCCCGCCTCGTTAACCACCAAACTGTTGCTCGCGATTCGAGCTCAATTGCCGGCACCTGACTGAACTCGCGCAGAGTTGCTGTTCATTGTTCTGCCTATGAGCCCCACATTTGCGTCGTCGCGAATCGCGTTGAGGTGTGGGAGGTAGCGCGGTGCGGGGTGGGTTTTGGACGCGAGCTCGTCGGCCTGGGCGCACCGTTTCCCACTTCGCCAGTCTCGACGGTCGCGAATGTCGACCGTTTCCGAGATGGATAAGTTACTGCCGTGTGCATATTAATGAATGTGCGTACAAAACCTTCTGCTTCGAGATCTCGCGAAGCTGTACCCGGGAGTCATCAGCTATGTTTTTAGTGGCTCTCCGTCCAGAGACGCACGAGGTCGGTCGCGCATGGGACCCACAAGACTTGTGCTCACGGCGACATGATATATGCTGGACGCGATCGCGCCGAGTACCTCTTTTACAACTATCATTAAAGCACCATCGGTCCTCTTGCTCTCGTCGTCATCTTCTGTTGTGCAAATTTCAGCACCTGTCTCTTTGATACTTATCAGTTCTCTTCTCTGTATGCCTATCTGAGGACCAATAGCTACAACTCGCGGTATCTCTCCGTCACCGGCACAATGACAATCTCTTCAAATTATCCATTGATATGGCGGGTACCTTTGGTTTTCTGCGTCCTAATACTCATCCGCATCTCCATTGCTTCATTAAATCATGAGCATGGCTATCTGAAAAATACTGTTGGAGGTATCGCTGTTGGTGCCGCTGTTAATGCTGGAGGTTTTGTTCGCGACTACATGAACAAGTTTAATCATGAAGACCTTCCTCGAATTTCCGAGACTGTTGCTACTTCAAATTCTTTTGACTTCTTCCGACCTTTACCAATGCTGCAAGGTCAACTTGGAATGATGAATGTCTTTCTGATCAACACTCCAAAATATCACACTGAAATCGTCACACCAGTTTTACAAGCCTTTTCAAGAATGCCTAATGTCAATGTCAGTTTATGGCTCTCCAAAGAGGGAATGTCGCGATTCGAAGTTCCTAGACTTCTTCAAAATGCTGCTCGCTCAGATGACCTTGCAATATACGATTACCTCGATCTCGAAATAAGTTCCGGTACACCTGATCTTATTTATCTCACCTCATGTCCCGAGGATGTTCAGCAGCTGTCTGAAACCTTGGAAGTATTTTTACGAAGAGGAGCACGCGTTCTTTGCGTTGTTCATCAAGCTGATAAGTGGGATATACGCCGACCATCAAATGAATCACCTAACCTGGAAGAAATTGTCAGTATGATCCCTTGGATACGACGTCGTCAATGGGAACTTGTTACGACAGCTCCTCATGTCCAACGATTTGTACGTGACAATTTTCCGACCTTCTTAATGACAGGTTCGGGTGTGGTTTTTACAGCTCCAATAGTTCATCCAGTTTACAAGCCAGAAAAAATAGAACCCAAGATTAATATATTGCATCCTTATGCCAGTATGTTGGGAACTTCTGAGTGGTTGTGGCGCGATTATGAAGATGCATATAAATTATTTTCTGAAATTTCACCCAAAGCTGGTCTACATTTAATTGATGCTGGTAAAGATATTCATATCCCCTTCCCAATTCAAGATAAAGTTGGATATTACCGCGACTTAACATATCCTGATTACGTTACACATCTGGCGAAAGGTATTGCTATTATACCTGCATTTTCTACTGAAAAGTATAGTCACAGTCGATCGTCATCAGCAATTTCTACTTCAATATCAGTTGGTACTCCAATTCTTGCTGATTCCAGAATCATATCAGCTTATTCACATCTATCATCAAAGGTCGTGTGGACGCGGAGGGCAGGTGAATCCCAAATTGAAGCGCTTAGTCGAATCTCAAAAATATCGCCTAAAGTATGGAAAGAGAAGAAAAAGGCTCTGATAGCCTTACGAAAGGAATTAATTGAGAAAAATACTGAATACTTGGAACGCCAGCTGCGGATTGCTGCAATTCAACGTCAAACTGCTCCCGAAAATTCGGCATAAATATCTAATTTGTGATTGTTTTAATAGGTGTTTTTGTGATAATTTTAAAGAATTTTGTTATCCTTTTATCTAAAATCTATAATGACTTGTCGTAGCTGTAGAATCCTGATTTGAGACCGCGAGCGAGCGAGACCTTCAAGATTCCTTTAATGATACTAACCCCTTGTAATTGCTTGCTTACATGCTTACATATATTTCTACACAAGTCCCTTGCAGTAGGATCTTTTGTGAATACTATAGTTCGCATCATTCTTCATGAATCATTGTTCTGTATCAATCAACTGATCCACTCCGTTTCAAATACATAATAGGTGCAGTAGTCCATCAGATTGATATTCACTGTATCAATTTGCTGACTAGGTCGATTTATTGGACATCGATGTCCGGCACCCCAGTACCTACACCACCGGCACCTGCCGCAGCAGCTGCAGCCCCTGCACCAGACGCAGTGGAAGATGCTGAATCTGCAACTCCCCGCGATGCCAGAATTCTTCATCTCATTCTTGCATCTCGTGGAATAAGTCGTTATCAGGATCGTGTTTCTCTTCAGTTAATGGATTTTGCATATCGATACACCTCATCAGTTCTCGAAGATGCTCTGTTATATGCTGATCACGCACGCGCTGCAAATCCAGGCTCATCAACAGCAGCAAATACAGTCCTTTCAGCAGATGATGTACGCCTCGCCATTGGTGCACGTATGAATTATCAATTTAAGCCTGCACCTCCAAAAGAACTACTACTTGAACTTGCAAATGAACGAAATCGTCGTCCGTTACCACCAGTCACACCAATCTCTGGATTACGACTTCCACCGGAGAAATATTGTTTAACTGCCAAGGATTGGTCTGTGGATGATGAGTTAGCTGAATTAGAAGCTACAGAGGAGGGTTCAGAGGTACAGGAACCTGATTCCAAACGTGTGCGAACTATTTGATTGTGTTGCTAGGTATCCGATGTGGCTTTTTTGTGTATTTTACATATGCTGGCGTTTTTGGCTTGGTTTCTTTGTACAAAATGTATTAAATTAGATAATAAATTCTTGTAAGATAGTGTAAACTATGTGACATGATATAAAAGTCGTAGTATATATGAGAGTCTATGTACAAATCCGGAGACGAACAATTCCGGAATTTAGTTTGTCCGACAAGTTGAGAAATCAAATCGCTTAAGTGGAAGTACTTTTTTGTTCTTTTAATTTTTGAACCTTCTCATTGACAACTTCAGTCACAAACTGATCCCGAAACTTATCATCCATATAGAAAAGCATACACTTCATCATATTCTCCTTTTCATATTTGCAGTACCATCCGGCTGTAAACATCTTTCCCGCTTGACACATTGAAAATGCTACAGTTGAAAAAGTAAAATCATCATGTAAGTATATCACCTGATCAAATAAATTCAATCTAAACTAACCTGTAAGGTAATCTTTACACTGTGATCTAGCGAATACTGCTTGTCGGCTATCAACTTCTTGTTCGTCTTTTGGCGACAACATCCACGATGGAACTGGCCTCTTTGTTCGAGTCTCATTTATATTATCCATAGTCTATGCATGTATCGCAATTGCAGAAATCTAGTAATTTCACTATTTATACAGTCACCACAGTTGTATCCAAAAGATCCTGTTGGTGCGGAGCGCGATGATTCGGCACTCCGTGAACATCACCACATTGCGGCTCGGCGCGTTGGCTTCTCCCAACGCAAAAATCCCAAGCCAATAATTTTTCTCCAGCATCAACTTCACAGCACATGAACAAAGGTACAATAACTCATTTATAGAGTAAATAGAGATAAAATGTCGTCTCTTAAATTTTCTGTGCAACATAAAGAGCACCGTGAACGGGCTCAACCTCAAAATCGAAAGAAATGGGGGTTACTTGAGAAACATAAGGTAAGGACTGCATTTTTTTCTTGATCTGAACGTTCGTAAAGTGAACTGTATAACTAACAAATATCTCCGTTCAGGATTATGTCATACGTGCAAAAGATTACCATCAGAAAGAAGATAAGCTTAAGATTTTACGTGAGAAAGCACGGAGTAAAAACCCAGATGAATTCTATTATGGAATGTACTCTACCAAGACGGATCGAAGAGGTACTAAAATTGCAGAGCGAGAAGGATCCATAACATTATCTGCGGAACAGATGAAATTATTACGAACACAAGATGAAGGATATTTGAATACTGTTCTCATTGAAGAAAAAAATGCTGCTGATAGATTAGAGCAAAGACTTGCATTTACGAATGGAGCTTGGAAAAGAAGTGATGAAAGTGATGTCGAAAATGAAGCAGTTAATGATGAGTCTGATTATGATTATAGTGATTTGGATGAAGAAGAGTCAGAGACTAAGAGTAAAAAGAAGAAAGGATTAAAAATGCCACGATCTATGCCTTCTTTAATTCCTGATGTCAAACACAAGAAGTTTGCAGATTCAATGGAGGAAGCTGCTCGAGTGGCATCAAGCAAGACACCATATTCGTCAAGCTTCAGTGATGATTTATCCAAGGATCAAAGAAAATTAGCAAAAGAATTGGCTGGTCGGCGGAAACGGATATCACAAATCGAAACCGTTTTAAAAGAGGCTCAATTACAGAAAAACTTACTGGGAAAGGGACAGAAACGGAAGATAGTGAAGCCGGATGGAACAGTCGTGTGGAAATGGTCTACTCAAAGAAAGAAGTAGACTGAAAAATTATGTTGGCATAGAGGCGGTTTTGTAAGATTTAGCATGTAAAGAGAGATCGAAATCTCACGTAAAAGAATAAGCATTCATTGTGTATAAAATATCGAACTATGTAGTAGACACCAAATGCGCCAAAGATCCTCTCATAAAAAACGCTACAACTCCAAAGCAAAAGCCAAATAACCGAAATGCATTGAAATGAACCCATAAATGAATCGCAATCAGAAGTATACCCGGATTGCCTGGTTTGGTGTACTCTCACTAGGACAATACGGACATTTAAAGCGTTGATTTGCATTTCCTTTATTCATTCTTCCTAGACTTGCCTTTGCAATGATATGTCCACATGGCATCATCATTGGTGGATTTTCATCCGTATTCTGCTCTTTTGATACAGGACACACGAAAATAGAGTGGTACTGAAAGCTGCCCGGAAGTGGCGTTTCAACAGGTAGCTCGTTTTCGCTTGTCCACTCGGTTTGTTTCTCGCGCATGATTGTACCCATTTTGAGAAGTACTGGTAGCGAGATCGCACCTGCAGAAGCGGCCAAGTATAGTGGTGATTCGGAGCTTAGTCCTAATAAAGAGCAGAATTCCTTTGTGAATGATCTTGCAACGTCTTCCCAAGCTGATGGAGAAAGAAAAAGAGAGGCATATGGTGAAGCAGCAAGATTATTCTTAAATAAGAATGCACACATCAATTTCGAAATCTCAGGTAAGTAACGGTTACCGAAATCGGAGAAGTTTTCACGAGCATATTTTAATGCGAGTTTTGGACCATCTTCACCTTCGGTTCCACCAAAATTCCGAACTTGCACTTCTGTTAAAGTAAAATAATAAATAAATTGTAAACTGTGTAAATCGAATTCAAGATTGCTTCCGAATCGTGCCAACTCTGTTCGCTTCGAGGCCGCCCAATCAATAGCAGGTTGAAGATTTTTAGCTTTAAGTGCAGCTAAGATACGATACATATCAACAAACTCTGCTTCAGTCTCCTCTGGAACTACTAAAAGAGATTCTTTTGATAATTTATCAGCAACTTTAAACTGCCCTTCACGAACCAAATGCATTGCTATCGCGCCATCAAGCAGATCGGTTCGATCGCTGCGGTATGCAGTGTTAAAAGCATCTTCCGCGTCTACTTTAAATTTCTTTAAGAGAATTATCAATATCTTTGCCGTATATAGCTCTCTAAGCAGTAACATACCTTATCTAATGCTCTTCCATATTTACTAATGGCACCGTGCACTTCCTTTTGTGTTGACGTGATCTGAGTTGTCCAAGACGAAGCTTGTTTCTTCAACAGAGTCAATTGTTCTCGTCTCGATTGAGGCGCTAAATAATTTTCAAGTAAGCATAAAAATGTTTAGAAAAACTGACAACGAAAAACTTACCAGAATCAATTGTACTTCGCGCCCGTTGAAGTTGCTCGATAAGACTGTCCACATCAGTGACCAGCTTACCAAAGTCACCATCTCTCTTGAGCTTCGAGAACTCCTTGGCCACACCATCCATTTTGAAACCCTCTCAGATAAACACAGTACAGTAGCTCTCAAGCTCAACAGCACAGGGTGAATTGCAACTGGACCTTCTAGATTGGCCTCATAAACAGAGCTCCGGCTTATCTCGCGATCTTCAAACCACGAGGCAGACGGTGAGTTTCCAGCGTGGGAATGCGGGATGCTGACATTACAAACTTAATGTTCAAGGTATTTGTGTAGCTGCAACTCCCAACTAAATCTGTGCGGCTCACCTCCGGCAGAAAAATTTGGCCATCCATCGTCTGTCAGCTCGTCCTCATCCTTGAACAGTTTCAAAAGATCACTTATCCAGTCGACTCGAAGTTGCCAATAAAGAGTATAGACTGAGAAGATGAAGTTAAATACAGCCGCTATGCGGTATTTGTCTCCCGACGATTTTCGTGTTCTCACAGCAGCTGAGATGGGATCAAAGAATCACGAGGTCGTCCCCACTGTCTTGATCACCCAGATTGCAGGCCTTAGAGGAGGAGCTGGAGTTCAGAACAGTATTTCAGAACTTGCTAAGGCAAACTTGATTGCAAGAGTTAAGAACGCGAAGTGTAAGTGGTGAGATTTTAATTCAGAGAGAAAGGAGCGTTCTAACAAGGTCATAGACGATGGATACAGATTAACATACGGTGGTTACGATTACCTCGCCATTCATGCATTCTCGAATCGAAGATCAGTATACTCAGTCGGCAATCAAATTGGAGTCGGTAAAGAGTCAGATATTCACGTTGTGGCAAATGAGAAAGGACGTAAGTGTGCCCTTAAGATTCACAGACTTGGTCGAATCAGTTTCCGAAGTGTCAAGAATAACCGAGATTACCTACGGAATCGCCAGTCTGCAAGTTGGATGTATTTATCACGGCTTGCTGCACAAAAAGAACACGCATTTATGAAAGCATTGTATGAAAATGGATTTCCAGTACCAGAACCAATCGATTACTCAAGACATTGCATTGTTATGTCACTGATCCCAGGATTCCCTATGCGACAGCTTTCAGGACATGAAGACCCTTCATCACTGTACTCCTCACTAATGGCATTTATTGTTCGACTTGCAAATCATGGATTAATTCATTGTGATTTTAATGAATTCAATATTATGATTCTTGACGATCCACCATCTGATGATGAACAATTTGTGGTAATTGATTTCCCACAATGTGTTAGTTTAGATCATGTTGATGCTGAACGGTACTTCAAACGTGATGTTGATTGTATTCGAAGATTTTTTGAAAGAAAATTAGGTTATGTTAGTGAAGAATATCCAATTTTTAGTAAGGATGTTAAAAGAGTTGCACATTTGGACACAGATGTTCAGGCTTCTGGATTTAGTAAAAAGATGTTGAAGGAATTTGAAAATGCTATTTCTGAATCGAGAGAGAAAGGTGAGGATGAATTTGATCATGAAGAGATTTCAAATAGTGGATCAGATGATGATGAGGAAGAGAGTGAGAACGAGGAAGAGGACGAAGAAAGCGAAGAAGCTGAAATTGATGAATCAGTGGTCAAGAAATTGGACTCGGTCACGATAAGTTAGGCGAGTGATGTAGGAATATATAGAATTGTACGATAAGTAAACAATGCATAACGGGTTTCAAAATATACCGAATAATATATTCAATAAGAGTCTTTATTGATAACCATACAAGTCTTATGCTGTATTAAAGCTAGCCAGATTAAAAATAACAAGAACAAATATAGCAGAAAACAAATAAGAAGAAGTAGAAATCTTAAAATAATATTAAAAAAAAAAAGGAAGAAAAATCATAAGCTATCATTGCCGTTCATAAGTGAACCGTATAGCATCTCAGCAAAAAATTATACATGAAAAGAGTAACGCAACCAGGTTTGTTAGAAAAGCATGATTCACAGGGACCTAGAAGTAGCAATAAAATAATACAGAGATTAGATAAATATAGAATCGTAAAAACAAAAAAACACCAAGAACGCACAACAATGACAGTCCATTGGATGACTAGAGCAAACAAAGAACAAAATTCACCAAATGCAAGTAAAGATACAGGAGTTAGCAAAACATTATGATTCAATCAGCAATGTAGACTTAAGAAAAAAAAAGTTTAAAATCAGTTTAGAAGAAAAAACTTTGATCTCTTATGTAGAAATGTCTGAATTTTCTTCCAATGGCTCTGAGTTCTGAAAGTTATTTTGCAGTTCCCTAATTAAAAAAACGTTAGCAATGTATTAAAACCTAGCCGCTGAAGCTACTGACTCTTTGATGATAAGCGGTTGCCCAGAAACTGACCATCTTTCAGGGGGCATCATATGAGGTTGCATCATAGCTCCTTGGAAAGGAAGTGGCATGCCTAATTAGATCATTAGCGAATAAAAAATTAATATCAGCAGAAAAATGAAGTCTCACCTTTGGATGCCGCCACAGAGAACTCCTGAAGAGCTCTCTGTGCTGCCAGCATATGATACTCCTGTGCACGCCAATTGCGTTTCTTCACAGTGATCTGCTTCAATTTCTTTTGAGCTTCAGTGTCGCTGAAGCGGACCTGAATCGGCGTACCACCCTCGCCAATAGGCTGACCGTTAAACTTTTCAATAACTTCGACTGAGACCTCACGAGTCGCAAATCGAGCAAATCCAACACCTCGATTATTTCCATGACCATCGCGCAAGACCTTAAGCGAGATAACAGAATAATTTTCTAAAAGTTGCTTAAATTCAGTCTTGTCCCAGTGACGAGGAATATTAGAAAAGTAAACGTTGGTGGAATCGTCGTCTTGGAGCTCTTTGAGCCGAAGAGCAAAAGATTGCTTTGCAAATGAAGTCTGGTAGCCATAAGGAGCTAAACCACAGACGCACTGAATAGCCTCCTCTTCTGACTCAAACTGCGCAAAACCAAATCTATTGAACATGTTAGCAATAACTCAAGAGAAAGTTAAAAAAATTCACATACCCTTTGCATAGACCAGTTGTGTTATCCATCATGGCTTTGGCAGTTGTAAGCTCACCGAATCGTCGAACAATTTTAATCAAAATCTCGTCAGTCGTTGTTGGTGAAAGACCTCGAATATACACATTGGTTGTGCGACGCGGGTTTTTCAAAGCCTCCTCAAGAGGAAAACTCGATGCATCCTTATGAGGCGAGATCGCAAAAGGAATCGGCATTTCTAGATCCGCATGAGATATGGAAGAACTGTCGGCTGAATACGTCGCACTTGTTGGCAATTTATCTTGTGATTGTGAACCTATCGCAGTGTTCGTACTCATGGTCTGGAGAACCTGAGTAGCGCGAGAGGCTCCGTTGTCAAAAGGCGCTCTATTTTCGGTCTGACGGTTAAACTTGTTAAACTGCTTCTGATTATTATTTCCTCTCTGTGATCTTCCGCCATCATTCGCCTAATTAGTAGTTAGTCAACAGAAAAAATCAATCTAATACATGTAAAATCTTACATTATGACCGTCGTTATAGTATCGTGCATACTGCTGACGACGCTGCTGAGGCATGTACGCATAATTTGGCATCTGTGGTCCGTATCCTGACATTGCCATCGAATATCCATCCATAGGTCCCATTTGAGCCATTCCAGGATACATCGGATACATAGGCATCATTTGTGAAGCGTACAACGCTGGATTGACTCCTGCTGGAGCACGCATGTACGCTCCCTCAGGCATGTATGTCGCAAGTTTATCGTTAGAAATGTGAGGCGAAGGTGCCATTGGTGGTGATTGGATATCTGAAATGGCTTCGGAGTAGTAAGGCGAATAAGGCGTATAATAAGCTGACTGTTGCCGTTGTACTGGTGGACTTGCAGATCCGGAGGCATCCATGGTGACTATCCAACCGAAAGTGCGAGACTGAGCACGCCAACTAAAAAAAGAAATGCGTCGAGGACAAAAGATACAGCAAATTGCAGAGCTAGAGCAAATTCAAAATGCAAAAAAATGCAAAAGATTGCAGTGCAAATAAAACTGATATAAAAGTGGCCGGCGCACGGCAGAGGCAAAGAAAGATAGTGCAGCCGCCCAGATCAAAATGGGCGGGAGAGAATGACGCGCGTGTAACGCGCTGTATCGTAAACAAACGGAAAGCCGCATAAAACAGCCCTAACCCGATTTCACAGTTAATTACTTTACCGCTTTGGGAAAGCTTATGACCGCCATGATCAAGCTTTCGTCTAGTTACAGCTCCGTTGCTGTTGTTATCCATATGCTTCTTTTGCTATTTGCTAGAGAATAAACAGACGAAGAGCAGCTGCCAGATGGACATCTCATGCAATTACAAAGTCACGCATTATACAGAGTTACGGTGCCAATGCAAATACAGTACTACAGTACAGTATACAATGCAGTACAAGCCCTTAACACCGCTCGAAGATTCGATACAACCCAGGAAGATTTGCAATTTCCACCACAGCACTTAATAGCGATTTTGGAGCAACAAAATGATCTTTGATATCAGGAAATATCACATGCTGCAGGCTATATTTCACATCGTCACGTCGCTTCTGCAGCGCCGATGCATTGTTGTCCTCAGGATCCTTTGAAGCGAATTGCTCAGGAACATAAAAAATTGCAAGTTCCCGCAAGATCGACTTGAAGCATTCCTTCTCTTGTTTCCAATTTACGTTACTAGCTAGGCGATATATGAGCAAAGGCAGTTTTGAGATCGGCGGTGTATATCCTTTCAAAAGCAACGGAATGCTGGAAATCTCTCCATCTTCAGAAATGTCGATCGAGAAGTATTCCATCATCATGGACCGCATAGTTATCATGTCATTCAAACCAACTTCAGCTTCAAGCTCTTCAATTTTCTTTGTCTCTTCCGTTCGAGCTTTCTCATATTTTATCCCCATTTTCAAAAGTCGTTTGAGTGATAACGGAGGTTCAAGTTGTAATATTCCAAAATTTGCAAAACAGGTGAGACCTATCTGATAAAACAATTCGTAACTATAAATTGTAAGCTGTAATTCTTTAGATAGTCATCAATGTACTTACCATAAAGCTCCGTAATCGACGAGATATAGTTTGAGCTCGTGCTGCATCGCAACAAGACGTTTCTCATCGTCAACGACTCCAACAAAAATATGCTTCGCAAAAAGCTCTGAGAGTTCTAAAATTTATGCGGGTCAGAAGAAATCTTTCAATAAATCATTAAACGTACTTACCGGTATGCTCTGACGTTTTCAATTCCTCCCGTAGCTCTGCGACGCTAGTCAAGTCAATCGGGACATAGTCTCGATCAAGGTGCTCATACTGTAAAGATCTGTCTTCTAATTCTTTGACCTGCACCTGTTTCTTGTGTTCGTCTTCTGTGATATCCATTGCTTCACTCTCAGACTCACCTTCATCGTTATTTTCCTCGTCATCTTCCACTTCCTCTTCCTCATCATCGTCAGCAATGGACTCTTGCTTCTTACTCTGCGACGAATTACTATTACTGGTTGAAGATCGTGACGGACCAAACAGTGTTGTAATTTTACGTTCTTTGGAGTCTGTTCTGACCAAATTATACTCGTATGTCCGTTTCTGAGAGGTGACAGCAGGTGTTGAAGACTCAAGCACAAGCGACACTCCAGGCAATACTGTTTGAGTCTTGAATGTTCGACTATTGTCAACTTCACCTAAACTTTTTTGAACAGAATCGCAAACAGCTTGAATGATTTCATCTTGATTTAGGAATCGAACCTCTCTTTTGGTTGGATGAATGTTGACGTCAAGTTTATCTGGAGAAATCATAAGTGAAAGATAGATGAACGCATGACTGCCTTTTGGAAGAAATGAGGCGTAAAGTTGGGACAACGCGCGTTTTAGTGGATCACAAGCAACAAGTCGATCTGTAAATAAGTAATGTCAGTTTCAAATCTTCAATTCAAGTCCATACCAGCTATAATATCACTTACGATTAATGAAAAACAAGGGCTGTGTATTTTTCTTAGCATTGTAGTTTGCGTTGCTAACATAGCCAGTGCACTGTATTAGACCGAGCTTTCTGTCTTCTGGCACTTCAATTTTCAATATCTCATTTGCAACTGCTGAACCGTACAAAATTCGTATCCGATCCACAGTGGATGCTGTAGCTGAAATATTGAGGGCATGACGCGCTTCTCTATGTTTCTTATATGAAAATGATGTATTGCTTGTATGTACAGCATATCGCCCCACAACATCCATTATTCGATTATATTCATCTGATGGCGACTTAAGAGCACGTAGTCGAGACGGTACATTGTAAAAGAGGTCCTCGACTGTGATTTGTGTACCTTGCTTGCCTGCAACAGGTTTTGGATCTGCGCTAGCACCAGTTTTTGGAGCTGCTAATTTACCATCAAGATATGACGCTTGCCACGCACAATCGGAATCTCGAGAGCGAGTTGTCACTGTGAGATGTGCAATATGTGAAATACTGGCAAGCGCCTCTCCTCGAAATCCGTAAGTTGCTAGCGAATGGAGATCCTCAAAAGTTGAAAGTTTTGAGGTTGTAAATCTTTCGCATAATATAGGTAAATCCTCACGCTAAGTCAATGTGAGAATATTGAATTGAATGTGTATTAATATGAATAAGCAACATACGTTTATCCCATGACCGTTATCAGTAATCTGTAACAGCTTCAAACCACCATCTTTGACGACGATATCAATAGAAGTGCTACCCGCGTCAATGCTATTCTCCATCATTTCCTTCAAGGCATTTGCAGGCTGTACAATAATTTCACCGGCCGCAATACGATTGATAACCGAAGTTTCCAACGCCTATAAGTTGGAAGAGTCAGTCGAGGTGTTGTTGCTGGCTTACTACCTGCCACATGGAATGTTGATATGCACATACCCTGATTTTAGGTGGAAGCAAAGCACCTTCTGTGCCTGCCATTCTGAAATTGTCCAATTTCAAAGTATACAATATTCGGTATGATATAAATTCAAAGCTGATACAGCTGAATCCGAAACTACCTCTATAAACATCACTCGGCTAACTTATTGAAGGCTACAGTCGCACCGCGGCATGACGCGTTACGAATCAGCCGCGCGATAACGCGTTTTAGAGTGCCCAAAAACAAAAAACGTGTTAGTTTACAAGGGGCGAGGTGTATGAACTATCGGCGGTGCTCGGTTGCTTTATAATGAAAACACTTGAAACTACTACTGAAACAACATTTAGTGCTGCGTGGGCATAAAAGAAATTAATAAAGGTACCATTAGTAGGTTCCTGTATGTACAAATATCAAATCAAATGCCTATTAATTTTCCTTTCCAATGCAGTGATGGATGTGGCGCGTCGACGTTGTCTAGAGTCTAACTTACAAACATGCGTCCTAAGCAAGATCGCAGCAGAATTACAACCGGATCATCTCAATATCATATCTGAATCCTGGTTTTGGAATTGTCAAAGATTCGCAGGCGCGGCCGAGAAGAGGCGTATGTTTTTAAGAGTCGTTGTGAGCATGCTCAGAAGTTATTCTGGCCATTGGCTTTCCGCAAATGTGATCAATCGCTTCACAGCAGTGAGCCACTTTCTCGTCCTCTCATCACTCATGACGTGAGCAATTTGAGCTGATCCTTTCCCTATTCCATCCTCTTGATTTCCTGTGATTCTTTCTCTGGCACTTCGCTCGTGAATACCGACAGCAGTTACACCAATTGGCCAAGCGGCGTTACCAATACTCATTTTCAGATACTGATCATTTGCTTCTCTGTATTCTCGATGCTGTAAATTCATGAGTAAAGTGGCAAGACGATGATATAACTGGTCGTGTAAACTCTTCTCTCTTAGCTGTAATAAAAGTGGATCAAGATATTGTTGAGTCTGTTCAAGTGTCGCGAATGCCTTTTCAGGAGTATCTAAACGAGACATGTTAGAACACGATAATAAAATAGCAGTTTTAAAAATATAAAAACTCACCTTCTCGTTCAAACAAAACGCCCTTCCATTTCTGCAGTAAAATGCGAATGTATTTTTCCAATTGGAGATATACTTTGTCTTTCTCCGGCTTAATATCGCTCTTCACGATCCGTTCATCCACATCCTTGAGTACAACCTCAGGGCTCTGTTTGAAAGCCTCCGCAACAGATTTTTCGGTTTTGAGCAAACGCTTGATCCTATGCTTATCAGACTCACCAAAATATCTCAGTGGAAGACCCAATTGTCGCAATCGATCAGTAAGTTCTGTCTCTGAAATCTCGATTCCAACACTTTTAGAATCACTTTCACTTCCGGATGGAATGGTAGCTGATTCATAGTCTGCACTTAAAGCCTTCTTTGCAGCTCTTTTGCGACGTTTGGCTTCTTCGATTTGCTCTCTCTCGCGTGCCTCCTCGTCCTCTCGAAGTCGCTTCTTCTCCTGATACCGTCTCTCAGCATCTTGTCGTTTCCTTTCTCGTCGCTCTTCTTCCTCTTGCTGCTGCCTTAGTCGCTCCTCTTGTTTACGAGCTCTTTCAAGATCCGATTTAGCTTGCTCTTCGATATATCGCTTCCGCTCTGCTGCCTCGACATCAGCTCGACGGAGGAACTTTGAAGCGGTACTCTCCGGTGCAGCAGCTGATCCGCCACTCGATGGCGCAGCAGCTGAGCTCGCAGCAGCCTTCTTCTTCTCAATCTCTGCTGCAAGAATTGCAGAGAAATCCATTTCGTGACGCCGAGTCTGTATTCTACAGAGCAATCGGCTATGTAAACTTATCGATTTTTGATTGCTCTCGAATCCTGACGAGAGCCGGTTGGGACTTTGCTTGGGAATTGGAACTGGCCAGGGTTGCGGCTACACAATTCACGTGATTGTAATACAAACGCCTCAGCTAGTTAGGGCAACTGTGCTCAATCGAATACAAGCCCTAAGGAGTGGTAGCAGTCACAAGGTAGTGCGGCTGGCTACTGCTAAAGCGGTGCGGCTCAGCCCGGCCAGGGCTAGGGCCCAGACTGCTACGCCGTGTCAAATGATCCCAATCACTTCTTCGACTCTACCAGTTCATTGCTCTTCACGGAACGGTAGCTTCGCGACACATCAACAAGGTATGTTCAGCACTTGATATATCGTCGCATTCGATATTCTAACACTTTGTTCAGATGCCACCAAAAGCCGCAGCTAAGCCATCGAAGGCTCAGATCTCCGCAGCAGCCGGAGGAAAGAAGACCAAGAAGAAATGGTCCAAGGGAAAGGTTAAGGACAAGTCCCAGCACGCTGTCACCCTCGACCAGCCTACCTACGACAAGCTCATCAAGGACGTCGCTACCTACAAGCTCGTTACCGTCTCGGTTCTCGTTGACCGCATGAAGATTGGTGGCTCGCTCGCCCGTGCCGCTCTCCGTGAGCTCGAGGCCCGCGGCACCATCAAGCAGGTTGTTGGCCACAGCAAGCAGCTTACCTACAGTATGTTTTATCTTGAAGTTTGATACCAGAATTGAGCACCTCAGCTAACTGGTTTTTAGCCCGCGCCATTGCTGCCGATGACGAGTAAACACAGTGTTTTGTACAAATAATACAATGAAAAGTTGAACATTTTATAAAAGTCTGGGGAATCTTTGGGATTTGTCGGATGGGACTTCGATTAGTAATTGCGCGGACGGTTCAATATTGATCTATCAATGCGGTTGTAAACTGTGACCTTTCAAAAATGGCAACGCAATGAGATCATATCTTACCATACTCTATGCCGGAAACTCGGATTGCCAGCATACGGCAGCTCAATATAACACAAACATCGGTTGCCCATACTTCTTCAGCAGTAACGACTACAGTAACACGTCTTTATTACCCATCGAAATTGTTGTCGTAGCCTTTTCAACTGGTCCTCGTTCGGTCATTTTCATCACCACATCAATGAACAACTGAGGGATGCGGCTTCCGTGTATTGAGCAGCATACTGTAGATATATTTTGTGGTGAGATTTCGTAGATCCCAGTTCCTCCTCCACTTCGTACTGTTGCGCTCGCGTTACAAACTGTTTCTAATATACAATACTGCAGAAGATAGTATGAATCGAGCATTGCGAGATATCTCCACGTTAACAGAATATTATACGATCAAAGGATTGAAATCAAGCCCTCGCATAAAAGGAGTCAAAGGTATCAAAACATTCGGAGTGTCCGAGGCCATCAACTCAAAAGTTTCGATTACCAGAGGCGATATCACAGAATTCGAAGTCGATGCAGTAGTCAATGCTGCAAACAATGTACTTAGCAATGGATCAGGTGTCAATGGCGCAATTCATAGTAAAGCCGGTGCTACGGCATTACATCAGGAATGCATGACTTTAGGTGGGTGTAATACAGGCGATGCAAAGATGACTGGCGGTTACGAGCTACCATGCAAGAAAATCATACATACAGTTGGACCGGTATATTTTCAGCAAGACAAATTAAACGCTGAGAAGTTGTTACGCAGTTGCTATAAGCGATCACTCGAGTTGGCCAGTGAAAGTGGTCTCAAATCGATTGCGTTTTCGTCGATCAGTACTGGAGTAAGTACCAAGTTGATCCACGTATTATACAACTGATGCTAATTACAGTAATAAATAGATTTTTGGATATCCGATCGAGGAAGCATGTATCATTGCACTGAGCGCTGTAAGAGACTTTTTGGAGTCTCAAAAAGGGTCTACCATTGATCGTGTGATCTTTGTACTCTTTTCTCGCAACGATCTGAGGGTATGTTAAGGCATC
The DNA here is from genome assembly GCA_030568365.1 of Myxozyma kluyveri. Classification (NCBI taxonomy): domain Eukaryota; kingdom Fungi; phylum Ascomycota; class Lipomycetes; order Lipomycetales; family Lipomycetaceae; genus Myxozyma; species Myxozyma kluyveri. The sequence continues at coordinate 433,408 of JAJLTX010000002.1, read as the reverse complement.
TTTCAATTCACTATTTATCGATAAAGCAACTTACTAACCCAACTAATAAGACCTATATTAAAGCCGCTACTTCTATTTTTCGACCGCCGATTCGAGAAAAATCTCCATCACCGCCACCAACAGAATAAATATGCGATGAAGACTTGCTTTGTGAAGGTTCTACTGTCAAATTCTGGTTTCTGACGGCCGTATGACCCTCCGAGCTACTGTATTTTAAACACATGTAATTATAGTATGAAAATCTAATCTACCGCTCCAAAAAAAGGAATCTATTAAGAACTCTTTTCTAATTAATCGACTTAAATGCTGTAAGAATGTGCATAAGGAAGGTTGTAAACACTCGTTCCTGAGCCTCACAAACTCCCAGCCATTTGCAGAGCTCTGAAATTTTTTGAACAGTGGAAGTTCGTTCGCCATTTATCCCCCTTTATCAGCCCACCCCTCGGTCAATACTTAGCTTACCAAAATGGGTAAAGCAAAGAAAGTGTCGAAGAACTCTTTAGTTCGTGTATCGGCACTTCGTGCTGCGCGTCCAAGTGCTGCGGATCCTAGTGGATCAACTGCGTCTGCAGTTGACGCTGCTGTGACATCAGCTGGTAGTGCGATTAAGGAAGCTGCTGTGCCTTCATTGATGCAGAAATTATCCTCTGCGAATGCAAAAGATCGTGCTATGGCAGCATCAGCTATTGCAAACTTGATTGAATCTCCAGGAATGCGAAGGGCTTTATTAAAGGAGAAACTTGTTCAAACGGTGTTAGATCAATCGATTACTGATTCATCTGAAGAAGTTGTAATTGAAGGATTTGGTATTTTGAGAAATTTGGCTCTTGAAGAAGGATATGATATCTGTGTGTTTTTGTGGCGGAAAGATATTCTTGCGTCAATTGAAAACTATTTGTCAAAGGTTAGTGAAGAATTATTTACAGGTTGGGTTTGTGATCTAATAAATTATGATATAGATCAAACAAAGCATGACACAGCTTAAGACTTTGACAACAGTGCAAAAGACGTCATTATTCACATTATTAGAGAATCTTTTGTCCTTAACAACTTCATTGGGTGGTTGCTCTGATGATATCAGAAATTCAATTGTTGCTCGTATACCTGATCTACCTTCGTTTGAGCTCGATTTGCTTTCTGCTAGTGCTACTAGTGGAGTACCTGAATCTACAAAGGTCACTGCTGCTGAAAGTCTTTACGTGCTTAGTGAGGGTAACGATGAGTATGTTGCACAGATCCAAGGTTCTGGATTTTCACTCGACTCAGTTGCTCTCAGTCCACCCGTTCAAATGTATCTTGCTGGCGTGGAATACAATATCATGGAATCAGATCCAAACATTTCAATCGATGTTCTCGAAATTCTTAACACAATTTTCAAGTGTTTTGATAGTATTGATGTTGCAGATTCACTTAGCACTTTAGAACCTCAGACAGAAGATGGAATTGTTAAGCCGACTCCATCAGCTGATCCGAAATTTCAATCTGCGTTATTTTCATTGATTGGTGTTCAAGTTGGAATGGAACTTTTGACAGCTATTAGTGAGTTTGTTGTTACTGCAAACTCAAAGAAAGGAAAACGACGAGGTGGTGTAGATAATTCAAAGAAGGATATGGATGATGATTTTGAAGAGATTGCAGAGGATGAGGAACCACAGGAAGAAGCTGAACAGGCTGTGGAGGAGGATTTTGATGAAGATATGGAGCTTGTTGGAGATTCTAATGGAAATTCAGATGTTTCAGAGAATCCTGTCGCGAACGTTCTTCTGAAAAAGGTCCTACCAAAGCTTGTATCTTATGCAACAGCATACCCCTCATTGCAATCACATGCTCTTCATGCTCTCAACAATATGTGCTGGACATTCCTCGCTTTATGTCCAAGTGCAGAAGAATGGCGCAGTCAAGCGTTATCATTATGGTCGACTATGGGAGGCATTTTGAAATCATTAGAAGGAAAAAGTGATCTTGCTACTCGAAGCAGTGCAATTGGTGTTCTTTGGGCATGTGCAACCGAACTTGCAGGAGATGTTCCAATTGAAGGATCTGATATTCGATGGTTTATTGAAACATTTCAAAATATTACAGGTTCTCAAAATTCTGGAAAGGAAGTCACCGATGCTGAGGTGGTCGAATTTAGAGTTCGTATTATTGGATTATTAGGATGTGTCGCTAGACGGCAAGGTCGGATAGAAGTTACAAAAGAAGTTGCAGTTTTATTATTAACTCAAATTTTATCTGTTCCAAAGACATCACCTGAAGTCGCAATTGAAGCGCTTAACGCGATTTTTGATATTTTTGGAGATAAATCATATGACTATGATGAAGAGGTTTTTGTTAATGGTGGATTTTTAAAACATCTTGGAACTGCAACTCAAACTATTAGACAGATGGCCAAAACTATTGATCGTCGGAAAGATTTGGAATTACGTACGAAAGCTGATGAAGCTGCGTTGAATTTACAGCGATTTGTGCAGTATAAAAGACAAGAATATGCATGATTGTAGGTGGGATACGTAGTTTATGAAAAATGCATTTTACGTTTTTTTTTTAATTATTTAATTTGTTAAACTTGGGCTTCATCTTTTTGTATATATCGTATGAGTGAATTAAAAAGTTTGAATATTTATTTTCTTTGACTATACACACAAAACAACTGTTGTACAAAAGATCTAAAAACTTGACTCCACATTGATCGTAACATACACTAAATGAACAATTAAAATTTTTTAAAAGCTTAGAATACACCGAGATTCCAAAGTCCTTTTACTCCCTGGGTTTCAAATGCTTCTCTAGAAACATATGCTTCATCAATAGATGCGATTCCAGGTGTGAATATCTGTTTTGCAGCAATTTGGCAACCTAAGAATTGTGCATCATCCCATAAGTGTCCTTTATATCCAATAAAGTATTCCGACATTTTAGATAACCGTATACTTGTTGGAACTTGTCCATGTCCATTTGCAACATTAAAAAGTCCAGATTGTAAAATTTGTGGTGAATTCCCTCCGGCGATTAATGGTGGTGTAGAGTATCCTGGTGTATTAAATCCTGATGGCATTTCAGAGTATGTACTTGATCTGGATACTGCAAAATGTTCTTGAAGAGAAAGTAATACTGCTTCATTAAATCCCTTTGTAGCTGTAGGACTGCCGGTCACAATAATAGCATCCCAACATTCACCACGTTTAGGAATATCATCAAGTTTTGAAAGTGAATAACCAACAGCTTGAGAAATTTGTTCAACTAATTCTGCAGTACCATTAAATCTTTCACGGCCAACTTCAATTGTATTTCCCGTCCGATCAGTAAATGAATTTCGTTCCATTTCAGAATTCTTAAGTTGAACAGTCTTGGATAATTTCTTTGCTTCATTTTGTGCAAGTGCTTCACGTGTATTCTCACTTGTAACAATAGCAACAACATCAACAATACCATCATCTTCATTCCCATTACTTGTTGTAGCGCCATCTCCCAAAAAGCTAACAGACTTATCCTCACTAACAACCTCGAAAATCGACGACAGCTTAAGATCTTCAATTTGAGTATCACTTAAATTTGGTAGTAAACTTTTTAATGATTTATTAATACTTGCTCCACCATAATTAATTACCATTTGTGTGGTTTCAATTATATTAAATTCAACAATTGGTGTGATTTCTGTCTTATCTGCTCCAACATTAATCACACAACATGTTTGTTGTCCATATGCAAACGCAGTAGCTAATGACTCAGGAATGATTGATATAGCAGGTACTCTGACAACTGAGAACATATGTTGAACAATTGCCTCGATTTGTTGTGGTTGCCATTGTGAATTATATGTCATTAAAACAGGCCAATGAGGAGGTTGTTGATCCTGTTTATATCCTGTAATTGAATTGTAGGTTGATTGTAAAAAGAAACATAATGCATCCGAATCAACGATTTCACCGCGTACAATTGGTGAAATCTTTTCAGATCCGGTGGTTGAAAACTTCTTATCATCAGTTCCTCGATATACTTGTGTTGGTAATATATGTTGCGCTGGGATAAGCGATTCAGCAAGTCCAAGCTGAACTCGCGTCGTTTGTGATCCCACTGCTATCACCTTTAAGGAGATGTTAATAGTCAAAACAAAAGGAGAAGTGGAGTCATAAATTAACGTACGAAGACAGACTCGTCCCGAAAAGGCGGCATTGTGTTGCCTCTTGACTCTTTGTAATATTAAATATCAAAGAAATCACAATAAGAACCCAATCCTTGGATTGATGCAGTGAGTTTTGACTATTGAAGGCAGGGTTAAACTATTGTTGCCAGGGTGCACATGCACGAGACGCCCAACTAAAAACTACACAAGTCGCTCGTAAAAAGTAAGCAAATCAACATTTGTTGTACTGAGTAGGGTTGGGGTAAATTATAATACAGCTAATGTACATCATGCGCCTATATGCATACAAAAAATTCACAAATTACAAATTATCGTTAAATAAAAAAGAGAGAGTTGTTTAATTAAAATATTCAAGCTTCACAAATTGCTTGTAAAATGATCCCAGGCAGACCAATCAATTGTTGTCCAGTCAAAGTTCTCAAAATCTTCATCATAATCTCCAATGATCTTCCCAACACTAAGTTCATCTAAATCTTCAGACGTATTATTCGTGGCACCTGAAGTACCATTTCCATCCGTGACAGATAGTGTGTTATTCTCTTCATTGTAATAGTTGGTATTATTTGGAACCGCGAATACTTGATCAGGGACTGTTGCAGATGGCATTGTCTGTGTGCGACTTCCATTTTGCTTAGCTTTATTTTGTCTCGCCAGATCAAGTTCTTTTCTATAAGCTTCAATGGCAAGAATAAATTGTGGCGCTACTAGAGGATCTCCTGTGTGTGTAGCCACTCTTACTCTCCAAGCTCGTAGTGCAAGTCTTGAAACCATTACAGAAATAGATCCGCCGCGACACGGAGGCTCTGACTTGATAGCCGCCGTATTTTTTCTCTTTTTGTACTTTTTTGCAGAGTAATCAAATGGTGTATCATTAATAAACCACTGTTCAATTTGTTTCCAAGCTGTAGCAATACGACTTCTATCATCTAAATTCTCTTCACTCCGGTGGCATAAATCAACCATTAAAAGAAGCAGTGCATCCCATTGTCTATTTTGATCAATATGCCATGCAAATCGCTCTCGCCCTTTAATTGTGAATACAAAATTATCGTATTCAATAATCTTCATACATATGTCAAAAATGGTATCTCGCTCGGATCGTGGTGGTGTTGACGTACTGTTCGTTGAACTGCTGTGAGTTATCGCTGCAAATCGACGAGGATGATGTGCGAACAGTTTCAATCGGCAAATTGCAGTACGCGACATAATCATCTCAATCATATGTAAAGGTTCCAAAGGATCGCAATATTTGAGAAATTTGTCCGAAAGAGCTCTATCAAGCCTTGCAATTGCTGCATCCTTCTCTTCGATTGGCGCAGGGCTACGCGCAAAAGTTTCAAATCCAAACCCGGAACCATTTGTATTCCACAATGCTAAGAAATCGCCGATCATAGCTCGAATAAGTCCAAAACCAGCCTCAGTCATTCCTTCAGCTTCAGGTGGAAATTCAGTCATTGCAGGATCAAGATCTGCATCGTTCACATTAAGTGGTGGTTTGGGATTCGTTGTCCCTGGACCTAGTGATGCGCCTGGTTCATCAGCAATTCCACATCGCGCACCAACAAATGCGTCTGACCAGATTACTTGCCGCCAAAGACGACGTCTTAATTCTGTTTCAAATGGAGATAATCCAAGAGCGGCTCCATCACGATGAATTCCAATCCGTTGACTAATTCGAACAATAACACCTATCAACGACCAGAGTGTTTCAGGTTGGAGTTTCGATCGAACAGCAGCACAGTAAAGAAAGAATGCCTGCAAAACCACAAATCTATATGTGCTAAGAATCTCCATTTGTACGAAAGCCTCTTGGCATGCTTCTGAAAGCTGATCAGCAAGTGCACTTCTCAACTCTCCGGTATGTTGATAACACTCAGCGTCATCGGCGCATGCAATCGCTGCCACATACAATACCGCAAAGAGCAAAGTAACATTATGCTTCGGGATACTGTTTCGCACTTCATCACTACCGCATGCCCCGCCTATCAATATTGAAATTGTCGGCTTGTGTAAAATCTTGATGATAGGATCAACGTTTAGTTGATATACTCTCCATAGATATTGAATTGCTTGTGTATTTCGTGGAATTAGTGTATGAAGTTTTATTTTATTCGAGTTGTTAACAGCACCAAATAAAAATCGGTCAGCTTCGAAACTAGTGCCGTCGAGATCTGATTCGTAATCTGAGTCGGAGGATTGTAGATTTTCAGTCATTTTACCGACGTGTAGCTCGTCGTTGACATCTGCCCAAACACGACTGCATCAAGTGTTAGTCAAAAGGATAGAATAGAGTAATATAATGAGAAACATACTGAGCAATGTACCGTGTTTTTTCATCTTGAGCAACAAGACGCTCGCGAGGAGTCTCAGGTACATCTGGAGTAGGAGAATTCGAGTCTGTAGTTTGAATAATAGACGAAGGATCGATTCCGGCTGCGCGTAATGCTGCTTCGTACTTTGCAATCACAGCTTCAGCTTGCAAGTCACCTCCTCCGGAGAATCCGTCCTCCTTTTCATCGAATCTTCGTCGCTTGTAGTGAGCTCCTCTGCGCGGCCGCGGCGGATCACGATACTGACATGCTGCATTGCTGCGGCGACAGGTGCTGCAAGAAGGTAGAATGCGATCGCAACGCACTTTCCGTGACTGACATACTACGCAAGCATGCCTGGCAACTTGAGCTTCAGGCTGCTCGTCCGTACTCTGAATTTCGGATCGTTCCTCCATCATTGACGCCGTTATTGACTTATTGTGCCTGGCTTCTAATTGAAATTATCACATCTGGGTCACGACAATAATTGACAGACTTATTAGTTTATCGACGAGAAAACAAGAATAGGACTCCGCATGAACCTATTGTTCGAATGGCGCCAAGTTTCAATCCAGGGCAAACGGCCAACAATGGAGCCGATTTGTCCAATTGCGCCGTCGACGATTTCGAGTGTTCTGTACTTGTACTGTATAAGGATTGTGATGCCGCGTCATCGCATCTTTCTTCCAGCTGCTGTCTGTACTTGATTAAGAAAAAGATCCCTCTGCTACAGTACATTTTGGATACTGTATCGTACATGCCCTCGCAATCCTGGGGTATTGAAAGGGACTTTGTTGCTGCTCATTCGTATTAATGGTTGGCGGCTAACATTCTGTATCTATCGGTTTACAAGAAGGGGATACGGCCCGCAGAGCGGTGAACGACCCATCGCAGTCAAAGAGCTGGACACAGATATCAACATGCATGCAGATCAGTATAGCAAAAGATGCCTGGGAATCAAAGCAGAAGGCGTTTTCTACGGTTGCTGCTGTGTACTGTAGGCACATATATCGATGATTAGTTGAAACAGCGACGAGACCTCATTGATTCTGTTCCTCTATTTGTCCCCAGCTCATTCACGGCCAGCCTTATGGCTCCTGAGTGACCGAGAATCGCCTCAGCCTCTTCTGTCTTCCTTAATTCCATTTAAAGTCGAGCCTGGCCGTCGGAGAATTCGCGCCGTATACTTTGTGAACTATGATCTGCCCTGCCACAAAGACGTCGGCCACCCCGCGATCCAGACTAAGTATAGCACAGCCGCGTCCGTGCCTGAGTGATCTTCTCTCCATCGCATATATAATTATATACCACTGTCGTTTTGTCCAACCTACTTCATAATTTTACATTGTGCTTCCCATATTCAGGCATTATATCTTCCTGTTCTCATTGGTTTTCTGTTATATCTGCTTGGCCTACGTACGCGTTCAAACGATCCAATTGCAGCGACGTGTTTTTGCCGTGCGGTCGGATCGCAGCTCGAAATCGCGCAGGGGGCGCGATATCGCCGCGTCAGAGGCTGTGTCGACAGTCAGTCGCTCGGGCGGAGGGGTAAATAATAAGCAGATCCTGCCTGAGTTCGAAGAGCAGCTGCAGTATATAAGAAGAGGACCCCCCGTCCTCGCCGTAGATGCTTTGATCTGGCACCCAGACAGCTTTCACGCACCCCATTCACCGTACCCATTACGCCATGCAGGCCATCGAGAGCTTATTCGACTTCGGTCGCTCCAATAACCAGGACATTTACCAGAACCAGTACACTCCTGAGGTATCTACTCCCTATTTCATTTCTGAGATGTGTTCATTTGATCTGTTGAGCTTGTGGCTGTCGAACGTTGAGCATGTTTGATTGTCAATTGGCTTGGCTCAGGGGTTCTGCTGGCAAGTGCACAAGTTTGTCCCTGCCAAGACTGGCCCAATTGTCCGGGTTCTGCGTCTCAGCTACAGTACACAAGCACACCATAAATTACATTAGCCATCTCTTCTTTCTCTACATTTAACAAATAGACTAACAATTTCCATTACAGGAGCACAAATCTAAATTTTCTCATGAAGCAATTGCAGGTGCTGCTTCTTTCGAAGCTGTAAGTCGTTCATCGCATTCTATTTACTCAATCAAACTATTAACATCATTCTTCTTTGATCTAATAGTTCAAAGCTTTTGAAGATAGGTTAGTATTGTTTATATAATTAGCAGTTTCAATTCATAATGCTAATGAGTTCATACTAGACAACGTCGTGAAGGAAAGCCTGTTAGCCACCAATTTGCTAAAGAACTCTTGGCTGGTTTCGCAGGTGCTGAAGTTGATAAACTTGTTGAAACCAAAGGACTTGATTTCTATGACCGGTATGATACACTTTTTAATTTATTTTATTACATGAGTAAATATCGTGGATTCTAATTTTTATATCAAAATAATATAGTGAAACAGCAAAAAGACATGCAACCGAACAAATTAATCAAATGTATGATTCTCATTATGGTGATATGGATCATTATGATCCAAGTGCCCGTCCACCTCCTCGCCAGATTCAAGAATCATTTGATCAAGGTGGTTACGGTCAAGGAGGATATGATCAAGGTGGTTATGGAGGCGGCCAAGGTGGTTACGGTGGCGGTCAAGGTGGTTATGATCAAGGCGGCTATGGACGAGGTGGTCAAGGCGGCGGTTATGACCAAGGTGGATACGGGCAAGGTGGTCAAGGTGGATATGGTCAAGGTGGCTACGGTCAGAACTACTAATCAGCCAAGACTGGATAAATCGTATATGAGATATAACAATGAAATTTTCCAATAATACAAATATACTCCATGATAATATAATATACAATGCTATAATACAATTAAATCCCTCTTCTATAACCAAGAAACTTTCCTTTCCTACCCGGCATAACAAATCCCGTAGTAATTTTTGATTTATTTTTCAGTGCTTTTTCCTTCTTGTCTTTTTCAATTTGTATTTCACGTTCTTTATTTCTCCTTTCTTCTTCAAATTTAGCTTCCAGTTCAATCTTTTGCGAAAATTCCTTCTCCGCATCTCGTTTATGTCGTGATGCAAATCCACTCTTTTCTCGAATACTAAAAAAAACACCTCCAAGTTCTGAAAGCCAATGTGGATCAACTGCTGTAACTGTTGACATGTATTCTTTTGAAGTAAGTACTAATTCATGATATATAACATATTCAGGTAAATAACCTAATCCATAAAGTGCTGAAGTTGGATGTAATTGAACTGTAACACTTGTTCTTAAATTAATAAATTCTCCAAGTCCTTTAACTTTTGCCGCTTGTAAGAAATACCCTGAACATACACATTTCCTAACAACATCCCAATCAGTTCCACATGAAGTAATGTTGATCTTTTGAGATGACATAATATCAACTAATTGATCTCTAACTTCTTTGGCTTTTCTTAATGATTTAGGATGTAGAAAATGTCTCATGCACCATAAATCAGAAAATCCATTTGATTTCCATTGTGAATAAACATGAAGAAGAGTTAAATGATCTGATTCAGGTACGAAAAATTTCTCACGTGCAGCATCACTTTCTTCTTGTCTCTCTTTTGGTCGATAAAAAACACTAGGTACAGACAACATTGATACAATTGTTAACATTTCTTCTGAACATTCATATTCTTCTGACATTATTAATAATTTAGCTAATGATGGTTCCATTGGAAATGATGACATTCTTGATCCTAATCTGGTAAGTTGTCCCATATTATCAAGTGCTCCCAATGCCCATAAATCATATAAACTAGCACTCATTGTATCTGCAGGAGGAGGATCCATGAAATCAAATGTACTTAAATCTTCAACTCCAAGTGATTTTAGTAATAAAATAGTATTCGCCAAATTTGTACGTTGAATCTCAGGAATAGTTTGAATATACATTTCATTACGAAATGCCGATTCCGTATATAATCTATATGCTAAACCTGGTTCAGTACGACCCGCTCTACCTGATCTTTGACCTGCATTTGCTTGTGAAATTGGTGTAACTTGTAAAGTATCCATACCCATTCTAGGATTATATACTTTTAACTTTGAATAACCACAATCAACAACAAATTTAATACCATCGACAGTTAATGAAGTTTCAGCAATGTTAGTAGCAACAATAACTTTCCTTGTACCACGAGCAGCTTTATCAAAAATTTTAGCTTGTAAATCCGCTGGCATTTGTGAATAAATTGGTAATATTTCAAGTTTTGGTGGATCATCTAATTGTGATAATCGTTGCGCCGTTACTTCACATGTTGTTTCAATATCTTCTTGTCCTGTCATGAATACTAAAATATCACCTGGCCCTTGTTGTAAATGAATTGTTAAAATTTGTTTAACCGCTGCATCAACATAATCTTCAATTGGAGATTTTGAAAACCTCACTTCGACTGGGAACGTACGACCTGGAATTGTAAATTGAGGTGCATTTCCATAGAATTTTGAAAATCTTTCGGCATTCATTGTAGCTGAGGTTACGATTAATTTAAAATCACGACGACGAGCTAAGATTTGTCTGAAAATTCCCATCAATACATCAGTATTTAAAGCACGTTCATGAGCTTCATCCATAATTACACAAGAATATTTATCTAAATCAGGATCTTGTAGTGATTCTCGAAGTAAAATACCATCGGTTAGATATTTAATCTTAGTTCCTGGTGATGTATAATCTTCAAACCGAATTGAATATCCAACAAGTCCACCAATTTCAACACCCATCTCATCACTAACTCGATTTGCAACACTCATTGCTGCGACTCTTCTTGGTTGTGTACAACCAATCATGCCTCTATTTCCATATCCGTCTTCATATAAAAACTGAGTTAATTGAGTCGTTTTACCAGATCCAGTTTCCCCGATTATAATAATAACTTGATTATCTCGAATAATATTAAGCAATTGTTCACGAACCGCAAATGCTGGTAATGATTGTCTTTGTTCTTTGATTGTTTTAGTTCTACTAAACTCAGATGCACCTTCATTTTTATTCTTATCATTTGCTTTTGACGATTTCATATGTTCACTGAATCTACTTTCACCGTCGGCTTTGCCACCATTGACTGCGAGAACACTATCACTCTCATCTTCATCTTCTTTGACGCCTAAAACATTACCAAGTGCAGTTCCAGCAATATTCATTGCGTCTCTATTTTGTCTTTGCCGTTCGCGTTGCATTCTTCTCTCACGAACTAATGCACTTCCTTTTTTACTAAAGACTGCCATATCACTTTGTGAATCTCTAACTGCAGGAATTGGATCTCTTTGTCTTGTGAATACATTTCTACCATCAAGAAATGGTGGTGTTAATTCATGAACTAATAAATGAACTCTGTTTTCAGAATCATCATCGTCACCAAAATCAGAATCCAATTGACTTCCGAATCCTGATGTTTGTAATCGATTTCTTTCCCAAAGTTCTGCATCTTGTTGTTTAGCTCTTGCTCTTGTACTTATTCTTTGAGTCATTTTAGCTTGTAATTTAGCTTCAACTTCTGCAAAATCTGATCCTTCACCTGCTCCTGATCCACCTGCGACAAATGGATTATATTCATCATCTCCTGCAAGATGTCCCATTTCATCTGAAGCATACCAATCTCTTTCGAGAGCAGCGATACTTGCTTCATCATAATCTGCAACAGTAAGTCCACGAGATGATCCTTTTTGTGATGGTTGTGGCCCTGGTGATTCTGATCTCAATGATCCTGATTCACTCGCTGTTGGTGTTGGTCCTCTGAATCTTTGTAAAATTTTTGAAGGTGCTGGTGATTGTTGTGGTTCTTCCGATCTTTCTTCTGATCGTTGTGATGGTTGTGGCGATTGTGATGGTCGTTGTGGCGGTTGTTGTGGAAGTAAAGATTTTCTTGAAGAATTTGAATTATTCGATGACTTTTGTGGTCGTCTAACTTGTATACTATGATCTTCACCTTCATCTTCATCATCAGAATAGTCAAATCTTCGTCGATTACCAGATTTTGTCGAAGATGTAGAACCTTCACGTTCATTAAACCTTCGTTTCAAAGAACTTCTTTCACCATCATTTTCCTTTTTCGGAATTTCAGGAACACGAAATCCACCATCTTCGTTAACAATCACTTCTTTCTTCTTCTTGGGAATATATAATCCACCTCTTGAAGGTTTCAATCCTTCTAATACTTCATGATCATCATCATTATTATTTCTATCTCCTTCAAGTACTCCACCAACTGTGAATTCAATTTTCTTGAAAGAATCCATTATTCATTATGAATTATTATGGATATACCAAGAAATTTTGAAAGCAGATGAGTGTTATTGTTTGATTTGTTTTTGTGTGTAGGAATTGATCGGGAATTGTGGTTGTCCTTTTTCTGTAATTTTTGATACACAGGATCGTATGGCGTAATGTCCCAACTGAAGTTTTATAGAATCAATCATTTGTACTGTTTCTTCTTCAATCTACTTGATCATACGGTATAACACTTTAACAATTACATTGATTATATTTAAGAATGTCACTATTAGATGAATTCTTAGCTGATTTCTCACCATCAGGATCACCAACACAATCAAGATCAGGATCAATAGGACCTAATGAAGATGGAATGAAACAAGAAGATCTTGATGAGTTAGAAGATTTACTTAATGATGATGAAGATGAAGAGGATAAGATGAAAGATGAAGTGAAGAGTGAAGGTTATATAAGTAAAAATGGAGCGATGGATGGGCTGGAGGGTACTGCTAAATTATTGGGACAAGTTCATCCGTTATTAGAGGTATGTGTAGTTTTCTTGATTTATCGATTTGATGTGGGATGATACTAACTTTGAAATAGGCTATTGATAGCTTTACAACAAATCCTAAAGCATCAGGAGGAACACTTGAAGATAATCCAGAATATAAATTATTAGTTTCAGTTAATGATTTAGCATCAGAGATTGTAAATGAAGTGTCAGGACTACATAAACATATTTGTGAGATATATAATAATAGATTTCCAGAACTTGAATCTTTAGTTTTAAATCCAATTGAGTATGCCAAGACCGTTCAAATCATTGGAAATAATGTTGATACAGTTAAAGATAAACAGCAAAAGTTATCTGAACATTTATCAGCTGCTATTATTATGGTTATTACAGTTGCAGCGATTTCTTCAAAAAGTCGAGAATTAACTCCGGTTGAACTTTCAAAAGTAATGGAGTGTTGTGAGATTTTATTGTTTTTGGATAATGCTAAACGGAAAATGACTCAATATGTGTCCTCTAAATTATCAGTGTTTGCACCAAATACAGCAGCTTTAGTCGGACCACAAGCTGCTGCTCAGTTATTTGGTGCAGCAGGCGGTCTTCATGGATTATCTAAAATGCCAGCATGTAATATGCCGTCACTTGGAGCAAGAAGGAACATGACGAATATTGGATTAGGTAACACAGGAGTACGACAACAAGGATTTTTATATTTTAGTCCAATTGTACAATCTGCACCAATGGATTTAAGAAAACAAGCATTGAGAATTGTGGCAGGGAAAGTTGCATTAGCTACCAGAGTTGATCTTGCGAGATCTTGCATGGATGGCTCAAGAGGTATACTTCTAAGACGAGAAGTTGAAGATCGATTAGAAAAATTAGGTATTCCTCCATCAAATCAGGGTCCAAAAGCATTACCTGCACCAGATGACAAACCATCAAAGAAGCGCGGAGGAAAACGAATTCGGAAGTACAAGCAACAGTTTGCAATGACCGAGTTAGGAAAAGCTCAGAATAGGATGAAATTTGGTGACCGGGATGGTGATTATATTTAATGAGGATGAGCGCGTGAGTTTGCAAATTATGTGGCGCGGTTTAAAGTTTGGGTATTTGCATAAGTCAAATGGTTATATTATATACTGTACAATTATTTTTGATTAATTAAATTTACCATCGATCATCTGTGGAATCATCTAATAAAGATAATAATGCTTTGTCGTCTGTGGAAGTGTCTGGAGTAGATTCATTATGAGTCGTATCTGTTATTGAGAAAGAACTCGATGATTCGTCGGTTGATTTATGCCTTGTGATCACATCTTCACTAGGTTCTTCATTAATAGCGTTCTCCTCCATTGTTTCATCTGGTGGCTCATCTAATGGATCACCATCCTCTGAAAAATAAGCCCACCTAAAATCTTCACAACCAGTCTCATTTTGATAAGCAGCAGAACACGACCAGAAATATTTTCCCATATTCTCTTGCTTACGAGATACGCAACGTAAAACCATTCCAACTCCACATCGACATATTGGAGTATTATCAGGTGAGAAACACGGTCGATACATTCGATATGTAAGATTAATTCTTGAAGTTCCTGCAATTGGATGTGGATCAACTGTTGATGATGGGATTACAGAATGTTTGTATCGTTCTTGACATGGCGCATGCATTATAACTAAACTATTATGTGGAAGATGAAGTGAATAAGTTTGTGCATTTGGTGCAATTTTACGAAGTCTGAACTCTCGGGTGACTCCTAATGAAATACTTGCGATAACAGGCATTGGACCATGATGAGTCAAACGATCAGCATGCCATCCGACTGATTCTTGAGAATTTGCATACCGATTACAAAATGCAACATCAGCGAGCCATTTGCCTTTATATTGATATTTTAAACGTCCGCGACGGTCTAAATCGTCATTGACTACTCGTTCAATGATCTCTTGAACACGACGCATGGGATCGTTGAATTGCCGAACATGCTGTACTGGTGCTCCATTGTACGTGTAGGATCTCTTGAAAGACTCCAAGTGAGACTCTGAGACGTAGAAGCAGGTTGAATGCGGTGAGGTTACTTCACGATTGAATAGTCGGAACTGATTTGGGTGCCATTGAACGGAGTCGGCGAGTAGTGATTGGAGTAGCTCGTCAGCTAGGTCTCGTGGAAGGAAGCTTGGAAAGAAAGTGCAGGGAGTCTGACTCTCAACTGTCGAAGGAGTATAGAGATGAACGACTTTTGGCCTTGCAAGAGCAACCGCAGCCCGTCGTTCGATTCGAGCACCGGCTGCACCAGCACGACCAGGCACAGCCCAACTTGACGGTTCGTCGCCGTCAGTAAGAGACCGTTTCCGCTTTGCACGAGCTAGCGGAGTGTGTGAATTCTGTGGAAAAAAACGCGTAACAGCAGCCTGTAATCCAGAGGTGTGATGAGAAGACTTGTTCGCTGCGGCATTGGTGAGGATTGAAGCAGCTGCCTCGGGAGAGCCGTCTGCAGCGAGAAGAACGTCGAGCAGACTCTCGGTATCAGCGTGCGGGAACAGCGACGAGAGAATCGCGAGAGAGATGTCAGTGTCCTGGGCATCCATGGTCGACACGGGGACGGGGCATGTTGCCGTGCTGCAGAGGAGTGCAGCGCCTTACAAGAAGCCCGAGCAAGCCAGAGCAAGACGCGAACCGACGCGTCCGCGGTGTTTTCCCTTGCGCGCGTTGTCCCAACAGTACAAACCACGTGCTGACCGTCACGTGCCGAGCGGCTGCAGCTGGCTGCGCGGGCGCGGTGCGGCCAGAGCGAGAGCCGGCGAACTCGCTCCGTGAAGCGCGGACGAGCTGTGCTGCGCTGCAAACGCGCTCTGTATCCGGCGCTGCACTTCGGCTCTCTTGCTCTGTCGTCCGGTTGTTCTGCGCTGTCTGCTCCGCCAACTTCCGCATTCCATCACCGGCGACACCAGTGCTGCACAGAGCTGCTTATACAGACATCTCTCCGCCAACTCTGCCGCCGTCCTCTCCTCTCGTCTCCTCCCCACACCAGCTTCACCGTCCGAAAAGGGTCTCTCCGCCGCGACCCTCCCCCCGACCACCGTCTTCTCGCCTGCCGCGCTGCTCCCGGCGCACGCAGTTTTCGCCGTGTCGACCCCCTCAGCACACCTCAACTCCCAGGGAGCTCGGCCGGCACGCTCTCCGGCCTCTCGCTCCGCTCCTCAGTCCCCCGAGCTTCCCTACCAGTCCCTGGCTGATCCGGCCCACGAGCCTACCTCCCCAGAGCTGCAAGGTCTCCACAGGCACTCCAGATCTTCCCACCCTCCCCGCGGCCTCGGCATCGCTCATCTTCAGCCGCTCGACGAGGATCACGTCCTGCCGGCCGACTCCTACCGTATGTTCCCACCACTATGCTTCCCTCGCTATGCTTACCAGTCTATCGCTGCTGCCTCCTCGAACATCTGCTGACTGACTGCCTCTCCTATATAGCTTTACGTGCCGTCGCCTCCTCCTCGTCCATCTCAAGCACCGAGCCCCTGGAGTTCTCTGTCCCGCTCAACGCGCGTCCGCTATCCTCAACCTCATCTGCCACCTTCCCCGTCCAGTCAGGCACCGGCCGTCGTGCTGTCTCACTGTTTGGTCCCGGTGACAACTTCTCCGCGTCAAGTGGCTTGTCTCCCTACATATCCTCGATTCCCAGCTCCGCCAATTCCTCCACAACCTCGCTCCGTCTCACCAGTCGGGCCGGTACCATTGGATTTTCCGGTAACCCTGCAGCTGCCGCATCTGCTCCTGCAACCCCATTCGCTCAGTCATTCGACATTCACAACACAGACCCCCAGACACCAGCTTTCCCCGCTCAACACACTGCCTCCGGAATCTACGGTGACGACGACGACAACTACGACTACGACTCAAAGCGTAAACCCCGATCCCTCGCCGCCATCCTAAACTCTCTTGGATATCTCGCTAAAGAAAGAATGGCTTCCTCCGCAATTGGCAACGACCTTCTTGAAGTGGTCTCGGCCATAAAGTCTTTCCGGCCGCCTCGACTTTATACCCGGACAGTTCAGTACGCTGTTGCATCATTCTTTGGCATACTACTACTAGTAACGATCTTCCATCGCAATTCATCACCCAAAGTCGGTTCGCCGTCATATTCAGCTCTCAACGAGGCCATTTTCTCTGCACACAATCAAAAGGCATTTCAACCACTTGTCCCACGCTCAGATATTGGAGTTCCAGATGAAGTTCTGTTAGCACGTCACAAGCCTAAAGCAGCATTAATCTCACTGGTCCGAAATACTGAGATTGATGGCCTTGAAATGTCCATGCGCCATCTGGAGAAACGATTTAACCACAAATATAATTACCCATGGGTCTTCTTCAACGACGAACCATTTGACGATCATTTCAAAGCAGTTACACGCAACCTCACCAATGCCGAGATTCATTACGCCGTTGTACCTCCAGAGCATTGGTCGCTTCCTGAGTGGATTGATCAATCTCGATTCATGTCATCACTTGAATACCTTGGCGCAATTGGTGTCGGTAAAGGTTGGATGATTTCATACCGTCACATGTGTCGTTGGAATTCGGGGTTTTTTTACAAGCATCCAATTCTTGATCAATTCGATTGGTATTGGCGTGTTGAACCTGATGTCCACTTCTTTTGTGATATCGAGTATGATCCGTTCGCATTTATGGAAGAGAATGATCTTAAATATGGTATGCTAATTTCAAAACTCATTAATAATTTCAGCCAACTAACAATATATTAGGTTTCAATATGAACATTCTCGATGACGCTCGTTCTTTCCCTTCAATGTGGCGGCAAACACAAGAATTTATGGCTGACTTCCCCGAGTTAATACACCCCGAAGCTGACTTGTCATGGATTCTTGACCACCGAAACGACGGCGAGTACAACAACTGTCAATTCTTCAGTAATTTCGAAATCGGTAGTCTTGACTTCTTTAGAAGTAAGACGTATAATACTTATTTTGATTATATTGATCGAAAAGGTGGTTTCTATTACGAACGTTTTGGTGACGCTCCATTACATACGTTAGCAATTGTTCTTTTCCTAGCCAAGAAAGAAACACATTTCTTCAGAGACATTGGATATCAACATGATATCAATAAACAATGTCCAAGTAATTTACTTGATAAATGTTCATGCGAACCAACAGATCTTGATGAGAATTTCTATAAACTTGTACCAATGGAATCACCACAACGTAAACCTGATGACTCTTGTATTAGGTTATGGTTAGGTGGTGAATGGTTAGAAAAAGATGAAGATGGAAAATACGTTAAAGATGGATATGAATTTTAAAAAAGAAAATGTTTTTAATTAACTCTTAGTTAAAGTTTTGTACTTTTGTTCTTCTTATTTATTGTTTTATAGTGTAATTTGCTTTGCATTTTGTGTTCTCACTTTTTTATCGAAATGGCTTGAGTGAATGTATGGTAGTAGCCAATGGATCGGCTCGTTGGTTATGTATATAGTAATGTTAACTTTTAAATGCATGACTCACTATCTTATCAAATTTATAACTAAATAACTAAACCAATGCTTTTAAACAACTAAACAGATCAAAATGCCAAAGTATAAACAAGAGATAAAAGAAAAAAAATAAACATTATCTACAATTTAACTTCTTGTTCACTCTCAGTTCCACTTCCGCTTACACTTCCTTTTCCTTTCTTTCCCTTTTTACTTTCTCCATTTGTAGTTTCACCATCAGTTGGTTTTTCAATTTTCATCTTTTTAAATTTAGCAACAAAGAAACCATCGACATTATATGTATGAGGATAATATCTTCTAGTAAGATTTAATTTTTGATTAAATTCTTTACCTCTGAAAGACGTAAAACCAGGAACACCGAATTCAAGACCAGTTTCAACAAGTTTAATTTCAGGTCTTTGTCTTAATGCGTAATCAACAACCATTTCATTTTCTTCAACACTAACCGAACAAGTTGAATATACAATATATCCACCAGTTTTTGAATTTGCATCAACTGAATCAATCGCTGCTAATAACAGTTGTTTTTGTAAAAACGGTAATTGAATAAAATCTTTTTCTGTACGACTTGTCTTTGCAGATGGATCTTTTGCAATAACTCCAAGTCCTGAACATGGTGCATCAAGTAATACTCTATCAAATCCACCAATCACTTTTGGAAATTGTTTAGCATCATAATGACTTACAATTGCATTTGTACATCCAAGTCTATGAATATTTGCAATAAGTGATTTAGTTCTTGCTTTGTTTGAATCGTTTGCAAATACACATCCTGTATTTTTCATTAATGCTGAAAGATATGTAGTTTTACCACCTGGTGCAGCAGCCATATCTAAAACACGTTCATTCTCTTGTGGAGCAAGTGCAATACAAGGTAAGAAAGAAGAGGCAGCTTGAATGATATAATGTCCAGCAAGATATTCAGGAGTAGCACCAATAGGAACTTGAGAATCAAAAATCTGAAGTCCAACTTTTGTCCAATTTCCAATTGGTTTTAAATTAACTCCTCGATTAACTAATGCTTGAGCTAAATTTCTTCGTCGTGTTTTTAATGTATTAGTTCGAATTGTAACTGGACGTGGAACTTCATTTGCTTCGAAGAATTCAATTGCTTCTCGTGGTGAGAATAGTTCAAATAACTTTCCAGCTAAAAACTCGGTATATCCATAGTAATTTGCAATATCAGAAACTAACTGTCGAACGTAATCAGACCTTGATCTTCCTTTATCAGCGAATTTACTAAAATCATCCAAAACATTAAGAATTTCTTGAATTCTTGTTCGTGATACATGAATATCACCAGCGACTGCATTTTCATCATCTTCTTCATTTTCTCCATCAACATTAATTTGAATTCCTTTATCTTCTTCTTCACCATCTTCATCATCACTACTCATATTTAATGCTGCTCCAAAATCATCGTCACTATTCTCAACAACGAGCTCATCATCTTCGTCTTCTTCATCTTCCCAAAAACCTTCGACTTCTTCTTCTTCTTCATCGCCAGCTTCTAAATCAACTTCATCATCTTCCTCCTCAGCTTCGACTTCCTCATTATCCTCGTCATCTTCCTCCTCTTCTTCGTCATCATCATCATCATCCTCCTCCTCCTCCTCCTCTTCATCCTCATCTTCATCCTCGGCATCAGCAGCGGTCTTAAATGCCTTTGACAATCCCTGCTTATTAGCAGCCTCTAATAATTCCTCACCACCATCTTCATCATCACTAAACATAGCACGTGCATCTTGCTCTTGTTCTTCGCCAGAATCATAAACCTCATCCTAAACAACCAGTTAATAAACAATTTCACCCCTTTCTACCCAAAAAAGAAGGTCACTTACATCAACAGGTTCATCTTCATCATCATCTTCATCACTTCCACCTTCCTCCCCAAATTTAAAAAAATCATCACCTCCATTCTCTTTCCCACTTTCCTTAACAAATTTCACTGCACTCTTTCCTTTCTTTCCAGCACTCCCATTCTTCGCTGATTCCAAAACACGTTTTCTTTTTCTTGATCTTTTACCACCATCATCCTCATCATTATTTCCTTTTCCGTTACTTCTCCCTTCTGCTTCACTAATTTGTTTTAATCTCTTTGGATGATCTTGTTCATTCTTAGGATCAAGTACTCCTCTTCTAAATTCATCTAATGTAGGAACCGCTCCTTGTCGTAATCTTGCCTTACGACTTTGTGTCGAATTCTTAGCTGATCGTGGCATTTTTGAATATATATCCAAATAACCAAATATAAATCCGAAGAGATATCAAGATCTCGTAATGAAGAACCGCTATTAAATTTTTCTATAACACCACCACCATGCAATCTCACGAACTCTTGAACGCGAGAAAAAATCTCAAACTCAAAGTTTTTTTTTTCCCAAGCGCTTGGGAGTTTCGGGTTAGGTGAAACTACTACTACAGCACTGTGAAGTGGATCGCACTTTTTCATGCTTTGCTCATGAAGGTATTAAATGTGTTTCCTATATATTTAGACAGAGTATAGCGAAGATAAATATAAAAATGGCGCAAGGATCGATAAAATTAAAGATAAAAGCGTATGCTGTTTTATTTTTTCGATTGATATGGAACTGAAGATATATTAACACATGTTTGAAATAGTCCATCAAGCAAGCCACTTGCTCCAAAGAAAGCTGCAAAGAAAATTATCGCACCAAGAAAAACACAGGCAGTTGCAGCGAGTAAACTTAAAAAGGTATTGCTATGCGCTTATATGCACTTAACTGAATAAGCATATTTTGTACTAATTTTTTTTTGTTCATTATAGAAACATGGATCAGCAATCGCAGTTGGAACAGAGAAAATGTTAGCATCAAGAGTTGGTCATTTAGAAGTTCTTAAAGGATCACGAAGAGAAATTGCCAAAGCTGAATTACTAAAAGAAGCTAAAGCTAAAGCCAAAGCTAAAGCTAGCGGGAAACCTGTTGGAAAGTAAAGCGATGAGACATAAGATAGAAAGAAGTAATGTGTATGTGGAGTTGGTGAAGGAGTGGGTTGGATATGGGCATATGGCATATTTCTGATTCTCTTTTGGCGTTGTATAGTATTATAATTAATTAATATAATTCATCAATTTATTAATCAGAGTGGAAATGACTTTTGCGCGCTGTTCAGAGACTTATGAGGTAATTATAATGGACCATGGGCGCTGTGAATGCAGACCGTAACGTTTAAGCAGAGTGTTTATCTGTCGTATCATTTATCCAATTTATCAAGATTTTTGGTGATTTGAGCACTGCAGTAGGAATTGAACTTGGATCATCAGCAGAAGTATTTCTCGCAATGGGGATTATCCAATACTTTAATCTATTGACCTGTGACAAATTACGGGACAAGGCGTAGATTCTTTGTTAATTCACCTAAGAATGAACATACACTCTCAATACTTTCAGGGCTTTATATTGAAATTAGAGCGATTGAATTAATACGTAAAACAATTCGTCATGGTACAAATATAGAGTTTCAGATATTATACAGCTTCAATTGAATTTTCGAATAAATACGTTACGAAAGAGACTTGTTCATGAACCTGCGTCGTGTGAATGCCAACCAGTACTATATAAAAACAAGTTAGTAACAATTCAATAGCTTAAAATTGATACAATTATAATATAGAATCTACCTTGCTAGGTTTTTGATTATCACCATAAACACGAGTAATCAAACGAACGGCCAATTCTTGACGAAATTGAGTAAGATATTGACGTAATAATTCAGCATCAGCTCTATCACGAGGAGCAGCGTATAAACTATTTAAAGGAAATCCAGGGTCACCAGGGATTGAGAAATGTTCCAAAGCAAGATTACTAAGAGAACGACCAGCTTCATTTTTATCAACACCTGATGCACCTTTTGTTGAAATTGCTGATAAACAATCTGTAATGAAAAGAATACCATAGATCAATGTTCGATCAGCTGGTCCTTTGATTTCGAAATTGCGGAAAAATGAATTGGCTCGGAACAAATCAAGAATCTCATCAATGATGTCGTAATCTTCGGCAGTGGGGTATGCTGGTCCTCGAAACTTGGTACGAAGAGGCATTACTGCAAAGTTACCTAATTTTGAGATTTAGCATTAATGAATCGACACAATTGATTTGGAAATTATAAATTGTAAAACTTACCGACAATCCGAACATCGGTCTCCGCAAGAAAAGTTGAGTGATATGCCTTGATGTAAGAACAAGTCAGCGCTGGGTTCGATGCGGATCTTCTTGATACTCCACGTCATCTCATCAATAGAGCTTCAATAGCGCAGAATAGCAACAAGAAATAAATCAATTTTTTTTAAACATACCGGCATTGTGATTTAATTATTCTCAACCAAACACTCCGATGAATTACTCAATCAATGAACGCAATGATGGAGAATGCTCGAGGGTGTTACGTTGGATGCTGATTACCTTAATTAAGCCGGCGCAGGCCGCACAGGCACAACCATTTCTCGCTTACAGTATGATGCGTGGCCAAGGGGTTTGATCTGAATCCGAATTTCATCATTTCACTTCAGATCAATCAAGTTCAACATTTCAATCAAAATCAAAGCACTGAAGTGAAAGTGCAAGATGTCTTCTGCATTGGAACCGCCTACTTCAGCGAAGGTGATACTGCATAGTACAAAGGGACCTATAGAACTTGAACTATGGGCCAAAGAAGCACCACTTGCAAGCCGAAATTTCCTGCAACATTGTTTAGATGGATACTATGATGGAACCATATTTCATAGAATCATGCCAGGATTTTTAATTCAAGGTGGCGATCCAACAGGTACAGGACACGGTGGAAGAAGTATATATACCGGAGAAGGAGGCTTTGAGTCGGAATATCATTCAAGATTAAGATTTAATCGACGTGGATTATTAGGAAATGCAGAAGCAGAGGAATCAGGAAAGAATGATAATTCACAATTCTTTATTACATTAGGTCCAACTCCAGAATTACAAAAAAAGAATACAATGTTTGGTAGAATTGTTGGTGATACTATATATAATGTTTTACAGATTGCTGAAAGTGAACTTACAGGCGAAGATCGACCTTTATATCCAACAAAGATTACACATACTGAGATTTTAGTTCCATTTTTTGATGATTTGAAAGAACGTAAAAGTATTGATTCTTCGAAAAAAAATGGAAGTAATGAGAAAGTTAAGGGTAAAGATGGAAAGAAAGTTAAGAGACCTAGGCCGAAGGTTAAATTATCATTTGGTGATGAGGAAGAAGATGATGAGGAAGTCGATAGTACTTTACCTAAGAAGAAATTTAAGTTGAGACCTGCACATGAAATGTTGAACGATAAACGATTGGTAAATATTGCGGCTCCTGTTTTACCTATTGCGGAAGAGCAGGAAGAGAGTTCTACTGTTACTAAATCTGAGAAATCGAAATTATCCAGCTCAGATAAGTCAGATGGAAAATTAAAGAGTTTAAAGAAAGTACAGGAAGATGGTAAGGATGATGGCGAGAAGATCAAAAAAAAGGAAAGTGATTCTAAAAAGGATATCTCTGGACTTGAAGAAAATGCAGCAACAGAGTCGTTTGATCAAGTTTCTGGGCAAGCATCGGAGTTTGATAAGATTAATGCTGAGATTGTTGCTATGAAGAAATCATTGCGAAACAGTAAAGTTGCAAGGGAAACTGCTAGCGAGACTAGTTCTAAGGAAAAGAAAGTATCTGCAGTCGAAGAACAGCGACAACAGTATTTACAGAAGAAGGAATCTGCAAGTTTAACTTCAGCAGGATCATCGAAGAAGAAAGAGAGAGAACGAAGAGAGGCAGAGACCATGAAAATGCTACACATGTTTGAAAAGAAATTACAAGCTGCAACTGATACAGATCCATCTATGAGAGATAGGATAGTACAAGACAAAAAGAAGAGAGAGAAAGAAACTAGTACAATTGATGAAGATGGACTTTGTGAACTTCATAACCTGCCAAATTGCCAATCTTGTTTATATTATGATAATTTAAGTGATGGTGAAGAAGAAGATCCAATTAGTCTTATGAATCATGTGTTTGTTGATCCTACTGTTCAAAAACGTCAAGACGCTTTGTACGATGGTACTTATGATGACGTATTAGGAGATCGTGGAAGTGCAGTTCATAGACCGGAAAATAACTCTTCTGATACTTCACGAAGATTAAATCGTGAACCCGAGCGCGAACGTGAACGGGGCGGTGAACGAGGCGGTGAACGTTACCGTCGTGACTATACCCGGGAACGGGACACGGATCGAGATCGTCGTCCCGAGCGCGTTAGTGGAAGAGAGGGGGATATTAGAAGAGAAAAGGATAGTAGAAGAGAAAGGGACAGCGGAAGGGACAGGGATAGTAGAAGAGACCGCGATAGTGAAAGAGACAGGTATCGTGGTAGTGGAAGAGACCACGATGGTGGAAGAAACGGTGGAGATAGGGATCGTGATAGAAATCGCGAGAGAGATTCAAGACATAGTCGACGATGATACGATATCAAATAGGAAAGTGTACAGTAGGGAAATTATGATAATGTCTGTATTTAATTGTAAGTATGAACCAGACAAGATACATATAAAGCACTTTAAAACAATAAGGGTTTCTATAAATTACATGGAACGAATATTGCTGGTAAAGCAAACACGCCAAACAGATACGAAGGAACAATAACTAAACACAGCATGCTGTGAAGGGAAGACAGTAGAGTAAAACGTTCATAACAAAACGCTCAAAAATGTATATGTATATTCTCATGTCAAGTCATAACAAAAGAGTGCACGCTTTTAAACCAACAAACGACAAACAAACTAAAATTAAGATGGATTCAGGCGATTGAGATCAAGATTGAAGAGGCTGGACTTGAGAATTAAGGAAAGTAAATAGTAATACATCTACTCGTCCTTGACGCCGCCGCTGCCGCTCTTCTCAGCCTGGTCAATGGCCTTCTTGTCAGTCTCAGGGGCGCCACCGCCAAACATGCTGGCAGCCTTGAACGGCCGCTTAAGGTCACCAACGGCAGCCTTTCCGAGAACGTGGATCTGAATGATCTTTTGCTCATAGGTTGACTTGAGAGGGAGGATTGACTGCATCACAAGTGGGTTGGTGTAGCCAAGTTTGAAGTGCATGAAAACAAGCATGGCAATGGAGAAAAGCGACGACTTGAGAGCCGAGCTGATCTGCTGGAGATCGTACTCCTTGACCGTGGTGGTCACGAGCTTCTTCTCCTGCTGGGGGCCGAATGCAGCACCGCCCTCGACGTATTTGAGGGTTGTGAGGTCTGACAACACAAGTTAGTATGACGACAGGACGAAAATAAGCCAAACCGGCAATAAAAAGCGCCAGTTGAAAATATAAAACACGAAATAACATACCATTCTTCTTGTTAATCACGTAACGGGCGTACATGTAGACAGATAAGATGATGACGTTGCTGGCGAGGTAGACCATACGAGCATACATGACGACCTGAGGGTCCTCGAAGGGGATCTTCTTGGACAGCTGCATAAGGCCGAGCATGAAGGCCATGTTTGTGACTGCGGAACTCATGATGAAGGTGGTTAATTGGCTGTTGCTGAGGCTGGTGGCGGAGCAGGAGCGTGTGGTGGGTTGCAGAGCAGAGTTGGGGGGAAGACGACGAGAGAAGTTCGAGAAGTTGGAAGGCGCACTCGGCTGTGGCGAGCTCGGTCTCGGAGCCAGCACCACTGAGCGGTGGCGGTGCGCGTGGCGGTTCACGGTCACGTGACGCTCAAGCCACAGCTACAGCGACAGGGCACAGGTTGGATCAACCATCGTCACTTCCTTCCATCACTGAAACGCGGCCCATATCACCGCAGCACGCGCAGTCTGGCCAGTATTCGAGGCAGCACAGCATGTCGGGTCCGGCGAACAGCGCGGAGTACACTCTGCCAGGTATGTGTTTGTTTGGTGCGTTGGTGCGGTGCAAGGCACAATCGTTGACACACACGCGCCCTCCGCGCTCGATCTAGGTGTTATGCGCTTTCTGCAGACGGAGTGGCAGAAGCATGAACGGAGTAGAATACAATGGGACATTGAACGTGCGGAAATGAAGGTGTGTCAGATTGGTGATGATTAAGCACAATTGTGCAATGCCATGTTGAGATCAAATGGATTACTGACGCCAGTCACATGCAGGCACGTATTGCTCGACTTGAAGGAGAAAGGAGAGGCACAGAGCGATTGGCAGAGTCTTTTGCAAAGCGGATAGCGATGCTTGAAAAGTCATTACAAGAGGAGAGGTAAGCATCGCTCATACTTGATGCAATTGGTTGATCTTGCTAATTCGGTCGCTGCATAGAGCAAAATCGAAATCGCCCACCACAGATTCACCAATCTCGACAGCTGTGGGAACAATTGATAAAGATGATTCGGCAGTGATGGAAAGCAGTATGTGATATGAGCTTAATACATGTTACGGTTCGTGCTAATGAGATTGAATAGTGACTCCAAGTGTGTTTGAAGCTACCGAGGAACAGATCAAAGCTTTGGAGACTAGCAGAGCGAAATCACGGCAGTACCTTGAAAAGTGAGAGATGTGCATCTTGGTTATGTCAACTGAATTATACTGACGACAGATATAGATGTCTACACGAAGTCACCTATCTCATGGTACTTGGTGATTCAATCCCAGTACCACAAGTTTCACCCATCAACGAACCACAGGTTTCGAATGTATCAAAACATCACACAAATGGAACAAGTCAGCGAGTTTCAGGAGCGAATGATATGCAGCAAAGTCGAGGAATGATACGTTTTCCTAATTCACAAGCACAAAGTCGGACAAGTGATACACAGACAGAGACCACTGATGTAGCTACAGGAGGAGCAGGTCGGCCGACTCGAAGTGCTGATGACGATAAAGGAAAAGTGGTAGTACTTGATGAAAGTGGTAGTTCTGGGTTGTCAACCTTCTCATCTGATGCTGCACATGATGCATTTAATGCGTTGAATGAGGGCGGCGAGGAGAGGGAATTGGAACCAACAGTGAATGTGCATGCGATCGAGACTGAAGATGACGACGATGCTAATGGCGACATAGAACAGACTGGGGAGACATTGATCACAGAGTCATCAGTTGAAGGATCTGGTGAGTGGGATTTCAGTACTAGTGAAGGGTCTGAAAGCACCTCACCCGCGAGTGAGTCTTTGGACACTAAAACAACACTGCCGCCTCCATATACAGGATGACAAGAAGGGACTGCTTAGATTGCTCGTGGGAAGACTTGGAATCTTGTCTTGTTTACTGAGTAGTCGGTGTCTCTAGTAAATATAATATAACATGCTACAGAATATTGATTACATATCATTTAATTTTCGAATTAAATTAGTTGAGTTAGTGACGGTCAACGTCTTCTCTGTCCGAGGTACTAACCTCTGGATCGGATCGCCTGTCTGCGTACAACACCATATTCACACTCTCAAGTGGTAAATCCCACACACCATCCATTCCTTTCCAAAGATACTTATCATCATCAGATATCATTGCGTACTCATCTGTCACATTTGAAAGTCGGTCGAGTTCTGGTGTTAAAATTTCGACATTGTAGCTTAATAACGCGACATAGATGTAAACTACTAACATCACCATAAATGATGGGAAAGCAAGTGCCCACCACCGTGACGGATAGTAGTATATTTTCAATCTATGCAAGATTGACTGTGGTAAAAATGCCCATAATACGTAAATGATGAATGCAAACGTGCTAACCACGTAGAGTGCGAAACCGAAATATTCACGTTCAGGAGGAACAGCGTCACCTCCGACTGTAACATCTGATTCTTTGGCAAGTCGATCACCTACCGGGATATCTGTAGTTTCGGATTCGGATACGACTGAAGATGAACGTGATATTGAAATTCGTGGCGAGTTTCTACCAGATGTGAAGAGAGAGAATGGTGTCGTGGCTGGTCGTTTTAATGGCTGTGATGTTCAATTAGCGTCCGCACGCTTTGGACAAAAGAACACAGCGTGACATTTACTTACCGTCGGAGGGTGATTGTAAAATGGAGGTTGAAATTGCCGACTATTGTCACGCATTAAGCCGACATCAAACATCTCGGATTCATAGTCGCCATTGACCAACGACGCCGTCGAGGCTCTAGCAGCAGCACCGGCAGCAGACCTCTTGTGACCTATCGACGCCGTCGACCGACTCCGTTTCATCATCGCGGGGCGCATGGCCGCGCGTGCGCTGTTGTTCTGCAAGATGTGCAGCAGTGATTGCGTGTCTGAGCGAGTGGCGACGACGACGGGCGCAATAGTATTCAGACACGGAGTAGGTGATGAACTCGTGATAGTGCCGAAGTTCCTTGTTGAAAATGGACGAGCATTGGGATTGGGAGTTTCCGGCGATGTCAGACCCCGAAGTTCTCAGACGCTTACGTCGACGCCATAGCCCCACGTACATCCCAATCAAACACCACCATCATTCATCGGTCTGCCTTGCATATCTATCTTGCTAAACATTTTGCTTGGACCTCAAAAGTGCTGCGAACTGCTGTGTTATTGCCACTCGTTTCAATTGGTCCCGAGGATCACATAAATATAGCTCTCAGTAATCAGTGACTTGGCATGGCCTCCGAAGAACCTGAAATACCGCGATCTCAGCCTGGCGAAGTTGTTGTTGTTACAGATGGTGCCACTCAGTCTGTTAGCGACGTAAGTGTATGTTTGAGTTCTTAAGAAGCTTTTATATAGGCTAATATGCTGACGAATTGGTAGATTGCGCCGGACGAGTCGGTCGTCACTACACAATCACATGCTCCTCCAGAAGACGAGGGCGCCAGCGGCATAGATAAGCAGGAGACAAACCCTGATATCATTCCAGATATCGTTTCTGAAACAGAGATTACTGATAGCAATGTTATGAGCACAAAGTCAACTATTCCACAGATGGAATCAACTCCATCAAAGCAAGATGTGCCAAGTCAACCATCTGCACCTCAGACGGAATCAATACCGTCGAAACAAGATTCTGTACGAGCAGCACTAGAAACCAGTACGTTCAAAGTGAAAAAGATTAATTGGCGGGATCCGTACGACAGAGTGCGCGAATCGCCAATTATAATGCAGAACAATAACGGTCCATGCCCTCTCATTGCTCTCGTTAATACATTGATATTATCGGCTCCACCAGATTCAGCAGGAACTCTCATGTCTCGTATAGCTCGCTCGGGAAATGAGATTCGTGCGTCTTATCTAATTGACATACTAGCTGATTTATTATTGGAGTCTGGCAATGCTCAAGATACAGATGTCGCAAACGTTCTCACATTACTACCAAGCTTACATACTGGTCTCAACATCAATCCAAAGTTTGATGGTACATTTGAGAGTTCAGAAGAATTAGCTCTATTTAGATCGTTTGATGTTGATCTTGTACATGGATGGGTTTGTGACTCGGATAGATATATCGAGCGAGCTGTTTCCCGAGCTGGTTCTTATGAAGGAGCGCAAGGTCTTCTTGTCGAAATGTCAGAGCTTTCAATAAAACTTGAGAAAGGTGATTCTCTTACACCAGAAGAATTAGGTACAATGGAAGATGGACGACTTATTGAGTTATTCCTAGAGCAATCAGCAACACAATTAACACAAGCTGGACTTGCATTCCTTGCAGATCTTCTCTCACCTGGAAGTCTTGCGGTACTTTTCCGGAATGATCATTTTTCTACAGTATACAGACATCCTGATTCAAAACAGTTATTCATGCTTGTCACTGATGCAGGCTATTCTAGTCATCCTAGTGTTGTTTGGGAATCACTTAATGACATTACTGGAATTAGCAGTTTCTTCTTCAATGGAGTGTTTGAACCAAGGGAATTCGGGGTATCAGACGCTTCAAAAGCAAAATCAGCTCCACAAGCTCAAACTGCACCACGAGTTACGTTCCAAGAAGAAGAATCTGTTATTACAGGACCAACATTATCATCGACAGAGGCAGATTTAGATTTTGAACTTGCAAAGCAACTTCAACAGTCAGAAGACGCAGAATATGCAACACAATTATCACGTGAAGAAGAACGACGTTCAAGAGCTCCCCGTCCTTCAGCTAATTTAACTGCTGGAAGTAAAGGTGCACATGGACAAAGAATGGATAGAACTAGTAAGTCAACTCAAAGAGCAGCTGAAATGAGTGGAGCGGCCAGAGGTTTACTGAATGAAATAGGAGCAGGTACATCTACAGCATCAGGGGCTTCTTCACCAGCACGAAGCCGAACCAGTTCTACAAAAACACCAGTAGCGACTGGAAAACGGCCTCAAAAAGACAATGATAAGTGTGTTGTCATGTAATAAATTAGAGTAGAATGTGTACACCTATTTATGAAACTTTTCAACATATAGTTATATTTTCAATTGAATATATTATGAATTATGATACAAACTCCTTTACTAACCCAAAAAGCAGTTATGGTTTCGCATTTAAATCAATACAGCTCTTAACCAAACCTACCATTGCACTAGTTTGTAAATTCTCAGAACCACCAGATGACAGCCTATATTCAATTTCTGCAAGTCCGGCAATTAATGCTGAGCGAGCTCTAGGAGTAAACTGTAATCCTTCAACTTCTTCAAATATACCTTGCAAGATATCTGCAAGTGCTAATCCATTTGTTTGCTTAATTCTGCGAACAGTTCGTAACGCTGTACCCCATTCTTCATTCATCATTGTATCTAACAGTAACAGAATATCATCTGGACGTGGATTACCTACGCATTCAAAAATATCATTTTCAGTAATTTTAGCAGCATCTGAATCAACTGGAACTGAATCATCACGGCCAACATGACAAGCTTGTAAAACATTTAATGCACGTCGCATATCACCTTTTGAAAGTGATAAAAGGGCAGCTAATGCATCATCGGAAATTAAAATCTTCTCTTTCTCAATAACTTGTGATATACGTCGTCTAATTGAGGCTTGTTTTATAGGTCCAAATCGGAATCTGGTACATCGTGATTGAATCGCTGGTGTAAGTTTGTGAACGTAATTTGCCAAAATACAGAATCTCGTGTTTGTAGTATACTTCTCCATGACTGTTGTATAATGTTAGCAATGCTCAAATGATCACAGCTAGTAAACTTACTTCGGCGTAATGCATTCTGTGCAGCATTAGTCATTGAATCAGCTTCATCAAGAATAATAAGCTTAAATCCTTTACTAAACATTTGTCTCGTTGAAGCAAAAGTTTTAATCTGTTCTCTAACAACGTCGATACCACGTTCATCAGACGCATTAAGTTCAAGTACCATATTTTTAAAATTCTTTCCATAAATTTCTTTAGCCACTGCAAGAATAGTGGATGTTTTACCAGTTCCCGGAGGTCCGTAGAATAAAAGATGTGGAATCTTATTTGATGAAATAAATGTTCGGACTACCATCAAATTAGCGAATGATCTTCAATTAAATCAAAATATATTATCACTATAAACATACTTGTGGAAACGATATTCTCATGTCCATGAACTTCATCAAGACTTGCAGGTCTATATTTCTCTACCCATGGTAAACTATCATCTTCTTTTCCCGCGGCATTCACAGCAGGTGCTTTTCCTTTCTTCATCGCCATCTTCAGCTCGAAATCGCCAGTATCAACGCGATCCTCCGCGTCCGTCATTTCTGTGTCAGACATTTTGACAAATTGAACTGATCGATACTTCTAACAAAATAATGAAATAGCAATTTAACAGCGATCACGATCTTCAATCAAAGGAGTTTCAACGCGCGTCGAAACGCGTCTCAGAAACCAGACGCGTCAAGCCGCACATTGGAAAAGGGCTTTCTCTGTGCGGCTCAAAAAATCAACGATGTGCTTTGAAGTTTGAAAAACTTCGGTTGTTCAAGCCAAACAAGCACAAATAATTTTGACTAGTTAGAGCACATATGACAACCTATATTAAAAATGGATGAAGATATAATACAACCAGAAAATTATGTTATTATTCGATTACCGTCATCGACGTTACGAATGGTAAAGTTGACACCACATTCAACCGTTCATCTTGGAAAGTTTGGATCATTCTTCGCAGATGATATACTGGGTCAACCATTTGGATATACATATGAGATTAATGATGATAAACATGTTAATGTATTATACTCATCTGAAGGAATATTTGCATCATCGGATAGAAATGCAGACGGTGAGGGAGATGAAGAAGTTGAAGGCGGAGAGGATCAAGATCAAGCTGCAGTAGAATTTACAGAGTCTGCTGTATCGACTGAAGATAGTGCACCCGTTCCTGATCAATCCGAAGAAAATGGAGATAAGAAAACAAAGATTAATGTACAAAAGCTATCTATGGCAGATATTGAGCAACTTAAGAAAACTACCTCAGGAGAGAAGATTGTTCAACAGGTTATTAAATCACATTCGGCATTTGCTGACAAAACATCATTTTCACAAGATAAATATCGACGACGGAAAGAGCAGAAATTTCTTCGACGATTTACTCCTTCGAGTGTATCCAGTTCAGAACTCATTGAATACTTCCAATATAAAGACTTCAGTCGAATCCTGGAAATTACACCTGAAAGTTTGGGTTTAATGCTTAGTTTGGGAAATGTTATGCCAGGTGGTAATTATATCGTGATGGATGAAACTGGTGGTCTTATTGTGGGTGCTATGCTGGAGAGAATGGGTGGTGAAGGTACAGTTTTGCTTGTTCATGAGAATGAGCATCCAAGCTTGGATAATCTGAAGTACATGAATTTCCCAGAATCCATGACAGACAGTATGGTTAAGACTATAAATTTACTTCAATTATATTATCCTGAAGAGGAAGAAGGTATGTTGTGATTATATGTAATGTGTGACTTTGATGCTGACTTATATATGTATAGACGTACGAGAGTTAACATCAGAAACGCTTTCAAATATGAAGTCAAGTAGGCGCGGTCAGTATTATCGCAGAATTGCTCGACGGAAAGATTTGGATGTAATTTTCAAAAACTTGACTGAAGAATTCTATGATGGGTATGCTACGTTTTATTAGTAAGTCTACGTGGGATTATAACTGACTTTATCAATTAGGTTAATAATGGCTACTACTCTTGAAGTCACTCCGCTAATAGATAAACTTATTCCCGCCTTATCAGGCTCTCGACAAGTTGTTGTTTACAATACTGCCAAAGAACCTTTGGTTACCATTTCACATGATCTTATGGCAGACCTTCGAGTACTCGCACCAACAATTCTTGAAACTCGAGTTCGAAAATATCAAGTGTTTCCAGGACGAACACACCCTGAGATGACTTCAAAATCAGGTGGTGGATATGTGCTTTATGGTACAAGAGTATTACCATCCGCAGATGCTCGTGCAGGCGGTAAAAGAAGAAAGAAAAATCCCATAAGTCTTGCTTCGGTTACTGCTCCCGTTGAAGCTGCTGCTTTAACCGATGGCGATGGTGAAGCTAGTGAAATGCAAGAGGACTAGGTTTCTTGATTATGTACATATATTTGCATGTGATTTATACAATGGAGGGATTTATACGGGATTCTAGAGTATCTTTTGGCTGTAACTGCAAGCCATCGTAAGAAGCCTCCGAGGAAGAGCGGTACGTACTGTTTGGCATCCAGGGTACGGGTAATATCGAGAGATTCGCCGCACAAACCGCGGCTGGATTATTTGGGTTAGGGCGGCTGCCGTCGAATGACGGCGGCGCTGAATGCTCTGACCGATAACGCCGGACTTTAAACAGTCTATAGAAGGTCTTCGAGATATCAACCAGGCAGTTGCTTCTCAATTGTAGTTCATGCTTTTCAGAACAGGCTTAGCACGTTCTTTCAGTCGATCTTTATTAAAACATCAATACTCTTCTGCACTTTCTGTTTCATTCGCTCAGGTAATTACTTTTCTCCCCCTGTTTCTTTCACCTCTCTATCGTCTGAGGTCCTTATTCCTCGACAATGCATCTCTGCTCGTACAGGTTCTGATTGAATGGCAAATTAGCGAGTTATTCGCATTTTTTTATTTACTTTAGTCCTTTTAATTGCTACTATAAAATTTTCAATGCCTGCATTCCTTCGAGGAAATTTAAGTGGTGGTCAACTGTTAGCGACATTATCCATCTTTCTGGTTTCTGCTATTGTTTTATTATCAGTAGTCGTGAGGGAGACTTCGCGTGAAGCTGCTCAACCTGTCAGTGCAATCAGGACTCTGTATATGCAACAGAGCTATTGTTTTAGTATCAATTGATTTATGGATAAGTTATACTAACAAGTCTCCTTATAATAGATTCGAAACATGCAGATTCAACATATCAAGATGCGCTGGGGTACCGGTGACAACTACGCCTATGTTGTCACTGACGCTACCACCAAGGAATCGCTTATCATCGATCCCGCTGAACCTCAAGAGTATGTACTAATTACTGTTCAGTTTATTGAGCTTATCTAACTGTATGTAGGGTTCTTCCCGTCCTCAAGGACCTCGAGGCCAAGGGTGAGATCAAGTTGACCGGAATAGTCAACACCCACCACCACTATGATCACTCTGGCGGTAACGGCCAACTGGTATGTACCATTTCAATTACTTTACAAATATTTTTTGCTAATTGAGTTACGTTTACAGAGACGCGAGTACCCAACCTTGCCCATCATTGCTGGCTTCAACTCTCCCCATGTCTCCAAGACTCCCGAGGACAAGTCCACTTTCATGCTCGGCAGTAAGGTTCAAATTACTGCTCTCCACACTCCATGCCACACTCAAGATTCAATTTGTTACTTCTTTGAGGATTTGGATACTCATGAGAAGGCTGTTTTCACTGGTGACACCCTCTTCATTTGTGGATCTGGTCGTTTCTTCGAAGGTACCCCTACTCAGATGGACGTTGCTCTTAACACCATCCTCGGTGCTCTTCCTGATGACACCAAGGTTTTCGTATGTATTTCCACTGTTTCAATATTAGGAACATTAGCTAATTGAAACACAGCCTGGTCACGAATACACTGCATCAAACATCAAGTTCGCTAAATCAGTGCTCGACAATGAACCTCTTAAGAAGCTTGAAGCTTTCACAGATGCTAACGAAGTTACCACTGGTAAATTCACAATTGGTGATGAAAAGACTTATAACCCATTCATGATGGTAGCTGTACGTTATCGTTTTTTAGAAAAAACTTTATTTTAGGAATCTGAACACTAATGAACTTTACTTATAGGATCCTGCTATTCAGAAGGCTGTTGGATATACCGACAGAGTCGACGTCATGGCCAAACTCCGTGAGCTCAAGAACAAGTTTTAAATAGTTATGTAAAAATGTAGTTTTGGTATACGAATCGAATGTAATAAAATTAATAAAATTAACATAATTTTGGAATTTATAAAAGAAATATCCGCAAAGCCCCGCAAACGTTGTGAAGATTAATAAATCACAAGCGTCAATTTTTTTGCACGATTAAAAATTTGCATCAATGTAACCATGCGCGAAACTAAGTAGACTTTTTAACTAAATAAAAAGATTAATATAGCTCTGTTGTCCACACCCATGTTCCCTGTAAAAATAATTGTCGGAAATGAGTTCTAGCTATCGTCAGAGACTGCATAAAGAAAAGAAAAGAAAAGAAAAGAGAAAAAAATAATCTAGATGCGCCGCGGTGATTTATATTATTAGGAGGTTAGGGCGTTCGGAGTTTCAACTCCTGGTTATTGAAGACGTCACTGGATCTCACCTTCATTCAATTTGATTTGAAGCACGATAGCTTGTGGTGAGGGAGTGGATTGCTGAGGATATGGTATGTATATGAAGGGACAGTTTAGATATTACTTTGCTAATTATGATATAGTCCGGGAGCGACAACGACGAGTACCTCGCCGGCGGAAGCGAGGACCTTGATTTCGACAATGTATCAGACGCCTACAGCAACTTCTCAGATGATCCTGAAAGTACCAGCAAATCCAAGCGTGCGAGATCTACTCGGTCTAGTAAACGGCGGCAAAATGAACTCAAAGTATCGAAATCGAAATCAGCAAAAGAACCAGCACTGAGTCATGAATCACTTAAATTAACACCAGAAGAGTTCGCTGAATTGGAAGAAGTTTATGACATTGCAAGCGATCCAGAAACGGGTGAATTTACACAAGATAGCTTACCCGACGCAATTGCTGCTTTGGGATTTGAATTCAGCGATGATCAATTAAAAGATATTACGAGAACTGTGGTAGTCGGTGGGCAGGTTTCGAAAGCCATTTTCTTTCAAATTATGGCGTTGCAGTATCAGGAACGTCGCGCTGAAGGGAAAGGATTAGCTGGTGCGAGTACTAGTGCAGGTTCAGGAAATGTTGCAAAGAGTAAGAAAGATGACCGTGGTGACTATGGTGCACAAGAATTTGAGCAAGAACTTCAACATGCCTTTGATTTATTTATTGGAAGTAGGAAAAAACGACAATTTATTACAATTGAAGATTTGAGAAAAGCTTCAGGAGAAGCAAGAGATAATTCTGTTGAAGAACAAGATTTAAAAGATATGATTCGTGTGGTTACTGGAACAGAATCTGGCGCTGTTAGTTTTGAACAGTTTAGAAAATTCGTTTTTGAAAATGAAGGAATCTTGTAATGAGTTTAAACTTACTGGTTTATATTATAAGTTTGGTCTTTGGTTGGAAGTGATTATGAAAAATGATTTACGAAATAATCGTAATTGGAGTTATGGGAGTTGCTGAGGCTACCTTGTATGGTGTATTTTAGAACTACTTGAATAGAACCCGAGTACGAAAGATAGATTAACTAATGTATATAAGAAGGACGTAGAAAGTAAACATAACGAGACCCCCCAGTTCTCAGTGAGAGAGCATTTAAAGAAAGATCCATCATCACTGATGAGGAAACCGCATTGATAGCTAAGAGTTAGCGCAAAGTCGAACAACATAAAAGCCAAGAATGCAAGATTTACCAGCAGTTGGACTTTATGATTGGAAGATATCGTTCTCTCTGTCATCCGAAATCAAAATCTTAATTACTCTTCCCTAATGTTGACGTTAGTCACGAAGATCAATTGTTAAAATAAAAGACATAGACAAAGACCCACCGCCCCAACCGCCACCACCATCTCGTCGAGAAGATCTATCATAATCTCTTCGATCATCTCTTCTATCAAAATCTTTTCTATCATCTCTATATGACACACCTTTTGCAGATAAGTTTTCTTGGATTTCTTTCAAACTTGTTCTCATTTGCGCATATCCTAAATGCATCTTTCCAGCAAAATGATCAGCTAATCGTCTATTATTATCTAATCGTGACAAATAGAGAAAAATTTCAAGAGGATTGCAAGGGTATGTGGGGTGGGATACGAGGGTACTTATACGTATCTGGTTTCAAGACATGGAAGCGGAGTCTGCGGGTATCTGCGAGTCGATCCGCATTTATCAACATTAAATAGCCAACAGAAACCTTCTTGCAAGTATGCTGAATAAATATTTGGCGTTTGGTTAGCTGTAAATTTTCATTTTGGATGTGGATAAGTTCGTGCAGTTGAGTTCGTGAGTCGCGACTGGAATGGCAAGTTTATTGATCCAGCGCGGCTTTCAGCAATTCTACTTACACACAGCTACGCAATCACCACAAATCCATTACGATATCCCCATCGCATTAAATTTACGATTGCTATATATAACTGCTTTATAAACTTAATGATACGATAAACTATTAATATAACTACTATAATCTAATATTCATTCACTCAACGCGTAAACGCGGATGAAGGAGGCTGACTCTCTATAATATAAATATTGATCCATGCCGGCCCTTATTCGGCTTTTGGCCCTCATGGGCCGTGAGGTACGCTGTTCAATTGGTAATATATCTGACTATTCTGTTACTAATTTATCAGAATAATCCATTATATGTTCGAGGATTTGGAACATCACATGCAGCTATAGATATCTCACCAAATGACACAGACAACTCAACAAATCCACCAACAATCACAAGAGCAAAGGCAGAACTTCGACATCATTTTCTAGCACATGTGTCACTTGACGTATTTGCAGCTCGAATTCAAGATAAAACAATTACAGATTCAGATTTTGGTTTATTATTTGTTCAAGATGGGTTAGCTTTATATGGTTGGATGATTAATACTGGTGTTAAAATTGTTTTGGGATTTGCTAGTGGTGAAGCTGTTGGTAGTGAGATTAAAAGTGTATGTTAATACGAATTTATTACAATTGTGTGTTATTAACACTAATTTCGATTAATTTAGATATTTCGAGCCATTCATTTTGCTTATATTTCATTAGTTTGCAATCCCTTTTACTCAGTAGATGAGCGACGACAAATCAAGAGTAGGAAATTTGATAATAGTATATTACGAATTATTGAAGCATGGAATGGAACAATTGAAAATGCACAGCTTGGAACAATAGCTTCACAAAATATTGTTGATCCAGGAGCTAGTGATGTTCAGCAAACTGAATTAATGCCCGGTGCTGATAGTGATGTTTCTGGTATTCTTGAAAAGACTCCAACGCCTACGCCGACTGAAAGTACGGAGAGTGTTGATCAGGTTACAGAGAAATTGGAGGAGACAAGTATTGCGGAACCATCTGAAAAGGATTCAGAAGCTACAGAAAAGGCCATGGAGAAAACTGAAAAGGAATCGATATACGGTGACGAGAGTGAGGAAACAGGGGAGAATGTTACAATGACATTTTCAGACTCATGAATTGAGATGACAGTATTTACGCATGCAATATGCATATTTAAACAAAACACATACTTTTGTAATAATATTAACTTAT
Source organism: Myxozyma kluyveri (assembly GCA_030568365.1). NCBI lineage: Eukaryota > Fungi > Ascomycota > Lipomycetes > Lipomycetales > Lipomycetaceae > Myxozyma > Myxozyma kluyveri. Next base: position 393,967 of record JAJLTX010000002.1, on the reverse strand, counting down.
AAATATATACACACACCAAAATGCTAATCTATGATTTAATCGTCCGCATCACGCCGACGCTTACCACCACGTCCACCGCCGCCATCAGATGCCATTCTTTTTCCATTCTTCTTAAAGTAATCCTTCTTATCCCTTTTCTCCCTTTCCATTCTTTTATTTTGATTATCAGCAACGTTCTTTTGATAAATTTCCTTCTTCTCATTCTTCTTTTCAACTCTTTTCCTATCCTTCTCATTTCGTAATGTATATACTTGTTGCATAAGCGTACGTTTCTTCTTTTCATCTCCACCAAGTACAACTGCACGTTTTTGCATATATCCTTCACGCTTCCTAGGTGCCATCATTGAAATTTGTGATTTAAACGGAAGATCTGCACGAACTGATTTAGGTACTCTTAAGGGATTAAATCGACGAACGCTTCTTTCAATTGTTTTATATTGTGAATCCTTTGGTGCTGGTATTGCAACACCTTCCGCATGTCGAACTTCTCCTGTTAATCTCATTCCTTGCCATTCTGCTTTATCTTTAATTAACAATGAAGTAACAGGATTATAATATTTCCTAGCATGAATTGGATACCAGGCTCTTAAAATAATAATATCACTCATTAGAATTTTATCTTCAAATGTAGCACGGAAATGACCTTCAGGTTTAGATAATGCACGTTTAATTTGTCCACGAATTCCTGAGACTGTTTTAATATTTGCACCCTCAAATTTCGCAACTTCAAGTGCAGATCCAAACATGCCTTGAATAAATGCTGTATTTTTGAAAATCTTATATGGTGTTCCAACCAATTTTAGTTTCTTGACAATTTCAATGCTAGAATCAACCTCTTGAACAATTCCTGTTGCTGCAATTCTAAATGCTCCTGTAGCTGATTTATTCGCAACACTTTGAACTGCACAGAAACCTGTATTAGGTGCCACCAATGGCCCATAAAATGATGCTGTACAATGTAAATGCTCTGGTGTATACTTAAGCATACGATTTCTTGTTCGAGAATCTGATGTTGTATATATAGGTATACTTTGGAATCTTCGCCATCCAAGCGAGAAGATTAATGGATCATTGGTCTTGAGAATACGTTTATGCCATCTGTGACGTTTAATACGTACTTGAAGGAATCCAAAGCGATCTTCAGAGGCCAACAAACTTCCAATGACGACAGGGAAATGGGCATCAAAAGATTCAATGAACTCACAAGGAATAGATCCAATAACAATACGAACATAACAACCAGCGCGGAAACCTTCAACACGTTGTCTCAGCTCAGGATCCATATCATCAAATTCAGCTTTATTAATATCAAGTTGTTTTGCAATCTTTGCTTTTTGCGCGTCATGCCATGTATCGTACATCTTCTTATCTGGATCATCATCACCAAGGCCATCATCTTCTTCAACATCTTCTTCCTCAAATCGTAATCTCAACTTCTCTTTCTTCTTAGCGTTAGCTTCACGCTCTTTTTCATACTGTTTAGCTTTCTCTTCAGCAGATAATGCAGGTTTCTCCTCGTCATCACTATTAGAAGATTCCTTCTTGACTTTAGACTCATTCTCCTCAGGAGTTTGATTTTCCAAAACTTCGAAATCCGCAAAATCATCCTCATCGTCATCTTCGAGCCCAGCTAAATCTTCTTCATCAAGATCAGAGTCAAAATCATCGGAATTAATTTCATCATCTTCATCATCTCCGTTTCCACCAGTAAGGAAACGACCAGTCAAAATACCAAGCGAACCGGATGGATTCCATTTATCTTTAAGCATTTCATGATCGTAAATAGGAACTGATCGATCAATAGATTCGGCTTCAGATGTTTTGAGAATTGAACTATTTTCACGACGCTTAAAGAAATCTTCATCATCATCTTCTTCCTTGATATCCTCTTCGTCTTCTTCAGCCTCCTGATCAAGTTCCTCGTTTCTCCATCGCTGAATGACAGCTTCAGGAGTGATGTTGTCCAGGTATAAAAGTTTACCAATATCCCATTTCCGACGATTTGTATTATAGTCACTTGCTGCTCGCTCAGATAAGTTACCTTTCCATCGTAAATCAGCTCCATAAAAATCATCGTCGTCATCATATTCTCCAAGATCTGAATCACTATCTGCAAATTCATACTCTTCCTTTTGAGTGTTATCATCATCAAGGAAAGATTTAGCTGGACCGTCAAGATACATTTCTTCATCTTCATCTTCATTATACTTGGTATCATCTTCATCGTCATCGTCATCTTCAAACTCGGTGATTCTATCAGAAGTTGAACTGCGACCATGACGAAGTTGCTTTCTACCAGTGTTTGACTTCTCAGCTTCATCTTCACTCACCAATCCGTCATCACTGTGTTGTTCAACTTTATTGACAACTTCGGAGCCACTAAACAACCTGATACCGTCGCTACCTTCACCAAGGGTGGTCTGTGCATTTTGTAATCCAACAACGAGACGTTCACCGACACCTTTTTCTTCACCTTCCACAAAACTTCGATGTCCGACGTCAATATAAACAGCATCTTTATCAATCAAAACACCACCTACGTCACTCATTGGAGCGTAGATGAGTTTTAATCGATCATCAAGACGCCGTTTACGCTTCGCCTTTCCATCTTCAGCGTCTTTCTTCTCTTGGAATGGTGTGGGACATGGATCAGGAAGCCGCTCAATTTCAGATACTGTGAGATCGCCAATTCCGGGTATGTGTACTCGAGCATTGGATGGTTGTAATGGTGTTCCATGAATATATCCGTACAAAGTAATCTTGCGGTCGACTTTTGGATTTTTCTCAATCTCGGCGGGATGAGTGACGTCGACGACTCTGTCTGCAAGAAGGTACGAGTGCTCGTTGCGCCATTTTAAGGGACGGAACTTCATGACACTGATGAAACGGGCCAGATTAAGAATCTCACGATCTGGGTACCTACCATTCATGACACCAGATAAGTAGAACAGCTTGGCGCCTTTGTAGACCTCTGTCCACAGTCTGTGCTTGAGCCGCTTCTTAGATGCACGCAGTGTTGAGGGAGACTTGAACAGATCAAGGTGGGTAGCGATTCCAAGAATACGGGGAAATCCGTGTGGTGCCAACACATTCAAAAACTCCATTGTCTCCATCTCGAAGCCGAAGTTACCGTCAATCATGAGCAGAATGAGATCAGCTATTTTGGCAATGTCCATCATGGAGTTGAGATCATTGGCGCACTCCATGAACGTCAGGCGGCGCCGCTTGCCTGAGACAGCGGTGACTGGGCCGCGTATATCAGATAAGGAGTGCTTGGTGTACCGTCTGACGAGACTCTTGATCAAGGTAGTCTTTCCGGTCTGTGATGCAAGAAGCAGGAAGTTAGCAGGGGGTGGCATGGCAGAACACAAGCGTGAAGGACGTACCCCGGGCGGTCCCACGACGGCGACGATGATTGGCGGCGGTTCCTCCGGTGTGCGGTCAACCATCGGCACATGGTACTTCTTCTCGGTCACCTAGTAAGAATCAGCAATGCTGGATGCGTTGGCAAGGCGCAGCGCGTCGCTTGTGCGAGCTGCGATGCGGACTCACGTCTCTGGCACGACGCATCTGGCGCTCGGCCTTGCGCGGCGCGTTGATGGCGAACGCCTTTGCGTTGTGGCCGCCATTGTGCAGCGACTTCTTCTGGCTCTTGGTGCGCACTGCACGGTGAGCCTTGTTATCTTGCTCCATCGCTGGAGGGCGAAAGAGGGTGGTGAGGAGTGGTGATGCTGGAGTTGCGGTGTAGATGTCGGTTGCTGCTGGGAATGAAATTTTTTTTGTACGGCGCAGTGAAAGTCCCAAGTCCCAGTGTGCGGCGCAGGCGTAGCACGGCCGACGCTCCAGCTTCCCCGTCTCGTTTCGGCACAGCAGCACAGTACACCCCCGTCCATTGAGCTGTACTCGCGCAGTTACCGCTGGCTGTGAACTCATTGGGTATCTCGCTCCGCTAACGAGCGCGTTGCCAGTGCGATGCCGCCGTCATTGGCCTGCAGTATATAGCCCCGGCCCTGTCCGCCTGCGCTTTCACGGACGCTCAACTCCTTCGGCGTCTCTTCTTCTCTCTCGTGCTCTTTCTGATATTCTCTACAGAACATGCCGGTATTACAGATGCAGCCTAGACAGGACTTCTTCCCTACGCGAGAGCCGAGTAGGTTCTATAATGTGAGTCATATCGACATTCACCAGCTGTCGTGTGTAACTAACAGTCCTTGCTCAGATCAAATTCCGACCCGACGCGACAACATACGAAGTGGGGAGGTATGCTGGCGGCAGATAGACATAAATTTTCAGACTATTTCTAACACCATATGTAACAGTGTCAAGCGGAGTATTGAATCTTGTGGTGGTGTGTTCCAATACCATTCCTTTCAAGTGACTAAGAACTAACCAAACACCAGGAGCGATTGTTCGTGAATACGCTGCCATGAAGGCCATCACGTAAGTGAATCCTGTGCCTTTCAGCTTGAACCACGCACATGCTGACCAGTTTTTCCAGTGTCAAAGTTCCAGACGACAGTATCAAATGGCTCGACTTCAACAACGTGCCCTGCATCCGTCGATGGCAATGAGCGCGCTGCTCCTCCTATCTCTCTCTCGCGCTGCTGCAAGTTTAAGGACCTGCTTATAGCTCTGTATACTACCCTCTGAAACGATCAATTGTTAATTCTTGGAGTATGGCTGTTTGTTTGCTAGATATAGATGTACATTAGGGTAGTTTGGTGAATCGAGCTTTTAAATTGCTCTCATTTTAAACGAACCGCGACCTGCAGAGCGCTGCATGTGTTTACACGGAGAGCCGCAGGAACGCCAGGAAGCATGCACGTGACTAATTGTAATATCTGTAAGCATAGCGCCCAAGGGTGTAGTGTTGATACGTATCCAAAGAACGAAGATTCATGAGCGAGACGTCTAGACGAGAGACAGTCGAGTGGTTCAACCTTTCTCCTCGTTTGTGATCGATCTAAACCTCTGTTTTCAGTGCTTATGGGACGAATATATAACTTGCAGATCAAACAGAGTCCTGTGGATTACGATTGGTAAATCCGACAAGAGATCTTAAGTTCTCACGTCCATTACTAGGTCCCCCGCACGCGCTCGATATCGACGTGCGCAAGCAGGGTACCAGCGATGGCCGACGAGGATGGGATTGATCCCGTTTATAAGTATTATGGTCTAAGTAGTCCATTTGCTTTGGTTTGGGAGTCAAATCCTGCTGATGAAAAGCAATTCGGAATTGCACTTGGTGAGAATGGTGCGCCTAATTCAGCAAATGGTGTCAAAACACCAGGGACGAATGATTCTAGCGGTTCGTGTTTACTATCAATTGTTTTAAACCAATTATGAACTAATTTTGGCGGTATATAGATGACTTACAACGAAGGTTTGATACATTTGTCAAGATGAAGTCTGCAGTGGATGTAGCATATCGTGAGATGCGGAAAGACTTTCTGCAAGAACGGCAACGATTCGGAGTTTCTGAAATTGCGCAAAATATTGAAGGTATGCTAATTCCCCTCTAATTTGCATATGAACAGTCTAATTAGTTACGGATTAGATGCAAATACTCGTATTGCACATGTCATGAAGCCAATTGTGGACAATAAACTTGCGGGCGATAGATTAAAGGCAACTCTCAATATGATTGATAAACAACGATATTTGTTTGATCTGCCTTCATCTCTATCGTCATGTATTGCTCAGGTGAGACTTTTTTAGTATATTCGACAACTGTTGCATTTTACTGATTGGAACAGGGAAATTATGATTTATTAATTCGTGATTACCGACGTGGTCGAGCATTAACCGATGAAATTCGAACTTTGCCTAATTCATCTGAGCTCAATGATTTCTACATCCAGCAAAGACGAGTGATTGAACGTATTTGGACTGAAGTTGAGACTGTGATTGAAGATTATAAAAATACAGTATGGACAGAACTTACAAATCCATCTTCCGATGATGGATCATACATGTCACATCTTAGGATTCTTTTGGAACTCGGTGTTGAAGATAATCCAATTTTAATATATCTCAAGTCACAATTAGAGTCACTAAGAAGTAAAATGAGCTCTGCATTTTATGAACTTGATATTTGCTTACAAGTACTTCAACGCGATCTTGATCAAGCTCCAAAACCAAGTACAGATACCTCTGTATTATGCTTCTTGAATGCAATTAAGTTACCATTTACTAGTAATGATTCAGAACGTGATACACCAGAAATAATAACAACCTGGGTGAGATTAAAAGCAGTTTTGGAAGAAGTTGTAATGTATTTTGGGAGACATATTTGTCTTTTCTGGCAAAGTGCTTCTGGATTCTTGGATGGTCGTACACAGAAAACTTTACCAGTCGGGCCAGATGGTCAATCACGCGTTCATTTTAAAATGTCGAGCGAACAAGAAAAAGAAATACGCCAAGAGACTAGAGATTTAATTGAATCGTTTGCTTCCAAGTTATCAGAGTTCTTCCTTAATACATCAGCTCAAGCTGCCGAAAAAGCAACTGCACCAAGACAAATTCAACGTTCAGAAACCGACGATGAATTTTCTCGTGATAATAGTGATGCAAGTTCGCAAAAGTCAGGTGCATTAGGTATGAGCATGCCTAATGCAAGTGCTGTATCATTATCAGCAAGTGCAATGCTTGCTAAAAGTTTAAATGATGATAGAATAGGTGATCGAAATAATTCTCAAACTACTATTAGTTTTGTATCTGATACTACTGATCAATTCCATAAACTACAATTGAATGATGATGGTACAAGGAAATCACCTAGACCATTTGACTTATATGCATTTTTACCATATAATACCAATTCAATGTCAGCGACATATTTCCTTGCACAAATCTTAGGATCTATTGGAACAGTTGCAAGTGAACTCGCCGGTCTATCAATTTCGTCTAAACATATTGATATTTTACGAGATATGATGAGTACAATTCGAGAACGATGTGTGAACGCATCATGCTTAGCATGGCAACAAGATGCTAAACGACTAAACATTTTAGAAGATTGGAGACCAATGAGCGTATACTCAGGTACTAAACTTCCTGGAATCTTCTTATCATTTCAAACGGTTGTACTTGATGGACTTCATAGAGTAATGTATATTACATCAAGTGAGAAAAGATCTGATGTTAATGTGATTTTACCACCTCCATCAAAGTTAATCTCAGGAGTTAAAACTCAGCTTGTTAATTCAATATTTGCAATGCTCGAAGGTTTAGTTAATGATGCAATGGCACCGGATAAAGAAGTTACCTCACAGGCATCTGGACAGACTATAGCTACAACTTCTAGTAGACATTGGTCAGTTGATGGTGATACAACAGGTGATAATGGAATAACACACATAGTAATGGTACCTATGGAATCACGATTATTATTAATGATTTGTAATTTATCTGAATTAAGATCAGTTATTGTTCCACGACTTTTTGAACAATTTACATCAGTATTCTCCGTTCAACTTACCGATAACTCAGATATTATTGGAAATATAATGGGTCAATTTGACGAACGATTATTTGCAGAATACGTTAAACATAAGCGATCGTTATTTTCAAAAGTAATTCGACGAGGAATTCTTAGAACCGGTCAAAAATGGACTGATCGAGAAGTTCCAAATGATGTTAGTCCATATGTGTATCATATGTTATTACAGTTAGTTCATGTACATGCACAAGTTATTGCAGTTGCACCATCGCTTATAGATAGGATTATATCTAATTTATTTCAACATTGTTTATCAACCTTAGTTGACTGTTTTAGACAAATTGACGTATTTTCATTTGGAGGAATGTTACAAGCAACAATTGATATTCAATTTATTGATCAAAAAATGACAAGTTATATAACTGATGAAATGGATCAATTATTTCAATCAGCATATTCAGCTGTTCAAGATTCAGTTGATAAATCAGGAATGCAAGTTGATACGATGACGAAACAACTTGAGGACATGAAAAAATTATTAGTTCGTTGTCATAAAAAATCTCGTACGGAATTTATTTGTTTTAGAAGTGAAAATAGAGTTGGTAAACATCCTAGGTTACCTTCGACTGATAATGCAAAGTAATTGAATGTTGACGAGGGATTATGGATTGTGAATTTACATGAGAAGGAGGGCATGCATGAATGGGTTGCACCTTTTGTTTTATAGCTAGGTTGGCGTCTGTATTATAGTCTTATGTGCATTTAGATAATGTCATAAAGACGAAAATTGTTTGATGAATATAAAAATGGCATTTATTAATTATTTTATTTGATTTTGTAAACTGGGAGGTTACGGTGGTCGTACTGTATGCCTGGGATATTGTAGATCCTCCTCGTTACCGCACTCTACGGTTTATAGATTAGCATTTTCCAATGTCTTTAATGTTTCTGCGTCCTATCTCCTCTGCCTCTTCTCTCTTCCTTTATACAGAAAACAACAGGCAGAACTGATTGATGCGCGTAAACCTTCGCCGGCTCGTGATTACGCCCTGCGCCGCACTATCAAGTCTCGGTGCCTCGGTGACTCTTCATTAGATCAGTTTCTAATCAGTAACCACTGATAAACACCACGACGTGATTAAACAACTTTACTCTGCCTTTTCAGGAAGAATTTTTTATGCAAATCAACTTTCAGTGAGCTTTTATTTCAAGAAGAAGCTAAGTGAACGGCAGGATTTACTAGCAGTTAACGCTAGTAATTGCGTTCGAGATCAAGAATGTCATTGCGGAGTCTTGGAATAAGAAATATGATTCAGACATCACGAAGAAGTAAATTAATACGACATAATGGATTAATGTTTAATCAATATAATAATTTAAAATATGGATCACCGAGATGTTATTCGGCATATTCCATTGAAGAACCGGTATTTCCTGATATTGATATTGAAGATGTGATTGCCAAGGTAAGTACTTGATTTCTGAAACTGATTAATAATGTTTCTCGGTTACTAATGGGATTTAGTTCTCAAAATATGAACCTGGTAAATTTTCATTCGATAGTATGTTAAGTTATGGTAAACTTCCAATAAGTGATGATATATTAATTTCAAATGCGAATCGAATACGACATGATATATTATGTACATTATGTATTCGATTACTTGCGTTAAGAAATCTACCATATATTGTAATGCTTAATCCACATATTTCACAAATTTATAGGAAATATTTAGTTTCAATTAATTTCATGCTATGTAGTAGTATGAATCCGGCTCGAGGGAAAGGAATTGATGAAGAAATTGTTATTCAAGATATGGAAGATCATGCAAGATTTATTGAAGCACTTGAAAATATGGTTGCAGAACATACAGATGCAATTCCAGTGTTAGCAAGAGGAATTGCAGAAAGTAGAAGTTATATGCCAGCTCAAAGAGCAAATGCATTTTTGGATCGACATTTGAAATCAAGAATTGGAACAAGATTATCTGCTAAACACCATTTAATGCTTACAAGACAAAATACAATGACTTTAGATCAATTAAGTGAATTTGGAGTAGGGAAAAATCATTTTGGTATGATTGATACGAAATTGAAACCTGCTAATTTATGTCGTGATGTTGCTGCTTTTCTGGCTGACGTTTCAGATTTACAATATGGAGTTAGACCTAACATCTTAGTTGACATTGGAGAAGATGTCGAAGTTGCTTATGTTTCTGAACATCTTGAATATATGATTACAGAGATTTTAAAGAACTCATTTAGAGCAACAGTTGAACATCATCATGGATTAAGCGAAGATAATCAAAGTAATGGAGCAACAACACCATCAGCAAGCTCTTCATCATCATTACCACCTGTAATTATATCAATAATGCATAATAAAGAACTGGGAATTGTACAAATCAGACTACGTGATAGAGGAGGTGGAATTAAACAAGAAAATATGCAAAGAATTTGGGGATATGCAGAGTCAACATTTTCAGAAGATGATAGAGATGAAGGTTTTAAAACTTTAAATACTCCTCCTCCAAGTGTTACTGGAACTGGAGGAACTTCAATGGGTGGTTTGGGATATGGATTACCTCTTAGTAGGGCGTATTCGGAATTCTTTGGTGGAAGTATCGAACTTGAAACGATTTATGGATGGGGGGTATGTTTTATTACATTCAATTTATACGTTAATTAGAGTAGTTGCTAACTTTATTTTATTTTGAAGACGGACGCTTATATCACAGTCAAATGTCCTGTGATATAACTTAGTTTAGTTAAGAGGTTATTAGAGTGATTGACATGGGAATATACATTAAGGAATTTATCGACTGTATATACATGCAAAGATGTGAATGTACAGACCGAACATCAAACCATGAACAGATATATAATACAAATTTAAGAACAAAGTGTAAAGACTTCAATGACAACAAAAATCATAAGCATAAATTTATATTTTATCATATGCTTCGTAGTTCATCAACAACAGCTGCATCAAAATCTTCAGGATTATCTAAATATAAATGATGTCCTGCACGTTCTATAACAACACATTTACTTGGTACTCCATTATTATGCATAATTGCAGCTGCTCTTGCACCTGCTTCAGCATCCATCCAATCATTATCACCGTACATCCATAATGTTGGAATTTTTAGTTTTTTAATTCGATCAATTAATGCAATACGTGCATATGCACCTGGTGCAAGTAATCTAGTAATTGCATATTCACCTGATCCACGAGCAGTAAATAAACCTAATGCATAATCATGTAACGCGGAAGCTTCAGATTGTGGTAAACCGGAAAATCTATTCGATGTCCAAAGTGATACAAATTGAGGACCAACAGGACCTGCGCCACGGACGATTGAAAATGGCGAGACATGATGTTCCCAAAGGTAAATAAAGAAACCTGGAAGTGGTCGCTTGAGTTCCTTTTGAGCAATTGGATGATCATATAATTCTTCAACTGAAGAAGTTGTTTGCTGTTGTGACTCTGTAAGTTCAGCAGCAGCGGCAGCCATTGCTGATTGTGCAGGCTTGCGATGCTGTGCATTTGCAACATCTTTAACAAGCTTCTTGTCGAGTTTGGAAATCTCTTCTAATCTATGTGGCTCATCATCATGGACAATAAATGGATCACGAGGAACACCAGCAGGACTGACTAAAATAAGCTTCTTGACACGTTCAGGATATCGAAGTGCGTATGCGACACCAATGTACCCTCCCATTGAGTGAGCCATTAAAGTGAACTTATCAATGCCACGCTTAATACGCCATTCTTCTAATGAATCAATAAACCAATTCTCAGAAGCGTATACAGCTTCATAACGATCCTTTGTCTTAACTTTGAATTTTGGTCGTGACGATCTGCCGTATCCTAATAAATCCAAAGCATGCAACCGCCAACCAGCAAGTTTTGTTAACCCATCAAAGTTACGGTAGTAAAATGCGAGACCAGCACCGTATCCATGAAGAACGACTAGTTCTTCTTTAATAGGTTCGGAAGTTCGTGTAATTTCAAACTCGTTGATGACGCGGCCACCAGAGATTTCGACCGCGAGTGACTGCGCTTTACGAGTCTCGTCGGGTTCCGGATAGAATGGTAATGCAGAAAGAACTCGGCGCTCGGAATCTGCAAGGTCAGGCGGATTCCACCATTGGCCGACAGACTCGCGGAATGGTAGCGGGAAGTCCCATTTGAGGAAGAAACTTAGGATACCTCGTCGACGTGCTGGGGGTGGTGGTGCGTCTTCGGCAGAGGACTTGTCAGGAGGCGGTGACGACGTGGAGCTCCGCGACGAGGCCGAGGCGGAAGCAGCTGCGGCAGACATTGACGAAGCTGAGCGGGATTGGCCAGATGATGATTCTAAGGCTGAGTCGGAGCCGGGTACTTCCGTGGAAGCGGAGGCGGTGGCGGTGGCGGTGGCGGTGACTGCGATGCCTGCGACGGCCGCGGAGAGCGCGCGTCGGCGACGATGGCGGATTGGCGATAGTCGCGGCGACGAGCGCGAGGACGAGGACGTCGAGGCGTGGGCGGCGGCCGAGGACGAGGCCGAGAAGGCGCAGAAGCGGTGGTGAGCTCGTGCTCTGGCGGAGACGCGACTCCGGGCTAGGTGGAGCAACGATGCCGCGTTTGCGGCACGGACACGGGACGACGACGTGGTGGCGGTGGAAACAACAACAAACAAACAAACAAAGGGCCGGCGGAGAGGGGCGCGCCGGGGAATATGTAGACGGCGAGGGTGTGCAGACAGACGCCAATAAGGTAGAACGCAGAACCCGGTCCGGCGAACGGCTGAGTCGAATGCAGTGACGACGGTCGAACAACGCACGGCTGAGCGCGTCATTAACGCAGCGCGAGCCGCTGACGCGCAGCTTAGTCACCGCCCGCAGCTATAATATATCAACTGCTGAACCACCAAAAAAATCATCAATTAACGCCTACAACTCCTTCAGCACAGATCTTAAACTCGCCAGACCGTCCGCTCGCAATGTACGGCGAGAAAGCAACTTCCATAGTTCGCGTGGTGGTGGTCGCCTTCACAGGCATCGCTGGTGATCCAAATAGTATATCAGTCGCACTCTGGTCCCTTGGTACCACATGTCGAACTGCCTCTGCAGCTGCTCCTACTTCTGTGTTTGATGAAATACCACGCTTGAGTAGTACTCTCTGTGAAATACACGTCGTCCAAACATGACCCATAGCCGGAGTCTTCGGAGCCACCGGTACACCCTGCCGTACATCACTCCACTGTTCATACTGCTCCACCCAGTCCCACCCTGAAAAGAACCTGGACTGCAAATCAAATCCCATAATATCACTCTCACTTGGACTTGATTCAATTTTCATCCCACCAGCTTCTGAACCATGAACTCTTTGTCCATCTGAAACCAAACTTGTTGCATTATTCGCAGCTTCATCAATTAATTGATCAGTTAATAAAACATCTTTAACTTGATTAATAACCACAACGGCGCAATCATGTTTAATTGCCAATTTCCTCAATACACTAGCACATCTCAACAGCTCTCTACCTCTAGCTCTCATACTTTCCATTCCATCTTCGTTCTTGCCTCCAACTGACTCTGCTCTAAAATGGCTCGCTATACTATCTAGTACAATTAATCCAATATTTCGAATCTCCATTAAATGTGGTAATTGATATTGTAACATATGATCTTGAACTTCAAAATCTCCACATGTAGCACAACAAACTCTACTACTACTTAATGCCTTACCTTCATTTGGAAATTTCTTTTGAAATCCTCTTATAATATCATTAAGTCTTCTTGTTTCTAATCCAGATTCTGTTGAAATATAAACTGCATCACTGTTCACTCCGCCATTCAAATTAGATAATTGAACAGCGACACAAAGTTGCATTGCAAAATTCGACTTTCCAGCACTACTCTCTCCACAAATTTCTGTAACACATCCGACAGGTATTCCGTATCCACCAAATACTTTAGCATCAAGTATCGAATCTCCAGTTGAAAAGAATCCGCGTTTTTCGTTCATACTGTCAACTTTTCTTTTCTTACTAACACCAGCTTTTGAAATTGGAATCGCATTAATTCCTTTACCTTCATTCCTCAACGCAGCGACTGCATCATCATTAACGAATCTAACAGCCAACCATTTCTGCAATTCTTCAATAAACTCTGCAATTTCAAGTTCATTCCTCTTAGTTTTCTTGGAAATAGTCTTAATTGATGTTGATAATGATGCTATATCAACACATAATAATTCTGCGTCTTCAAATGCTTGAAATAGTTTATCGTCAAATTTAGATTGCGGAAAACCTGGACATACGCGTGCCACATCCATCTTTGATGTGGTTATTGAATGTCAAGCTATCTTGCTTTGTAAATTAATCAGTGACTAAATGTCATATATACATTGTAGGAGAAAAGAATGGCAGAGCTGCGGTTAATAGATGATCGATCGTCAGTGAACAAGGTAGCTCTAGCTCTGCTTATTTACGGTTTCGCGTTGACGACGCGTTCTCGACGCGTGCGGCTGTCCAGACCAATTTCTACGCTTAACAGTCCAAAATAATTCAAATGCATTAACTACGTATAATACAACAATACAATCCAAAACTCCAAACCCTACAACGTAACACACTGTTCATAAAATAAAACTCAGCTCGCCACTACAAATTTCTGCATTTCATTAGCCCATAAATCTGCCATGTCATCCATTTTAGCCAATAAATTATCAACTTGTTTACCCACTGCTCCCATTTCTATTAATTCTTCTAATGCAGATAATACTTTCCTTGCATGATCTTGAAAATGAGCTTGAACTAAATTCATACCAAATTTGGTTTCTGTATTCAAAATTGATGCTGAACAATCACTTTGTGGACAGTTCCACACTCCTTTTTTAACTGGTTGACTTCGCTCATCTAATTTAAATACAGTTCCTAGTCTTCTTTGAATTGCTCGTACTGCTGCTCCCAACATTTCAGCATCATCCTCTTTCTTTCTCGCGTCATTATTCTGGCTACTACTATTTCCAATAGTATTTAAACCAATATTGTTACCATTTACTAGAGCAGTTTGAGCAACTCGGGCAGCTTTCTTTCTAGCGTTTGCTTCAGCACGTTTCTTATTCTTAGCTAATCTTTTCTCTTTCTTTTTCTTCGCTTCATTCATTTTTTTTTCGTGTTTTTCTTTCTTGGTTAAATGTTGACCATTCTTCCCTTTCGGTTGATTAGTCAATGAAGCTTGCTCTGAAGGTTTTGAATTCCTAATTCCAAAAGTTCCTAAACCATGACTCGTAGTTTCTTCGTTTATAGCCCACTCAGTAGTATCAAAGCCGTATTCAACATTGTTAGAGTGACTTACTGCATCATAGGAGTCATCTTCATTTGCAAAATCCTCCAATTCAGATTCTTCAATATCCTGTAAATCATAATCATCAACATCATCATCGCCATTACCACTTAGTTTATCATTCGATAAAGCAGGTGAGCCAAACGGTCTTAAACTTGATACAAATTTTTGTGAATGATTCCTATGGCCTTGTCCATTATGTGTTGATTGTTCGTAAGTTGTATTTGAAACTACGTGAGTCCCAGGTGCATAATCTGTACTAATTCTACCACTTGAATAAGCATTTGAATATATTCTTTCATTCTCACTATCACTGTCATCTTCATCTTTTTCATTGGTAATGATAACCTGATTCTTAATTGCCTCTGGTCTCTTTTTTAATTCTCTTTTCTTTGCGCAATCTTTCATACTTTCAATTTTTTCCAACAAGCTTTCGTAAAGAGGTGTAAAATATTCTTCACATGTAAACATCATATTACCATGCCAACTTCTCAAAGCAGGATATTCCTTCCAAATAGTTTGAGGACCAAATTCTTGAAACGTAGTAAATCTATGAATACTTTCACAAAGTCGTTGTAAACCTAATAATGATTCTGTGAGTAAATGTGCAATTGTATGGTATGACTGGCCAAGGCTTGGATCCAAAGGAATTTTATTTGCTTCAAAATAATAAACGAAAAATGATTTTAAATTGCTCAGAAAAACTGTACAATATTCTTCAGCATTACGCAAATCATTTTCTTCAGCACTTAAATCTGCATCACTTTCAGAATACATATCGCGATCTCGTTCTAGTGCATTAATTGATAATTCTTCAGTTTCTGGCCCAAATAAAACCAATGCTTGAATCGCTTCTTCTATAATTGGTTGAGGGATTGCTGCTGCTGCGCGAAAATCAAATCCAATTGAATACTTTCGTTTCATTCCTTTACTTGGTTCTGGAACTTGAATTTGTGTTGAATCAATTTTAAATACACTTGATTTTTGTGCCATTTCAATAGTTGTCGCCTATATCACCATTAGAATACAATAATAACAGTAATGATTAATGACAAGAAAACTTACGGAATAATCTTCATGTGCAAGCAACGCATTAAGTAAAAGAGTATCTTCCCAATTCTTATCAGCTAAAACTTGTGATATAATAAACTTTCGATATTTATACAATAATCCAGGAAGTTTTAGTCGTCCGTAATCTTTTCGATACTGTAAATATTAAAATCGTTTAGTATAGACCCCTTAAAAAAAATTGTATAAAAGTATCTGTACCTCTCTGCTTAATGAATCAAATAACCATCTTGCTTGCACTAAATCTTTATTAGGTAATGCATGTACAGCATGTTTAATCCAACCTATTAATATCAGTAATCATTCATTTTTGACTTTAACATTAAATCAAATCACATACTCCATAAATTTGCTTTTCGAACAATCACTTCGAAAACATTTTTATATTCACCACTTGGAGAAATACACTTATACCACCCAGCTTCACCTAAAATTCTCAAATCAATTGTATTCCATAGTTCTGAGTCTTTAACTTTTGACGAGCCTCCTGTTTCATCAAACACTCTACTAAATCTATCTAATTGTTCTTGACTATTTTCGGATTCTGTTGTTGAAATAGGTTCATTAAGAACACAGGTATGTATGTTGAGAATTTGAATGCGCGTTCCTAATGGTTGTAGTCCATTTGTATCTATTCCACATTAGTTTATTATCATCTATGTAAAAATTAACGCTCTATTCATACCATTTAATTGTAATCCATCACAATTAACAAGATCACCAGTTAAAACATAAACGTCATCACTTAAATCATCATCAACCGCCAAATCAGTTACATCGACAGGAACCTTCTCATCTCCGATTTTCAAAATTGATATATTTTTTAATTCACCAATTGGCCATTCTAATATATCTAAGTTTGGATCAGGAATTGAAAAAATTTCAAGCTCATTTGTAACATTTGGTTCAATTAGTGATTCATTCATGGTTATTCTTGTTGTGGATGATGTTGATTGAGATTGATGGCAATCGTTGTCGGTATCGTTTTGTATTCAATTCTGAAGTTACTCTTAAACCTGCATTTAGTAATCTATATCAAATGTGTATATTGAACTTTAAATGATTACTCAACAATCATTCATCACAAAACAAATCCTGTAATTAAATAATCAGTTATAGATGTGATATGTTGATGATCTACGAAATACTGTACTGAGTGAAGTTATGTGAGATTTCAAGATCCGGTGGAGAGGAAAACTCCCAACACGCGTGGTCACTTTCAATCACATAAATACAACGAACATGATTGGCATTTGATATTTATAACTTTACAAGTTATTTAATCACTTGATTTTTACTGTGGATGATAGACTACTTTAAGTGTAGTAATACTAAGTTAGCGTGTTGATTTTACTGTGTTACCCATTCTTCACTACTATTAAAGTGCACAAGAAATTGCACTTCATAACCCACAATCCGGCATTAGCAAGTTTGATATAACTATTTGAGTAATCCCGAAGACCTGTAATATTGTATGAAATAAAAATTAAATGTACAAATGAATCGTGAAGCGAGGTCACATTACACACACATAGACTACCGTATTTACTCGCATACTGTATTCGATAATTTCATTTAGCGCATAATATAACCCTTGCATGCTATGCAAATTTTGAGTTCTTTAAATAAGGTGCTTCGATCTAGATAATTTGTTAGTTAGTACAAAAATGACATATATAAAGTAGGAGTACTGACTTGAAGTATTGGCGAAGGTAAGTTACCTGCCACAGTGAAAGAGCAAGTAATGATAATAAAGTACCAACAGCAAAAAATTTAACACGAGCATTAGTTGATTCATTTGTATCACGCATCCTAGCTTCACGTCTTTGTAAATAATCCATATGTCTAACAATCTCATCAATGTTTTCCTCGATCCGACGTAACTCAAGTTCCATTGGTTGTAATCTTTCAGCTTGTCCAACCGCATTCCAATCTCTTGCATCTGCACCAATATCAACATCAAGATCAACTTCTCGAGTAAGTCCTTGCGCATGTGTGTTTGTTAAAATGTTCTCAAAGCAAACGTCAAAGGCAGCGTCGGCATGCGATGTGAAAACTGTTCGAGATTCGCCGGCAATATCCTATAATAGCAATTGTAAGTATAATACTCTTTAATCACGCACTCACGATAACCGCATACCTTTGGTCGACCATACTCATTTCCATACACATCAACAATCTATCAAACATGCAAGTGTCAGTTTAGAATCTCAGAAACCTCATAAATACAGTCTCCACGCATCACGCATCATAAAATCGCGCGCGGATCGTATTTCACAGTTAAACATACCGACATATTCAACACTTGACCATCGCCTTTCTGTCCACTTGTTTTAACATTAACAACAACCATTGAGTCCTTACGGACAAAGTTTCGGATACACCGTGGAGTGAGTGATCCAGCACTGTGGGCGTTGACGAGGAGCTTGAGCGCGTCTGCGGTCGAGGCAAGGACGGTGAGTAAGAGAACAAGAACAAGGACCGAGGTGGTCGGCAGTCTGTGTAGAGACAGCATTGTGTAAATGTGTGATGATGCACTTTCGCCGATAAACGCGAAGCACCCGGGGTATACAATACAGAATACAGAATGTAAATGAGAATGCCAGCGCGTCTTCTTCTGCGCGTCTGCGAATCTTAAAGCAACGCAGCGAGGAGCGCGACGCGGCTGCACGTGACTGCGTTCGTGACATCGTCTGCGCAGCCCGTCGAGAAAGTTCTCGGACGCAACCAAGTCAGCGGTTATGTCAGCACTTTGCTTTTCCTGTGGGACTATAAAATTTCCCCGTTCGGCGACAATTCGCGACTTTCCCCGGCTCCGACGGCAGTTCGCGTTCTTGCTTTAAATATTTTCTGCACTTTCTACAAAAATGGTGAGTAGTTCGCGAATTAATGTGCCGTTAATACTGTTGTATTGTAAACAGCAGTTTATTCATTGCAGCAGTTCTTCTTTAGTGTCGTTGAACAGATACTAACAAACACTCCAGGCCACCACCCTTCGCACGATCCGCGGTGTTACTCCTTTACTTGACCGTATTCTTGTTCAGCGTCTCAAGGCTGAGAACAAGACTGCTTCAGGTCTTTATATTCCCGAGAAGAATGTTGAGAAACTAAGCGAGGCTAAGGTTCTTGCTGTTGGTCCTGGCGCTTTCGACAAGTCTGGAAACCGTATCCCAACTTCAGTTGCCCCAGGTGACCGTGTTCTGATCCCTCCATTTGGTGGAAGCACCGTCAAGGTTGGCGATGATGTATGTATTTCAATGTTTTATTATCTGCCATGTGCCAGGCGTTACAGTTGGTTTACATTTGCTAACACGTACTATCAGGACTACCTTCTTTTCCGGGATTCCGAAATCCTCGCCAAGCTCTCCGAGGAATAAACAGACAAGCGAATGCTTTGTCATACACAACGATCAGTGTCTACAATGTTTACTTAATTATGTGGTTTCATTACTTTGTTTGACCATATTTGTATATACAACCTAATAACCTTCCCTAATCAAAATACTACTTGCATAAATCTTTAACCGTTATTTTTCCATCCGTGCCGAGATTCACCTCCTCAGACGCTCCGTTCACAAATCCGGCATTCTAAACACTCTTTCTTGACTCTCAGCAACTTGCTGCTTAAGCATGTTCAAAATCTTGCTATCCCTCCATCGCTCAGGTACAGTGGCTTGTGGATTCTCGGTGACCCAGTAGTAAATATCCCAGTCGTACTCATCCAGAAATTCATCAAATTCTTCAAGTTCAGCCTCGTTAAAATCCGCAAGATATGTCTTTGCAAATCGAGAAAGTAGTAAATCGGTTTCGAGGATACCACGCTTGCGAGACTGATATAACAAGCGAGCACGTTTGTTTTCAATGGGTTCACCAGGTCGTGGAAGTGGCTGAATCATGAACTTGAGCTGATATGACTTGGGATCGCGGTCTTCTTCGCCTGTTGTGAACGGTTCTCCATCGGAAAGAGGTCTTCGGTCGTCGGAGTATAGCCGAGTATGTGAGGTTGAGAACGCGCCAGATGAGTAACGGAGAAGAGTGGCGGGTCTTGAGGAGCGAGCAAGGGCTCGAGATGAGAGACGTGTTGCCGTTGAAGCAAGTGAAGACACTTGCAGAAAAGCCATGTTCGTATGGCAAACCTGCTTAAAGAGCTAAGTCGAGCAGACAGTGGGTCTTAGTTCTTGAATGAGCACGCGGCACAGTATCAGGAAGACCACTTCGCCGATTGGCGAGATCACGAACTCGATCGATCACGATTTCAGCCGCAGAACGATCCGGCTGACAACTATTCCATGAGCGAGGCGTTTGTGACGTGTCTCAACTCGGCGAGATGCGAGTATATCGTAGAACGGTCCTGTTTTGCTGCACTTCCTCCGCCAATGGTTCTTGACAGCGTATACGCCAGACGTCCTGGTGATTGCGAGCAGTTCTGGAGCTATCGTGGCGTGGCCAGGCAGGAAACGGCGTATATAGTAGCACAGGCGCAGTGCCGTGTGCAGTACGTACTGTACGTAGTTAGGCCAGGCGCCAGTCCCAGTCCCAAACGCCTCGGATCCGCGGGACGTTTCACGAGCCCGAATTAGCGTGGTCCCCGGGGTATAAACACCACTCTCGCCATTTATATAGACGGCCATCCCCCCGCGGTTCTCCTGCTGTTCTTCTTCACGACACTGCACCTCCTCGCCGGCACCATGGCCACCGACCTCGTTCAGACGCCCTCGAGTCTGATCCACAAGACCGTCGGCACCGTGCTCATGAAGAATCAGTCGTCCACCAAGCCCAACAGGCCGTCGCCGCTCGGCAACCTCTGGCGTCGCTGTTCCTTCCGCCTCCAGCGACCTCACGCGCACTGGTTTCTCACACCAAAAGACAGACAAATCATTGCATCGCTTGTCGGCAAGGATATCACGCAGAACATCGCCTATGCACACATGCTGGCGTCCGACTCTGAAAGATGCACCAACTGCCGGACTGCGATTACTGTCGGCGACGTCGCACAGTACTGGGTTGAATTTGAGGATCTTACCGCCGACGAACTGGCAAAGGCCATTGTTCATGGAACACCAATTCGCAGGAGCTCGGACGCTGCGGTGTGTTCAAGATGCAGCATTGTGGTTCCATTTTCAAGGGAATTTGCGTTTCTTAAATGGAGCCGTGCAGAGACAAATGTGAAGGTGGATTTACAGGATTGAAATAATGGGCATAGTTGTTTATTCGGGTTGCATTGGCGTTTTCTATACATTTTATTTTCTCACATGTAATTGTTTGTACGCTGGCATTGGAGAAGCCTTCGATTTCTTCACTAATATAATTGCATTGCATTACTGATTACCGATTACACTACTCTGTCTGCTTAAGCGCTTGTGTGCCTGTCAACCAGCCGTTCGCTGCTAGCTGTACCGCCAGCACGGTACCGACGCAGCCACTTCCTTTTCTGGTTGCTTCCGGCCTTCGAACAATGCGCAGGACCCAACGATCGTGAGCCGTGATCGCAGATTACTGGGCGAGTCACCACTCACCACTGGCCAGTCGCAGTTCCATGCGGCCGTTGGTGAGCGTTGATGGGCGTTCTATTAAATTGGCGCCGTGCAGAGGACACGGCACGACAGTATGGCACTATGGCACTTACAGTACTGTAAGCACTACAGTACGGCCACTAAAAAGGAACGAAAGCGACACGGCTCTGTGCCTGTCAGCGGCTCTGCTAGCTTGTACCACTTGTTCCTGACACTGCGGGTTAGGGTCTATTTAGCACAGCATGGACCACAGTTCCAAACCTTCTGTATCCGCGTACACGCCCATGACCCATGGCATCGCAGGCTGCCAGGCTGTGCATTCGGGCTGTGCCACGTCTCGCACGATCGCGTCTGCACCCACCACGGTCATCGCTATTGACGTCATTGCTCAGCCTCCTAATTCTTGACTACCGTGTTATATAAACCAATCAGTCCGTTACTTCTCGCATCGTCGCGTCGTCGCGTGTTCTTCAAAAATTGCCTCTCGATAGACTATATACAGCTGCTCTTTCTCGCCACTCAGACATGAATTCACTCAACCCACACCACGACAGCTCATTCAGCATCTCCAATAATTGTCGACAATCTCTCCAGCTCAGCGACTTTATGTCACCATTCAAATGTGCCTTGACAAAGTGTAAGAGAGTTCTTACTCCCGACGACCGGGTGATCGCATCAGTATCTGATGTTGCAAGCGAATACCGCGACAAGGAATTTATTGAATCGCCAACTTCGCCTTCAGCTTCGTCTACGGCTGCATCGTATACAATTTTATATACACTCACTCCCAGAGACAAACAAATCCTCGCATACTACGTTGGAAATCAAGTTGCATCGTCAGTTACCAGCGCACGTATGAAAAATGATGCAAATTGAGCATGTCTAGTATGTGCACAACCAATGTCACTTTCAAATTTCATATACTATTGGGTTGAAGTTGAAAAAGTCTCATGTGCAAAATTGGCTGTCTCAATTGAGAGTGGTTCGTCGTTTAAAAGAAAGTCTGATGGTGCAGTTTGCATAAATTGTCAAACTGTCATGTCACAAAGTCAAAAAGTATTCAAGAAGTGGGAGTGAAAATTCCTTGTCTTAAGTCTTGCTTTCAAATGATATTGATTGCAGAATAGTTTCTTTGCGAGCTGGTTATAGACTTCATTTATATCGCTATATTCTTATATTCAACTTGACGTGACAAGAATCTTCAATTGGCTATCTCAACAATTTGGCAGCGTTACACAAATGCGACTAGCATTTTTTTTTGCGCAAGTGACCAAATCTATAATAGAAAGTTCCGAAAACTGCAAATCTGCAACGGACCAGTATGCGCTGCTCAAACTTCGACCATGCTAATGGCTGATGCGGTATAACAAACTGATCCATTATCCTCTGATGAATATTGTTAGTCTCTCAATACGGTGATCACTATCGTATATAATGTAATCATCAATATAAACGAGGCTTTGTCGATTCTCGGACGAGCAGTAGACTTACTTAGCGAGAATCTTCATATTTGCATCTAATAATAAACTTTCAGCATATAATATATTCGTTGCTTAAATTTATAATTCACATACTAATAAAAAACACTGCACACTCAACACACCTCCTCAGTTTTAGTTTATTTTTTCATGCCTATAACACCGTAAATAGTTTGTGGTTGTGTACCTTCTCTCTTATCCACATATTTTGGACATCAGCATGCTTCATTTTAGTTGATAAAGCTAAAATTTCACTTTGGATCACTTGGACGGTTTGTTTATCATCTCATTCAAATTCACTTAGCTCGTACATCGTATCTTCAATCGCTTTCATGCCACGCCGATCAGCAATACTGTACTTCGCATAGGTCAGTTCTTGACAGCGGACTCCATCACACTGTAATAGTGATTAAGCATCATTCACAAATGATTTCTCAAATTTGATTTCAATTGGCAAATAAATGCATCTTTTATGCGTCTCGTAGAGCGGTAGAGGGCTGGTCTGGGCCGAATCGGAGTCTTCGAAGGCGCTTGTCGGGGGCGGGGCCGGGAGTCACCAGACCCTTACTTCATGTTTGCTCGTACAATTCTGACTTTGAGAATTGAGTGAGATGACGCCCCGGCCTTTCAGCCACGAGAAAGCACACCACAAATTCAAGATCATATACTGTACCGATAGGTTGTATTTCTACGAATATTCAAGTGTCAATACATTTGCAGCGTGTTTTGTCTGCGTTTCTGATTACATGTTCAATTTAATTTTGTCGCAATACTCATAATGGATCGCGAACACGCGCCTGTGCCAATTGCAAGGCGCGCAATATACTTCGGTACACCAATACACGTTCATGTTTTATGCGCCAGTGCTTCTTTCTTGATAACATTACTTTTACTTCGAGTACTTGGATTTGCACTGCATTTTTTTCTTGAAACAACTGCATCCGATCCAACAATCTCATTTATACCAGGTGCATCATTAAATTCAGCTGTGTCATCATATAATAATTCACAAGGAAGTAATTTTGATTCAAGATTAACACTTATCGATCATTTTGTTCTTATTTTACAAGAAGAATTTTCAACGCCATCATCAGCAGCAACTGATGCATATCTTTATAGATTTTGTGGTGTTTTATTATATACACTTTACGCATTAGTTATCGCATTCGCTCTTTCTTTCTCGGCTTTATTTCATTCTTTCTCTTTTATTTTTTTTGTTTGGCGAAAATGGATAGGTCTCAGTAAAGGTCTTTATGGTGTTTGGAGCTCAGATGATCTTGCTCAAGGTGTTTGGTAAATTCATACGATACAATTTCTCTTACCATTGGTACTCGTCACCAGCTCATCATTATCATTATTATTATTACAGTATTTGTATTTGTCTCACGTGCATAGTCACAATCTTGTGTCATTAATTATGTCTTTTACGTTGTTGTTATAGTTGTTGCTGTTGTTATTTTTCTGAATCGTTTTAATTGCGTTATCTAATCATGGTGTCTCGGTGTTATTGGTTACTTATGTGAAATTGTGAGATAGGACCTATTATTATTTTTACAAGGGAATAGATCAAAAAGTTTCCTTTGTTAACAAGAAATTATAGAATACCGTACTAATACTGTAAACTTTACCACAAACCTACTATCGTACATTTTTTCCACTTTCATATAACTATACACAAAATCAATATACATCACCATCTTCATCATCAACGTTTGATGCATAAGTTGGTTGAGGCTGTTCGATTTCTTCTTCGTCATCATAATCTAACATACCAACATCATTTGTATTTTTAACAGTTGATTGATCGGGTATAACGTTATTCATTGCAGGCGGATTTGATAATCCGGATGCAGCAGGTGCATTATGCCAAGCAAATTTTAAATCGGGAAGTTCAACATCTTTTGAACCTGAATAATAAAATCTTTCTGCGGTAGGTCGATCTTTGAAAGTGATAACTTTGGCACCTACTTCACTTGGATGTTCATCTAATGCTTCATATTCACCTTTTGTAAATAAATATGATAAAAATTCTTCACTATTCGCTTCTGTTATTCCTCGAACAACAATCTTCTTGGTACGTAAATCAAGATTTGCTCGTCCTGGTGCCATAACCGCATATCTCGCTCTTGGAGCAGTTCCTCTACCTCGGTAAGTAGGATATCCACCACGACCCCTTCCTCTAAAACCACCACGACCACCAAATGGTGACTGTTCAGGAGATTGAACACTAACACCAAGAGTTTCAGCTTCACGTTTCAATTGTTCTAATTTAGCTTTAAGCATATCAGTAGTTGAACCTGGGGCTGGTGTAGTTTGATCTGTTTCCATTGTATTTCCAATCGAACTAGCAGGTGACATACTACCTTGTTTAGCTTCTTGAGCTTGAATTCTTGCCAATAAAGCTTGTCTTTCTTGTTCTTGCTTTGCAATTAATGCTTCACTTTGTCTTTTAACTTCTGCCATTCTTTCTTCATGTTCTTTTTTCTTTATTAATCTTTCTTCATATTCTCTTTGTTTTTCAGCTTGTCTTTGACGAACTTCTTCAACATCAAATCTTGGTGGAGAAGCAGATCTTTGTCTTTCAACAACTTCACCATCACCTCTTGTATCCATTCTACCACTTCGATAATCATTTCTATAATCCCTATTATCATCTCTTCTAGCTTTTCTCATATCAGCATCTGTTCTTTTCCAAAATACTTTAACAAATCGATTATTAAAAACGGCTGTTGGCGAATTCCATGCATTAGCTGCATCGTCATGATTAGTATATGTTAATACTGCTAATCTATGTTCATCGTCAAGTGATAATTCTGCTAATGGTCCAAATGATTCAAAATATGCTCGAATACTATCATAATTAAAATATTCAAGTGGTATTTTTTCAACAATTAATGTAGTGTTACTGATATCTTGACTAGGTCCAACAGCTGAAGTTAAATGATCCGGTCTTTCACCATTTCTACCACCTCTAAATGACCCTCTTCCACCTCTTGCATTCCCACGACCTCTACCTCTTCCTCTGAGTCCATTAACATTCTCACCACCAGATCCATTTGAAAATTCATTATTGTTATTGTTATCAAACATAGGGGTTTGATCCACAACAATTCTTTCATCTCCATGTTCATATGGACACATATCACCTTTTAAACAAAATCCTTTTTCTTCATAACTTCTACATTTTCCTCGTTTAGGTCTTCCACCTGTTGTTGTACCTGGAGCTCCTCCTCTTCCTTGAAATGGTGCAAATAATGATCCTGTTGCAATTGTAGCATTTGGATTAGTAGTTGTAAAAGATTGTGTGCGATTTGAGTTGAAACTAATATCATTTGGTGGCTGATATGAATTACTTTGTTGAGCTTGAGGGAATGAAGGTGCACTTGATGGTGCATTTAAATACTCTTTACTCTATAATCAAAGTTAGATATTATACCACAAGCCAATTATATAAATAGTTCACATACCTGGATAGCACGAAACACATCATCCACAAAAGGTTTAGTATTTGCTTGTAAGAAATCTTCCAATTGATCCATACACATTTGTCTGACTTCTGGAATAGATTGATCATGTCTCAATAAAGCTAATACATAATCTGATAAAATTTCAGAATCTGCATCTGATATATTCTCAAGTCGTCTTGTTAACCATGCTTTTAATGGTTCCGTATTACTTTCTTCAAACATTTTGTATTGTATGAGATATATTTAGTTGTATTATATCCTGTTCTGCGGTATGAGAGTTGATGCGTTTAAATCGACACTGCTAGACTATTCGCAAAATATTAAATATAGCAAAATCTTGCAGTTAGTTCTTTGTTTTACTAACTGAACTCAACGCAGCCGATAAATTAATAAGCGGAACAAGGAGATCATGAACGCCGCTGAAGCTGATTTTTCAGAGGCGCGATGCGTTTGCATGTTGGGAGAGATCATCTATTATGGGTGTCATCCTACGATTACTCTATACGTAAGTTTAGCAAACTCTTATGGCTGTTTTGGATCCACACTATCGGTCATACTTTTCACTCGTGCCACTCCTAAGCTTCGCTTCGTGTTCACTGGAATCATGATACTGTAATCTAATGTTCTATTTACATATATACTCTACTTAAATCTATTCCTCATCTAGAGCAAAAGTTGCTGCAACAATTAACGGAAACACAATGGTAGCATCTGCATAAACTTTAACACTTTTCGCTTCAGCTTTAATTTTTCCCCAAGAAACAGCTTCATCAGGTCTTGCACCTGCATCACTTCCATCAAATTCTTGACCTGTATTAATATATACAGCAAAATCTGCTCCATTTCTCATAAGACATGCATTTGCAATATGATGTTTAACTAATCCTCCTCCTAAAACTATCATTCCTGCTTTAGGTGCTGCCATTGACATACTGTTAATTCTTCTTATATCTGATACAATGTCAACTTTTAATTGTTTTGGTGATGATCTAAACGTGTGAAAAAATAGCATATCTCCTATACTTCCATCTGTAAGTGCAGGACAAAATACTGGGATCTCATTCTTATAAGCCCAATATAAAACTGATTCTTCATTATTGATTTCTTTTCCTAATCTTGCAATAACTCTTGAAGGTGACCATAACACTTCAGGATCACTTTCTTGTTCTTCAAGCATTTTATCTAAAATAGGAACAATCCAATCTTCAAATAGACAATAATTATCATTCGGAACAAGTAAATTTCCAATTCTATTCATTCCTTTCTCTCGAAGTCCTTTTCCTGCAAGAGAGAAATCTCCAATAAATGTAGGTGCAAGACATTTGATTAAGTCTTCTTCAATTCCACCTGCTGTTGTAACAACTGCTGAGACGTGTTTATTTTGAACAAGATATTTTAATGTACTTCTTAATCCTGATGAAATCAAATTTGAAGTATATCCTAAAAACACTGTACATTTCTCATCACCAGTTCCATCTTCTGCAGGTAACCCATTTTCTTCTGCTTCATCTTGTTCCTGTTTTGTTTTCCCTCTCCAATTTTTCATGTCATTAATTATATCACATGCAACTCCAACCGATGTAGCTTGAAATCCCATAGTCTTCATACTCTTAACAAGGGTTGATACTCTGACATTCTTATTCTCAGGTAGATTAAAATCAATTCCTGAAACTTGAACAGCTTCTGATGGAACTGGATCAGATGGTTTTAAAACTGCACCTGCAGCTAATTGTGGTAAACTTCCATCACCAGAAGCCATTTTTAACTTTATTCCCTTTGGTTATTTGAGCCTGTGAAATGGAAGTTGGTTAGTAGAAATCTGTTGGTGACGAAGTCGTGGGGACAATTTTTTGCATGCGCGGTTGGGACTTTCGGCACTGGTAATTTAATTAATCGCCGCACGGCGAATTCCGTTTGCCTCGGCCCTCGGCTGTGGTTAACTCGTTACCATCGATCGATCGCAAGATCCCTCGATTGGTTGCACGTACAGCGCACATCAAATACAAGCAGTATGAGTTGACCATATACTCCAATCCAATCAAGTACATCAATAATTGAATTTGTACAAGATGACAGCACCAGGACCGCAATCTCAATCATGGGCACAGTATCAAATTGATATTTACGCAGCACTTCGACCACCAATCATTTCAACATCATCAAGTAATTGGGAATCAGAAGCAAGAAAGCGTATTCCCTTACGAAATTTTTACTATATTTATGGAGCTGCTGGATTAAGAAGAACATATAATGCAAATCTTGCTGCATTTGCTAATACAGAATTTGCAATTATACCTAGAATGTTATGCGGACCTACCACAAGAGATTTATCTATAACATTATTTGGAAAGAAATATCCTTCACCTATTATAGTTGCCCCGATAGGTGTACAATCAATTGCACATAAAAGTGCAGAATGTGGAACTGCGATGGCTGCTGCTAAATTAAATATACCGTTTATACTATCAACAGCATCAAGTACAAATATGGAAGATGTATCTGAAGTTCATACTCTTGCATCTGTTAAAGCAAGTACATCAGGTGACTGGAGATTATCTTCAACATATACTCAGCCTGATAAATGGTATCAATTATATTGGCCTAAGAATGATGATATTACAAATTCGTTACTTCAACGTGCTAAATCTTCTGGATTCTCTGTACTTGTCGTAACTCTTGATACTTTCACATTGGGCTTCAGACCAGACGATCTTGATCAAGCGTATTTACCATTCGTTTGGGGAGAAGGATGTGCGATTGGATTTAATGATCCGGCATTCTTAAAGAAATATGAACAACAGGTTGCACAAGCTCCTGATTTAAGTATCTTACAGAAATTAAGTTTATTATTACAACGATCAAAAGGAAGTCCTCAGTTATTATTACGACTATTATTACAGCATAAACAAATATTTAAAGCATTAGCGTGGATTTCTGAAACCTATTCTGGAACTCATAAAACTTGGGAAGATTTGTCTACTTTACGAGAAATGTGGGATGGACCAATTGTACTCAAGGGCATTCAAGGTGTTGAAGATGCCAAATTAGCTCTTAAATATGGAATGGATGGAATAATTGTTTCAAATCATGGAGGAAGACAATCTGATGGTGCTATATCATCACTTGAAGCATTATCCATGATTACAAAAGATGAAGTTATATCAAGTTCGTCTTTAACGATTTTATTTGACTCAGGAATTCGAGCTGGTTCAGATGTTATTAAAGCTCTTGCGTTAGGTGCTAAAGCTGTACTTATTGGACGCCCTTATGTTTACGGGTTAGCTTTAGATGGTACAGATGGTGTTGAACATGTACTTCGAACAATCTTAGCAGATACTGAAATAACAATGGCTAATATTGGTAAAAAATCTATAAATGAATTGGATCGATCTTTATTTTTGTCTTAAATTTGGAAAATCGCGCGGTGTTGTGTAAATTTATAATTTTAATGTACGAATATGTATAGTTGTTTAAGATTTATGAATGAAAATGTATTTGAGGAGGGTAGCTGTATCAGAACACAAAAATAATTATCACCTTTCAAACGCCGCGAACAGAAAGTTCATTTTTCTGATTTCAAACTATAACAAATAAGCCGAAGCAAAATTAATATATAATAACAAAATTAATTAAACAACCATCCCACTTTATAAGAAGTTAAAGAATAAAAACTCAAGCGACGCATTTTTTGTTGTTCGTCATAAACCAATACGATTAATATATATGATGATTTGTTTATGAAATCCTGCGTCGTTTGCTGTTTGGTGATGTTACTGAATCAGTTGCATTTAGATCATTAATTTCTTCAATTGGTTGAAACTTAGGCGCTCCTGTAATATCGTCGTCATAAAATGAATTTGGTCCCGGACTTGCTAAAAAATCTCCAACATCAAAACTATTATTTCCCATTAGTAAATGTTCCTCACTCATTGGTGGTGCTGGATTGAGTGGTGAAGCGCTATTGGATGTACTTTGATCTAAACCATCATCATCATAATTTGGTATATTTCTTGAAAGCCAATCTTGAACTTGATCGAGTGAATCACTTTGTAAATCTAATTCTCTACTCAGATCATCTAACGTATGTGTATTTGAGACTGCCCTTGACATTGTTGCATCAGCTGAATTTGGTCCAAGTCCACTAATCAAATGTCGAGTACTATCAGTCATTGAAGGTGAGAGTGGCTGAGCGGCTGGTGGTGTAAGAATATCAGGGAACATTGATTGCACAGCTTGTGTACGAGAAAGGACTGGTGAAAGTGCATTTGCATTCGCACTAGAGTGATCGGCGGGGAGAAGATCCAAAAAGTCAGCTGAACCTAACGTAGCACCAGGTGATGGTGCAGTACCAACAGTCGAATTTGGATGAACGCTGCTTCCAGATACGAGAACTGGGCTGGCACTAGCCGTTGAAGTACTCGCGCGAGATATGTTTGTCGTTGAAACAATTTGATCTGGCGTGAGTTCGAGAATTGGTGATCGGTCCGAAGAATCCTGAAGCATTAGCCGAGACCGCGGAGCTGAAGGTACAGGGCTTCCGACGACAGGAATAATATTTTCTGATGCGCCGAGAATTTTCGACGGATTACCGTAAACTGATGCTAAGAATCGCAGAATCTTTTCAAGAGTGTCGGAGAAAGTCTGGTGTCGCTCTCGAGTCTGATATGATTCACGCCACAATAACTCATTGTCGTGCTTCATTTGCTTAAGCTGCTCGGCAATGGTTTGCTGCGAATGCCGAAGTAAATCAACCTCTTCCAACAGTTGGTGAATATCTGGCTCGTCTTCGTCATCAGAACCTTTCGATCCTCGGTTGCGAATAATATTGTCGAGCAAATCTTCACGACCACGAATGAAATTTGGTGACTTGAACTGC
The DNA here is from genome assembly GCA_030568365.1 of Myxozyma kluyveri. Lineage (NCBI taxonomy): Eukaryota > Fungi > Ascomycota > Lipomycetes > Lipomycetales > Lipomycetaceae > Myxozyma > Myxozyma kluyveri. The sequence goes on along the minus strand of JAJLTX010000002.1, from coordinate 362,786 downwards.
CAAGTTTCCTCACCAGATTGCATCGCACCGGCAGTCACATCTTGCACCTTATGCCATCCGTACATGTTAAGCTGACGAACGAACGATGAAAAATTTGAGTGCTTGAAATATTTCGGTAACACTGTCTTTTCGAACTGCTCACGACCAACGACTTGAAAACTAAGCCCATCAGGCATCCAATTAATGTGCGTCGAGTTCTTTGGATCGTTGACCATAGCCCATAATTTGATAACGAAAGCTGGCTTTGTCTTTGGTGCAGATGTGATTGCTTTCCTTGCCTTTGCAGGTTTTCGGCCTGCAATCGGGGCAGCAGGTAAAGCTGCGGGAGCAGTTATCGAACCAGGGACAGTGGCGCCCGAGGTCAGCACAGGACGTTGCTTGAGAGCATTGTTGGCGACGGAGTTGGCTGAAGCAGCAGCCCCAGTGATGCCAGGCAAGAGGCCTTTGAGCAGCGCCGCTGCGTTACGTCCGTCGGAGCCGGCCGTTGTGGAAGACTGCGCTTGTTCGGCGCGAGAAGATGAAGGTAGTAGATTCAACTCGCCCGTATGATGACTGATAGACGACGGCAGATGGCTCTGGTGCCTCGTGAAGGCTCTGGACTAGGTTGAGATGAGCCGGATAACGGAAATAGCTGGACAATACAAAACGCAGGGTCCCGTATAGTCGGAGATTCGAGTATTCCGATATCAAGCGGAAAAATAGATAAAAATGGAAGTGAAAATGCGCGATCGAATGTGCTAGACGGTCGATTCGAGGATCTGCTGAGAGGATAAGATGGTTTGTAAGAAACTGATGAACCGTGTGCGAGCTGCGGCGTAGCGTGGCAATATATCGAGCACTTGCACAATCACAAGACAGCGCAGAACAATGGCACTCACCACTACTTGATCTGGTATCCGGACCTGCGAAAACAGCGGCGATACTCGGACGGGATGGCGGGGGGAAAAGATGGCGAGTGAGAAATGCAAAGATGGAGAGACCACGAACGGTAAATGCGGCACTCGACAAATTTCCTGACGTCTTCTCGGCGACTCAATGGAGGACCTCGGGCACAGCGGCGAGGGGCTCGTGTTTCCGCCGCAGCTTGGCGATCACGGTCTCGAGGACGTCCGGAGTCTGCAGTATACACAGTGTGCGCAACCGGCACACAGCAGCCAGATGCCGTCCGGCACGCCTCCACCGCCCAGACCGCTTGTCGAAGTTTTCAGCCGTGCCTCTCCTCGACCTTGCCACGGCTGCTGCGAAGCTGACGTGGCCTCGGCGGCGCTCCACCGGGGTCGGAGAAATATAGATCGCCGGATGTTGACAGCGTGCAAGGGGGTAGTACTCCTTTTGTCCGCGTACAGTACTGTAAAATTCCCACTCGTCATGGCTGCAAAGAAATCGCCATATTATCCCTGCTCTTCTCTTCTTGCCACAGTTTATTAGTCGTTTCGCAATCTGAGCTGCATTTATATTCGTATTAGAGTAGTATGGTGCAACTGCAGATTGGAGTTGTAAGTTTTGAGGAAAATTGCCAACTCTGAGTGCAGCCATGTCGGGACTTTCTTCAGAGCAGCTTTCACGAATAGTACGTCATAGATCTATCTTATATCGCCACTTCACATCGCAGAGTACTAACTGTTTTTCAGGAAGCGAATAAGCAAAGAGCTAGAGAGCGTTTAGCGGCGAGAGCAGAAGCGAGAGCAAAAGATGCAGTGAATCAAGCTGCCAAAGCGGCTCCTGTGGATATTACAAAGGGACAAACTACAAATGATTCTCAGCGAAGTGTGAGAGATGCTTCTAAGAAACGACCGTACGATGATATACGGCCTGCTAAAATGTTTACAAATTATATTGAATTTGGTAAGTGTCATGTCGTTAATGGATTTTATTCCAAATAGTGTCACTAATATATTTGGTGTAGATCTCTCCAAGATCAAGGATACTCGAGGTGGATATATGGCTGAAGAAGATTCGGGTTCTGCCGGTATGTCCTTAGAGGAGTGGAAAAAGAAGAATGTGGTCTATGACGCTCGTAAGTTATTATATATTGCACAAGTCATTTCTATAGTATAACTAACGATATCCAGCTCGCGCGTTAAATCCCGATGATAATCCCAGATGCTTCGAATGCAACACATTAGAGATTGATTATGAATTCTTTAAAGTATATGGCACTCGAGTTTGTCGAAATTGTCGAAACGAACATCCCGAAAAGTATTCTCTGCTGACAAAGACTGAATGCCGAGAAGATTATTTGCTTACTGAACGTATGTATTACTGAAATCTATTATATTAGGAGAGACAAATTACTCACCCTTTTCCTAGCTGAGCTTCGAGACGCCGAAGAACTGCCACATATGGAACGACCAAATCCGCATAAGACGACGTATAATAACATGATGCTGTATTTAAGATATCAAGTTGAAGAATTTGCATTTAAGAAATGGGGTGGCGAAGAAGGATTAGATAAAGAGTATGAACGAAGAATGGAAATCAAGAAAGAAAAGAAGGATAAAAAATTTGCTGAGAAGTTGAAGCAAATGCGAAGGCAAACAAGAACTGAATTATGGAATAAAAGATTCAATCAAGAAGAACATCAGCATTCATGGGGACCTCTTGTAATGTCGGACGATAAAGTCCATGGTATTAGAAAATGCACTGAATGCGGAATGGAAACCCAAGAGATTGTATTTTGATATCCTATTTTGTTTTTGCTTTATTGGTGTATATATATGTGCGTATAGGCGAAATGGCGTTGTAGATGTAATTTTGATCATAAGTGTATTGGAAGTTAATATAGAAAGAATCATTCGAATTAATAAGACTTAGTAAAACTAACTATCAGCACCCTGGTAAAAAACTTTGAAAGCTCCAGTAACATACATCTTGACTTATTTTCTTTGTCCATTCAAACATAAAAGAAGATAGAATTCATATTCGGTCAGATCTGAAATACCGTATAAGTACAGAGTTAAATACAGTGCGCGGCTCGTGTTTGTTTACAAATGGTTGTCAGAGCAACTTAACTTTGTGCGAGGGCTAGGGGTAAACACCAATGAGCCCCTGCGGTTCTTTGTTGTGGCCCACCCAACGCGCCGCCTTCTGTGTACACTGGCAAAAATTACACCACTTTGGCTCGCGTCTCATTCACCTTTCCAATCACCCTCCTCCATCCCATCCACATCGACCTGTATCCATCCATCCACCAGGGAAATTCATAATGAGAGAAGTCATTAGTATCAACGGTATGTGCTCTTATTACTGTTCGAGTCGGATGATCACACGCGTTGTCGTGAACAGCCGGAATGGTCCGGCTTCGCGTGTGTCGTCAATCCGCGTTCTTATAAATCATGTTTGCTAACGTATGCGTTTTTGCATTATTATAGTTGGCCAGGGTATGTTTTACAAAGATTTGATGATTGGATTGATTGCTGGTAATGATTGGTTTTCTAACGATTTGGTGTGCTACAGCTGGTTGCCAGATCGGTAACTCGTCATGGGAGGTACGTTCATGATTGTATACTTGATGTGCTTATGCAAGCATCATAGCATTCATTTATGTTGAAAAACATGTGCTAACAGGATCTTAGCTTTACTGTCTCGAACACGGTATTCAGGTTAGCAACACCTTAATTTTAAGAAGATAATTTCGATCCCGCATACTGACGCGTCGTTTTCGAACAGCCCGATGGATACCTCACCGAGGAGAAGCAATCTGGACCCCGTGATGAAGGTTTTAGCACTTTCTTTTCTGAGACCAGTATGTGAAAAGAATTTTTGATTGGATGCGTGCTGTGAGTTGTTTGACTGACTGACAATTTAGGCAACGGAAAGTACGTTCCTCGCACAATCTACGTCGACCTCGAACCCAATGTCGTCGATGAAGTCCGCACTGGTACCTACCGCAATCTTTTCCATCCCGAGCAGCTTATTAGCGGTAAGGAGGATGCTGCAAACAACTGTATGTATTATATTTTTGCTGATTAAATATATGTAAGAAATGCTAACCTAGCCATAGACGCCCGTGGTCACTACACCATCGGTAAGGAGTTGATTGACCAAGTTGTTGACCGTGTTCGCCGTACTGCCGACTCATGTGATGGTCTTCAAGGTTTCCTTTTCACTCACTCCTTCGGTGGTGGTACCGGTTCTGGATTCGGTGCCCTTCTCCTTGAGCGCCTCTCACAGGAGTACGGAAAGAAGTCCAAGCTCGAGTTTGCAGTTTACCCTGCACCTCAAATGTCGACCTCAGTTGTTGAGCCTTACAACTCGGTCCTCACCACCCACACTACTCTCGAGCACTCTGACTGTACCTTTATGGTCGACAACGAGGCCATCTACGACATCTGCCGTCGAAACCTCGACATTGCTCGTCCCAGTTACGAGAACCTCAACCGTCTGATTGCCCAGGTTATCTCATCCATCACTGCTTCGCTCCGTTTCGACGGTTCGCTCAATGTCGATCTTAACGAGTTCCAGACCAACCTTGTGCCATTTCCTCGCATTCACTTCCCCCTCGTTACCTACGCTCCCGTTATCTCGGCTGCTAAGGCTTACCACGAGGCCAACTCGATTGCTGAGATGACCAGCGCTTGCTTTGAGCCCAACAACCAGATGGTTAAGTGCGACCCCCGCAACGGAAAGTACATGGCTACCTGCCTTCTGTACCGCGGTGACATTGTTACCAAGGATGTCCAGGCTGCCGTTACAGCCATCAAGGCCAAGAAGACCATTCAATTCGTTGACTGGTGTCCTACCGGATTCAAGATTGGTATCTGCTACCAGCCACCTCAGCTCGTTCCTGGCGGTGACCTTGCTCAAGTTTCGCGTGCTGTCTGCTTGTTGTCAAACACTACTGCTATTGCTGAGGCCTGGAGCCGTCTTGACCGCAAGTTCGACCTTATGTACTCCAAGCGTGCATTCGTTCACTGGTACGTTGGTGAAGGTATGGAGGAAGGTGAATTCTCCGAAGCTCGTGAGGATCTCGCTACTCTTGAGCGTGATTACCAAGAAGTTGGAGCTGACGCACCATTTGATGAGATGGAAGAGGAGCAAGAGTATTAAATGTTTTAATTTCTTAAACCTATGTATGGGTCTCTGGTTTTTATCGTTTATTTGAGTGTTTATAATTTGTTTCTATACCTTTGACTAGTTTGTTTTTTAATGTTGACGTTTGGTTAAACGCTTAACTTCATGTTTGCTTTGTGCTAGTACAGTTATCTGCTTCTTACATATGATATCAATACAGTTCTGAGTTAGTACCATATGATTATCTTTAGAGTGTGGTTTACGTAGTGTGCGTTTAGATATGTAAATGTAAATGCAAGTATTATTTTAAACTTTTATGCACGTGAACTGACAATATTATGCAATTAACAAACCCATCTAATTAACCAAACTATTCATCTTCACCATCTTCTTCATCTTCATTATTATTGTCGTTTTCCTCTTCCTCATCGTCCTCGTTTTTCTCATCTTCCTCATCGTCCTCCTTATCTTCATCATCTTCCTCTTCCACTTCTTCTTCTTCCGCATCATCCTCACCCTCCTTCTCTAATGCCTTCTCACTAGCCTCTTTCTTCTCCTTCAGCTTCTCCTGAACAGCCAATAAAACATCCTCTTCAAGTTTATCATAAGCTTCCGCCAACTCTTTCGCAGTTGGATTAAACTTCAATCCCGTCAACAAAATATTCCTAGCAGCAATTCTGCTAATATTATCTCTTAATTCATGTTCAGCAGCCAAAATCCAAACTTGTGGATTACCTGGTTGAAGTCTAACTAAATCTTTAAAAATGGTATTTAATACTCTTCTTGTTTTAGTTTGTCTTGCGTATGATATATATTGATTCCATAATCCAAGATCACCTGAGAATCGTTTAGTTGCACGATCAAATAAGAATAATATCCGTTGATGGCCTGACCATGCCATTACTGAATTCTTTTTCTTATTATCTTTAGTTGTATTTTCGTCTTTATCATTTTGAATTGCTTGTGCTTTTTGACGTTGAGCTCGTTTCCTTCGTAACGCATCAAAATTTATTTCAAATTCAACATATCGTAGAAAATCAAGAAGTGTGGTTCCTCTATTATTTACTCGATGTTCAAATTCAGTTCGTCGTCGCGTTATTGAACTTACTTCTGCTCTTGTGAATAGCTTCTTCTCAACTAGTTCTTCCAGTTCTGGAAGTGTCTATATGTATGCAGAGTTAGGATTGATAATAAAATTGAAATGTGCTATAGTGCTGAAAACGTACCCGCTCAAGGCGATATCTGACTTTCTCTGACATGATGCTGAAGTATATACACTATTTACACACCCGCTAAGGCGATTTTTGATTGCAATACTCCACAAATAGCTCTGTTCGCAATCTCTAAGCACTCAAATCACCTTTTAAAATGCGACGCCTTCCTCAATAGACTGTGTAATGCCCTCCACACCAGATCACTGATCGAGATGAGAGATGTTGGACCGAGATAATTTTTCGGTGCGGCGCGTGCCGGATTGGTGGCAGAGCGGCGGTTTAGGGTTGGGCTAATTGGTGGTGCTGGGTAGACAGCGGCGATGCCGTCAAGAAAGAGTCCGCAGAGCTCTTCGCGCGAGCTTTGAAAATGACAAAAACAAAGACGTGGGCTGTTTATTCAAGATGCAGAAGTGCCATAACAAAATCAGGAGCATAACATGTGAGCGCGTGGAGTCAGCAGGGCAGCGGGAGAGGGCGTCGGGGGCGTCGGGGGCGCGTGGCGACGAGCCCACGCGTGTGCGCTGATGTGGGAGCGTACTGGGGCCAGAAGCACCTGCGGGACACGCCAGATATAGCCGCGCCACGCGCCCCAAGACAGCAGGCGGGTGCGTTTGTTGACTGCGCTCGCAGCGTCAGAGACGACGCCTTCCGCGCCCGGTTTAGGCAAGCTGAGTTCTTTGCTTGGTCTCGCGCTGCCCGTCGCCGAGTCTCGCGCTGCTGTCTCGCTGTCCCGCTGCTCTGTCCCGCGCACACAGACACCGTCTTCTGCGCAACGCTCGCACAAACTGCCCGTCCTTTGTTTACCTGCACCCGCTCCTCCAGCCCAGCCTTACCGCGCCTCCCGCCCGCGGACTGTTCGTCACTCGCCGTCGACGCGTCCAGTCGCTTCTCTGCCGCGTGGCCACCAATCGACCACAACACCAACGCGCCCTTCCCGCCGCGTGCGCTGTTGACTGCTGCCTGAGCCTGACCATGTCTCCTCAGTCGTCCTCAGTCGCGGCGGCACCGACGCTCCTTCCCGCGTTCAGTCCACTCAACGGAGTCTCGCGTCCAACCACCACAACCACTGAATCTCCTGCGCTCACGCCCGAGTCAGTATCTACCTCGCCCGCAGACTCAGCTGGCGCGTCTTCACCACCGACAACAATCATGACGGTAACCACGACAGACACTACTGCTGCCGTCGGAGGTGGTGACGCGGACGTCGACGTCGATGTCGACACCTATGCAGATTCTGCAGACGCTTCGGGCAACGCAATGGACCTCGATGCTACCACTGCGCCGCCGACGCCTACAGAGTTTGGACGCGCGAATCCGTCAATGAATCAACTGAATGCACAATCATCATCATCGCAGGAGAGCTCAGTTGCCGCTACAGACCCAGTACTTTCATCGCCACCTTCATCGCCTCGCCAGACTTCAACAACACTCCCCGACCAAGCATTCAACTCCATTCCTCCGCCAGCATCTCCACAGCACGTACGGCGAAGATCCGCTCAAATTACTGCGAGCAGTGACGAAGATGAAATTCACGAGCACTATTCGCGCTCTCCGGATAAGATTGCACCAACGTCACCTCGCGCAATGCCTCCATCATCTCTTCCTGGCCCAGCAATGTCACCTTTGCCTGCATCCAAAGCGACATTCAAGTCAAGCGATGATGTATTCTCACCACAAACTTCTCCAAGCGGCAAATTCCAAAGTCCGGTGCCTACTGGATTCTCACCTACGCGACCTAAACGTACAGTCTCTGGATCAGTCAAGACCTCACTCGATCTGAGTCCAACAAAGCGCTCGTCATTAGATCCAACATCACCAAAACCTGATCACGACAGAATACAAGAGGTAAGTTTATTTAATTTTATTTCGTTATCAATATGTTATACTAACTTCGATGCAGATCTCATCAAATCTCAAAACACGACTCTCATACGCAATGGTGAAGGTGCAACATGGTTGGGCGCAGCAGTCACTTGACGAGCTAGAAGAAAACGCTACCCACGTGTCTTCAGCAAGACAAAATGGCGGTCCTTCTGGTTCACCAACTAAATCGCCTCGCATCGGTACTGGATCTATGCGACAGCTGTCTGGCTCTCAGAATATCTATCCACAGCGTCTGTCTGCTCCATCGTCACCAATTGTTACAAATGGTGCCTTTGAGACTAATGGAAATGGATCCGTCGCTGCTACATTGCATCAGGCGTCTCCATTAACTTCCACACAAGTTATTATTGACGAAGATGAGAATGGTCGATTGTCAACAACTGCATCGATCTTGGAACTTCCTCAAGCAAATGCATCTGAATCTCGAACAAATGGTGACTCTGAAGATCCCAAAGTTAGAACATACGAGTCATTCTGGATGTCACATTCTGCTCCACCAGTGGCAAATCGTGCTATTCCAGCGGAGGACGAGCAACTAGCAGCATCTGTATCCGAATCACAAGCGCGTTATGGTACACCATTCTCAACACAGAAAGAGTATCGGTACAAGTATTTACACTTCCCACCAAACGCACCACCTGGTTCCAAGTTATCTCCAGAGAAGTCTTCAATACCGCCTCCTTTAACATCAGCATCATCGCCAACAATGATTACAAAAACAAAGAGTGGTGTTCCAGTAACTCCATCAGGTTTGCCTGTTCTCGGTACATTTAGTAATAAAATTCCACCAGGAATGCAGGCACGCAACAGTACAAGTCCTACACCAACTAGACGACGATCAAAGACAAGTAATCCTGTTGGAGCAAGTCCACAAGGAACACATGCGCGTGCACATAGTTTGAACTCGTCAAGTGCTGCTGAAGCAATGGTTGCAGCGGCAAATGCAGCAGCTCAAGAACTTAGACTTGAAGAAGAGGCTGCACGAAGGCAAAATGCACCAAGTGGATTATCAGTTACTACATCAGAAGAGCGTGGTAGAACATTAACTTCAGGGTCGTTACCTAAGGATTCCGATGATCGACCAATGAGTGAAGTTGATGCAATTGAGACCTTAATGTTTTTATCAAGTCCAACTGCACATTCATCTCGTGGCTGGAATGAGTCACGAAGGTAAAATTGCCGCATTCTTCTCCATCATTATAATTTTTTTTGGGTGATATCGCTGTTAAACGAGTCTCTTGTACATTGCCAAACCTGTTTTTGATTATTTTGTGCTCATTTGGTGTTTGTTTGCTCTTTTCATTTGTTCTAAGTTTATTATAAACAAACGCCATTCACGCAGGGCAATCGTTTTGTTAATTTTTATCGAACATACGCGTGGTACAGTGCAGTATATAATTACTATTAATACCGTACTGTTGTTGCTATACTGCACTGTATTAATTCTTTTTGATGATTTATTCTGTGATTTGTGCGGTGAAAAACATGAGTATTTGCTGGTGGAGTTTGAAGTGGTTTGCACTGCGCGATGTATTGTCAGTGTTGAGTACAGTAGTATTAATGTATATGTGACTTGAACAACTATGGATGTATGCTATTGATGTAAAAAGATAGGTTGCTGAAAGAGGCAGGCGGACAACAATGCATGCGAGTGCGATGCCGAGACGAAGCGAGCACGACGTACTCGGTCCTCGGCTGTTGGGCTGGTTCTGGTTCCATTAAGAGCAGATAGCACAAGTGGGGTGGCTTCTCTGCAGCAGTGCAGCACTACAAACGCCTCATACCACGGATAGTCTGCCATTTGCTTACAGATGCCCCAACCGTGAACGAACTCGCGAAACTCTGATTCCGTCTTCGTATTCCAAGTTCCAACTCGAGCCATCTTGCGTTCGTTCTGAACTGTACGCCTGAGAGAAACTGAATTTCACTCTGGGCCTGCATTAAATTGTCCCCTTTGGCATTTCTGCTTTATCGGGAGCATACACTTTCAACTTTGTTATCTGTCCGTTCAACTTTGTTTGATCGCCAACTCGGACATTTAAATGCCACGAAGAATAGCGCCGACACAGCAGGGTTATTTCGACGAGAAGCAACAGCAGCAACAATCTCAACTGCTGTCTCCACCTGGAATCGATACATATTTCACATTGCCATCAGAATCACCGCCGTCGCCATTACCACAACAATCTCAACAAAGATTCTATGCTGAACTTCCTGAACGTAATAGTTTTAATAACTATAGTTTAGGAAAGAAAAAGAAACCAGCAAAGAAGTCATCTTCGAATTCGTCTTCTACTGTTCCACGAAAACTAAATGCAAGTGGTTCAGTAAGAGCGAGTAATCTTGATACTTCTGCTGCAGTGGCGACGGCGGCTGACGAAATTACTTCGCGACTATTAAGAGAAGAAGCAATGCTTCAACAACAGGAGTATCAACGTCAACTACAGCTGCAACAACAGCAGTATCTTTCCGACCCACCACGCGCACAACAAAGTTCAAGTGGTCCAAGATGGTTTTGGAGAAATAAACCATCTGTTCCTACAGAGTCATCAAGTTCATCTTCATCGCGATCAACAATACGAACAACTAGGCTTGGGAGTAGTGGAAGTAGTAGTGATGACTCTGCAGATTACAGTATGGTTAGCGACCGTACTGTTCCAGGAGGATTATATTCAGCGGACGCAATGGCGCGCCAATCAATGCTATCAGTAGCATCAACATCAGCGTCAACAATTGTACCTTCATCAGCAACAATTAGTCGACGGAATACTGGATTTGAACAATTCCCTGCTTCAAATGGTCCTCCATTCTCGCCACCTGATTCTGACGATACTGATAACATGTCAAGTTCTGTATCGCCACCACAGAAAGGATCGTGGTTCAGTGGATTATTTGCAAAGAAGGAAGAACAAATTCAACAACAGAAACGTGATGAACAAGATAAATATGCTGTTGCTTACGCAAATGGTCCTCCATCACCTCCAACTTCAATCATTTCAACTACTCCAACAATGAGTACTATTCGAACAAATGTTAATCAAAATATGTCAATAACTGCATCCAATAAAGACCTCCGAAGCAATGTTAACGCCAGTCCAGCATCAAAAGTATCATCAATGCAAATGCCTCAACAACAAGTTTCACCTTCCAAATCAATGAATGGAAATGGTTCATGGTGGTCAAGAGTTACTAAAAATGGTTCAAATGACGATGTAATTCCAAATATTTCAAGCGCAGCAAGCTCAGCATCGTTAGCACAGAAACAACGAAGTCGTCGTGGCGATTATGATAATGCAAGTATGATGTCGTCAGACACAACTGTATTGGTTAATCCAGGTCCACAACGCGGATTGATGTCTAGAAATTCATCTCGGTCAACAATGTCAACTAGTTATCCTAATAGTTATGATAGTAGTTCAACTTTTGACGGATCGCCAGTTAAAGGAATGAGTCGATCGAATTCATATCGAACCAATGGTGACGATGCAAGATCAGTTCGAACTATTGAGACTATCGGAAAACCAAAGACATCGAAGAAAGGAAATTCAGTTGTTGATGCAAATACTGTTAAATCAGCAAATGGAGCAAAAGAAACTGCGTTAATGGCACCAATGCCAATGGCTGATCCATCAACTGGTGGCAAAGTCGCTGCTAATGCAATGCAAATGAGTGCTGCTGATGGTGTTGCTAATATTGGCGGAAATATGGCTGCTGTTATGGAAGATAATTCTGTACCTGAAAAGTCAAAGAGTAAGAGTAAGAAGAAGAAATCCAAAGAGGATCAAATCATCTATCCAAATATGGTTGTTCCAAAATTAGAAGATTGTCTTGAAGTTGCCGATGCTAAATCTGTTTTATGGACTTCTGTTAGTGGTGCATTTGCTAGATTATTTGGAAGTAGTGATAGTTCAAGTTCATCGAGTCCAGTTGATGCAGCAGCTGCATTTATGTCACCATCAGCAATGTCAGATAAAGCAGGAATCGCCAAAATTGCTGATATTGAAGTTGATTTAAATGAAATTGATTCACGTCATTTACGTATTCAATTAACAACAGCAGCACCAAAAGTTCATAAAGCAGTTGCAATTGGTATTCATGGATTCTTTCCAATTAGAATGGTGAGAAGTATAATTGGAGAACCAACAGGAACGTCAGTTAAATTTGCTAATGAAGCTGGAGCAGCTATGCAAAGATGGGGTGAGAAAAATGGACAAGTTTTTGATATTGAGAAAATTGCTCTGGAAGGTGAAGGAATTGTTCTTGATCGAGTTGAGAATTTATATAGATTATTATCAAGTTGGATGGGACATATTCGAGATGCAGATTTTATTCTTGTTGCAGCACATTCTCAAGGAACTCCAGTTGCGGTTCAATTAGTTGCTAAATTAATCGAAGAAGGACATGCAGATAATAAGAAAATTGGAATTTTGGGTATGGCAGGAGTTTCAATTGGACCATTTTATGGACTTGATCAAAAATTGGTTATGAGAGCATATACACAATTTGAATCAGATTCATTACGTGAATTATTTGCATTCCAAGATGTTAGAAGTTTACAATCTCGTCGATATATTTCAGGTTTGAGAACGGTCATTGCACACGGTGTTAAAATTACTTATGTTGGTTCAGTTAATGATCAATTAGTTCCATTATATTCATCGTTATGTGTCCATGTTTCTCATCCTCATATATTCCGTGCTCTTTACGTTGATGGAAAGGCTCATTCTCCTTCGTTTTTAATTGGACTTCTTGAATTATTAGCTAAATTCCGTAACATGGGATATGCAGAGCATGGAATTGTGCGAGATGTAAGTGATGCACTTGCAGGAACACTTACAGGAGGTGGTCATTCAAATATTTATAATGAACATGGAATTTATGATCTTGCGATTAGAATGACACTTGAAACAACTGAAATTCCAAATATTCCAGTTAGAGTTGATGATTCGTTCGAAGTTCCCATGCCAAGTAACTATAATCCGTATCATTTACCTTGGAGTGTTCGTGGAATGTTTGAACATGAATTTGGTATGTTACTTAATTCGATTTACTTCATTATGGAATTGAACTACTAACGCTTGTTATTATTACAGTTCGAAAACATCTATGGGACGATGTTCGCAAGATTTTAGATAAATTCGATGACTGGAATCCTGACACAAAGCCATTAAAAGATATCAAATATCGATTAAGTGCGATTAAAACTTCAATTTCAACCTCACCTGAAATGCCAACGTCATCATTATCATCTCCTTCAAAAAATCAATCTAATGTTCAAGCTGGTAATTACAATCGTCAAGGGATTTCTGTTCCTGCTTAAGGAACTGATCTAACTTCTAATATAAAAATTAGGAAAATAATAAAAAGTTTGCATTATACATTTTCATTTTTATTTATTTATTTACATTTACATACATATATTTACATATTTCATTACGATCATTTAACTTCATATTAGAGTCATTTCATAAATTATTTATAGCATTCATTTATTCATTCATTTTTCTTTTTGGTATTACCAACTGTTTCGGTATTTGTAACATTCTAATCTATTTATTTTTAATGTTTACGCTTGCAGAGGAGGAAGTTATTTTTGAGTTTATTTTAATTGCCTGTTTGTTATATAGTTGTTCATGGTGGAGTGGAGTATAAGAGATAATAGAATGCATTATTAATCATATAAATTATATATCAAGGACAAGCAACCAGTTGATTACTGTACTGTAATTTGTAACTAGAGGATTGATTTGAGCCTGAACCTGAATTTACCGCGAACCTGAATTTGGCTCGTTTACGTAAACTCTAAATCGAGAGTGGTGCGGCGCTCCTTTCAAAAAAAATTTTCGAACTTGCACAGTGAAAACTCCCAACTTGAGTGAATCTTCAATGGCCGCCGAGCTACAGTACGTAGTCAAAGGAATCTTTTCAATTCTTTAACATATTATTAGTAGTTCGAACTAAAAGAATTATCAGATCTTGAAAATGGCTTCTTTATATAAAGCTATCTCAGGAACAAAGAAAAGAAGACGCGAAGATGAGGAAGGTGGTGAAGGGGAGGGTGTTGTTGCTGGATCGAAGAATAGACAGAGAGTGTTATTGTTAACATCCAGAGGAGTCACATTCAGGTTAGTTGAATATATTTTGATCGATGATATTGAATGAAAATATTAACGTTAATAATAAATATAGACAACGACATTTAGTATCTGATCTTACAGGATTTTTACCACATGCCAAAAAAGATAGCAAGTTTGATAACAAGTCACAATTATATCAATTAAATGAATTAGCAGATTTATACAATTGTAATAATGTTATGTATTTTGAATCACGTAAACGACAAGATCTATACATGTTTTTATCAAAATCACCAAATGGTCCAACATGTAAATTTCATGTTCACAATGTTCATACAATGGCAGAATTAAATTTTACTGGAAATAGTTTAAAGGGTGCAAGACCAATTTTATCATTTTCAAGTGAATTTTTCGGAACTGATGAACAAGGTGGCTCACCTCATGGAAGACTTGTTAAAGAAATGTTTACTCAAATGTTCGGTGTTCCTCCTAAAGCAAGAAAATCAAAACCATTCGTTGATAGAGTTATGAGTTTTGTTGTTGCGGATGGTAAAATTTGGGTTAGAAATTATCAAATTTCAGAAATGATTGATACTGCATCAACTACAGTTGCTGACGATGATGAAGAAAACGAACAATCAAAAAGTAAAACTAGAAAATCAGGATCAAATGTTGCATTAGTTGAAATTGGACCAAGGTTTGTGTTAACTTTGGTTTCTGTTCTTGAAGGTTCATTTTCTGGCGCACTGATTTACGAAAATAAAGAATTCGTTTCACCTAACTTTGTACGATCACAACTATTAAAGAGCAAATCTACAAGTAAAGTACGAAGGCAAGAAAAGGAAGAGATTAAGAAGATGAGAAAGAATGAGAAGGCTAGAGAGAGAAAAGCGAAAGGTCCTGATCCAATGGCTGATAGCGTTTTGTTTGGATAGAGGGTCCAAAATCTATGCATTTAATTGTCTTCATGTTTATGTTATGTTTCAATTGTCTGATTAGTGTCAATAAGAATACATTTTTATTATAGACAGCAAGTCCAAATTATTGGACAGGTAATAGAGTACAGTAAAGTACAAGTAGCTAGCTAGACACATCAAAGCAAGCGATACTAGCACGGAACTCTTATTTAAACGTTCATTGCGGTTATAAACAAGAGACCGAAGCGAAAGATAAGATTGTGACTTTGTAAAGTGTAAATATACAGAGCTAAAAAAGCGGAAATGTTATTGTAGACCGCAGCGCAAAGAATTGACTTTTGAGAGAGGCGATGAACCGCATTTGTCATCTTGTATAGATAGCAGGGGTGAAATTGAGTGATCCAAACATTGAGAGATAAAAGAAATGGTAATATAACAGAGTATAATGCTCACTAGAAGCAAAGATCACGGAGAATTAGTGATGAGTTACAGTATGACCATAGAAGGTAAGAAAGAAGGAAGATGAGTCGTACATGTTGTGAATTTGACCAGCTAGCAGATCGATTTGGAGATGGACGTGGTGGATGAGGAGTTGGTGGACGTGGCGGCCATGGTTTTTCACCCCTGGAAGGAGGAACACGCGTCGCCAGAATCAAGTTGTGAGACTCGGAGGAGTCGCAAGCAAATGATAGAGAAGTCATTGTTGATTCGAGTCAGTGTTAAACGTGAGGATGAGTGCCGCGACGGTCGTGGGAGGAAGAACTGGGAAAGGAAAAAGGGAATTGGACGAGGAGAGCAAAAGGAAAGAAGAATAGGAGAGAAGCGGGGGAAGGGGCGTATTAATACCAGACGCAGAACAGCAGCAGCTCAGCTAGGTTGGTGTGTTCCTGACTACTGTACCGAAGTCTGCGTCGCAAACGAGTATACCCCGGATTCCGGCGCCGCTCGCCTCGTGGCGCCCCACCTCGGCCGCTGCCCGGCTCCATCGACGGCCACACGCTCCTGTCTGCAATGCTGTCCTGCATCGGCTCTCATGAGCTGCGCTACGTGATTGAGTGCCTGTATTCTCAGCAATTTCAAAGGTATATGAAAAGCAACAAAGACGGGATGGAAATGCGGTGGGTTGGGGTCGCTGCTGAGTAGTGAATTCTGAGCTCCAAGGTGATTGTTAGATCGCAGTAACAGACAACCAAGCTGCAGCGCAAAAAAAGACGAATATAGAATTGGATATTGTAGCAATTAGCTACACTTAGGCACCCCCTGTTTCAGCGTAGCTCACCAGCCATTCTAACCAGCCTGCCTAGCTTTCTGGATCGCTCGATAAAGCTCAATTTACTCAATTGGGCTCTCTAATTACCACCTCTCTAACTTGTCGTAATGCAAACCGAAATACGCGCAGGAGAAGCTTCTGACCTAATACACTCACCCTGTAATTTCATGCAACGATCCAGCGCGCTCCACAGTGGTGTGACTAGTCGCTTCAAAGTTCCAGCATCCGACAATGCCATGCACTCACTGGACTTGCGGCAAGCCCGGAGCTGCTCCTCAACTTAACACGCAATCAACGCAGCCACATTAATGGTCATTCTTCTTAATCTATTACCATGCAATACAATAGCCCCGTAACATAAACTCGATGGAAAGAGCCAGGTCTCGGCCCGGACATAATCGCGTCTCCATGACCGAACGCGCGCGCGCGCGCTTAGACGCGTCTCATTATCACCCTAGCCCTGACTCTGAATAAAGTGGTTTAAAAAAATTGGGCTCAACCGGGAATTGAACCCGGGACCTCTCGCAAATTATGACTTAAGGTTTCAGACCCTAAGCGAGAATTATACCACTAAACCATCGAGCCGCACAATTTCACGACGTCGAGTTTATTTTCGGCCACCACCAGACCCGGGAAGGAGTGACTAAGCAATTATGTAATATTTTTGCTTTAAGATGGTGCCTTTGCGGTGTGCGTTTTGAACGTTTGAAAAGATGAACCGAGTATAAAACTTGAGGCTATATCAAGCTGAGCGTGCCAATGGTATAAATACGCGTCCACTTCAGCATAATCAACAGATCAAGAATGATCTCCGTTGGCGGGGCGCCAATCCGGCTTCTCCGCGCTCCACACCCCGAACCCTTGTGTCCCGAGGCTCGAGCGGCGAACCATCGTCAATAATCGGCGAACATCAAATCAACCATCATTCACCTTTCCTGTCGACTTCTTGCTGTGCACTGACATTCATCAATTCTTCAATTCGCTTGGTCCGAATTCAAGTGTGACACTGCTACTCATAACCCTTTTGCTTTGCCATATAGTCGAGTCGCGCCATGGCTACCCAAGCTGGCCCCTTTGGACAACGTAAGTCTTCCACCTCATGCTGTGGCTTCCGCACTCCACGACCAGTATCCTCAGATCTTCTCCACACTGCTCCGAGAACTCAATTAGTCGTTTTATTGTGAACTCATATTTTTTTAGTAATTACTAACACTCTCCTTTCTTTCCGATAGTTCCGTCGCCTCCTCCACGTCTTCACCTTACAGCTGAAGAACGCACCGTTTATGGTCAGCTTTTTAAGTCTTTAGACCCTGAATCTTTAGGTGTTGTTACTGGTGAAGTTGCTCGTACCCTTTTTGAACGTTCAGGTCTTTCACCACTTGTTCTTGGCCGAGTATGTGACTCAAGTGTATTAATATATCAATGATCAGCACTGACAGCATAATGCAGATTTGGCAAATCGCCGACGATCAAAACAATGGATTCCTTAATCAAATGGGTTTCGCAGTCGCCTTGCGTCTCATTGGCTCTGTTCAGAGCGGTCAAAGATTAACTCCCGAGCTCTCGTTACAACGTATGTAAGAACCGCCTTTCTTTTTTGACTCTTGAACCGCTAACATTCATGTCATATAGCTGGTCCTCTTGCCAAGTTTAATAGCGCACGACCCGCTCCACTTGCACCTACGCCTGCACTTGCACCTTCACCTGCAGTTCAATCTGCACCATTTGGATCTCCTGAACATGTTCCGGCACGTGCAACACCTACACCGCGCGCTCCTTCTTATGCACAAAATCCAATGTATGCTGCACCGAGCGCTCCTCCAGCTCCATCAACTTCTTCTATGCCCCCAGTGAACCCTACAGACCGTGCAAGATTTCTTCAGCTTTTTGATGCCTCAGCAACTCAAGGTCTTTTGTCTGGTATGTAATACGCTCCAATTGCAACACAATTGCATTTGCTAACTGATTAAAAAAGGCGCTGCTGCGCATGACATCTTTCTTCAGTCAAGATTGTCGAACGAAATTCTCAGTCAAATCTGGACTTTGTCCGACACTCATCGTCGTGGTGCTCTTGACTCAACCGAGTTTGTCGTTTCAATGCACCTGATACAGTGTACCATCAACGGCTCTCTTCCAGCTTTGCCGACAGCACTTCCACCAACACTTCTTGCTTCTGCATCTGGTACCACTCCAACTCCAGTTGAACGCACAGCATCCCGTACAAGTGCACGCAGTATTCCATCCAATGGTCCTTCATCTGCACAACCAACTGGATATGTACCTCAACTTCCTCCTCCCGCTCAGCATCAGAACAACATGATGCAAGCACCTCCACCTCGTGTTCGTGGTGCGTATAGTGGATCTCAGTCACCTGTTCCAGTTCAACGTTCAATGGCTACGGGAACTTCAGTTTCATCGTCGCAACCCGTCTCAGATGAAGAATGGTTGGTTACTCCAACTCTTAAAGAGCAGTATGACGCTGTCTTCGCAACAGTCGATCAAGAGGGTAATGGAACTATTTCTGGTATGTACTCTTAAAATTTGGCTCTACTACAGCCTACTAACGATTTGCCAGGCGATATTGCTGTTCCGTTCTTCATGACTTCGCGCTTACCCGGCGACGTACTTGCTCAAATTTGGGATCTGTCAGATGTCAACAACAGCGGTTCTCTGACACGTGATGAATTCGCAGTTGCCATGTACCTTGTTCAACAGAAGATAGCAGGTCAAAATCTTCCAACAACACTTCCCACCGCACTTATTCCACCAAGCATGCGTCCTTCAGCTCCACCTGTTGCATCTACTCCATTTGGTGACATTTCTGCCTCCCAACCATCTGCTCCACCTCAACCAAAACAGGCTGAATCGTCGCTTCTCGATTTGTTCGACTTGAATGATGTTTTCAATGAACCTCAATCCGCTCCTTCCGCACCAGTAGAACCACCAACTGCAATATCACCACCACTTTCCAGTGGCCCATTGTCTCCATCAATGCCATCTTCTCTCCCATCAACTGCATCTTTTGTGTCTTCTCCTCAAGCAACTGCACCTACACCTTTGTCCCCTAGTATCACTGGCCGTGCACCTTTCAAGCCAACTTCTTCATTTGGTCAAAGTTTATCAGAGTCACTTGCATCCCCAACACCTCCACCAGTTCCAACTGTGCCGTCAATTGCGGAAGTTAAATCACCACCTCCACCAATAGCTGTTTCCACAGAGCCAATTGCACCTCCTGTACCAGTTCTCTCACCTACATTCACAGGTTTTGGTATGCAATCATCTACTTTCTCCCCAGCCTCACCACCTCCTGCAGCTCCAGAAGTATCATTTCAGGCACTTCCATCTGCTCCTGCACCTGCACCTACTCCTCCAGCTCTTACAAGTTCATTTTCACCTGTTTCTCCTACTTCATCAACTATTGTACAAGCACCGGAGTCAACACCTGAAGAACTTGCTAGAGATGAAGAGGTTAAGCGAAGCATGGCATCTGAATCATCACAATTCAGCAAATTATCAACTGATATCGCTTCAATGACTGCACAAACTCAAGCACTCAAGACAAAGCGCGCTAAAGCAGAAGCAGATTTATCTAAGATGACTGCTTTGCGTGCAGACATCGAAGGAAAGCTTCGTGGATTACGTCCTGCTTATGAGACTGAAGCAGCTAATGTTCGTTCAGTCGAGCAAAAGCTTGCTGTATCAAATACTGAAACTGCAAAACTTAGGCAGGAACTTGCTGAGCTTGAATCTGGTTTCGCTACTTCACAAGTTCAATTTGAACAAGTTTCTGCAAGTCTTGAAGCTGATCAAGCTGAGAATGCATCACTTGTTGAACGTGTTACTCATGCTAAAGAGCAACTTGCTTCGATTAATGCAGCTCTTGAGAAAGCACAACATGAAGCACGCCAGCATCGTGGATTAATTGCAATTAACCGAAAACAACTTGCTAATGTTGAAGCCGATATAGACCAAGCAAAGAATGAGCTTTCAGTTGCTCAATCTGATGCTGATTCTGCCGCCGCAGAACTATCATCAATCTCTGCGGCTTCGACATCATCTCCACCCGCACTCTCATTCTTAGCGCACAATTCTAATCCATTCCTTCAAATGTCATCTGCGCCTTCTCCTGTCGCATCAGAGAGAGCCTTCTCACCCAATGATGCAGCAGCTCCTCCATTATCACCTCAATTTCCGGTCACTACGCAACCAACCTCAATTTTTGATAGCATGTTTGCTGACTTCCCAGGTTCAAATATCTCTTCAGGTCCTTTTAGTCCTTTTACTCCTGGTATGCCTTTTGAGCCAACTCCTGTTGCTGAAGATGCTATCGAAGAATCTGAGGCTGTTGAGAAGGAGCCTACTGCCGTTGAGGAAGAGCCCAAAGTCGTTGAAGAAGAGCCACAGGTTGCTGAAGAGACACCCGATATTGCTGAAGAGGAACCTAAGATTGCTGAAGAGGAACCTGAGCTTGCTGAAGAGGAACCTAAGGTTGCGGAAGAGGAATCTAAGATTGTTGAAGAGGAACCTAAGGCTGTTGAAGAGGAACTTAAGGCTGTTGTGGAGGAACCCAAGATTGTTGAGGATGGTTTCGAAGTTATTGAGACTGATGATGGTGTTGAGCCTGGTGATGGCGTTGACGAGTCATCATCTGATGATGATGAACCAGAGGAAGTTGGATCATCGCACATGCAAAGTGCAGCGCAATCACTCGTTTCAGCACCGGAAGCCTTTCTCGAATTATCATCCGAAGAACCTGCATCCACTGTACCTATTTCAATGGATGCATTTGAAAGTCAATTTGCGTCATTATCACCATCAACTACATCTTTCGCAACTCCCACAAGTTCAGTACCTGCATCAGTATCTTCACCCGTACCTACGTCTGCACCTACATCTACATCAACATCCGCACCAGCACCTTCGACAATTGACAGTTTTGAAGCATTATTCGGAAGTTTTGAAAGCTCTAAAATTGCAAATGGAGGTAAAGAATCAAAACCTCCTGTAACTACATTCCCAAGTGGATTTGATGATGATGCGTTTGCGGATTTTGGAAAACCTTGATTATGATTTATTGCTACTTTTGTATGTATAGTTGCTCTGTCATTAAGTATTTTTTGTCTTGTATTTACAGTTTTTTGTGCTTTTTTTTGTTGTCATTTAATCATTAACGCAATGTTAAATCCGATTTTTATAAATCATTCGTAGTTTGTTTACAAGCTTAAAGGAAACCCGGAATACAATTACATTGAACCTACACGCAAATACAAACACTAATTAACATAAACATAATCCTAAAAATGCAAACATGCAAATCTATAAAGAGCAGGTCATATAGAAAACATTGAATACAAAAAACAAATCATATAGAAAACATTAAATATGGATTATATAATCACTCTATCGTAAAATAAATCCAAGAATAATTGAAATGATCACAAGCAAACATATACCAAGAAGTACTGAAATCCATAGTACTTTCTTCATTTTACTCATTGAAGCTTTTATAACTTCGGGATCTTCCATATCTAGTGTCTCAAATCTTGATAAATTTAATACTGGATATCCTGGTGCAGCTTCATCTTGACCTTCATCGCTATTATTTCCGATACCATTTCCATAATATGTAACAACATATCTATCTCCATTCCTTGATGGTTCTGGAACTCCATTCCCTACAGCTCTTGATTGCCGTTGTCCTGGTAGTGGAACATATGCTGGTGGTAAAGGTGCAGGCACATCAGACCGCTCTTCTGTATCATTGTTCGTCGCTGCATTTTCTTGAGGTGGAGTCTCATTCTCATCGACTGCATAATCATATGCGGGTGGTAGTCCATTAGAATATCCCTCTGAGGCAGGTGGAGCTGGGTCCATCGCTGTATTATGCGTTGTTGATTCTGATGCCATTGGTAAATATATATCCGATTATATTTTAAATCAAATTTTTTCTAATTGAATCCTGAGCGTAATTGTGAGAAGTTTGCGGGCAAATTTTATCTGACGCTGGGTTAGCATATCATTTAAACACGAGAACGGAAATCATATTGTATTTGAGAACTCACCTTCGGAAAGCCACTACTAAAGACTCGAAGGACAATAAATAAAGTAGTAAGAAACTACTAATTCAGTATCTATACCTTCGCTAAAGTCCGAGCTCTAATCAAACCAGACAAACGACACAATCAGATATAAAAATGTTGCTTGATGTAGCTGACGCAGCCGCGACTCACGATTTCATGGCAAGTTCAAAATTGGGAGAACTGAGGAACTCCACCACTAATCCCGCGATAGCGGATCCTCCCGACAAGAGCAAATTAAAAAATGTCAGCAAACGAGTTGATTAAACGATCCTCCTATCGTGAAAGTTTATTTAGCACGCGAGCTGGAACTGCTCTGCGTTTTAAAGTTTGCTGATGGTACCTTAATTTGAACGATGATCGGATATCGGGAGATCCCGCCTACACTCTATATACGCTCTACTGTACAATTGACTTAATTGATTGATTTGATCAATTGATTTCGGTAGCAAGTGACACATATGTAAAGAAATTTGACAGTTTGCAGTAAAACGCAAGCACATCACAGATTCATGAATTATTTGTATTAGAACTACATCAGAATGCAGACCAATTACTACAAAGGCACCAGAGACTCCATTAAAAAGCTACCTGCCTTGTAATCTCCCTTGATCAAATTAAATAACCTGCAAAACTATTAACGATACGTCTCACTCAACAAATACATTGCGGAATACGGCACTTCATTTAAAAAATTCAAAGCAACTGTACATTTGCACTGTGCGTGTGCCTGCGAATTTGAAATGCTGCGATGCCAACTGTACATTCTGCATGCATCGCTGAGCAAATGTCGTCTTAATTCCAGTCATGGGTCGATGATTGTAGCCAGCGTCTAGAGAAGTTGCTGAATTCGCACGCCAGTGGTGTCCACAGCGCTACCGCCCAGCGAAGTCATTTGCCAGTCACATTAAAATCAATTGCAATGATTTTTATTTCGTCTGTTAATAAATAAAATGCATAACATGAAGGTAAATATGCAGCTAGCAAACTTGGTCTACGCAGTTCACTGATAACTAGTTATCTGCGCTCCTTCGCAACTATTTATAACTAGTGTTGTTCGTAGTCAAGCCGGCCCGCATCTTAAAAGCTTAGAAGAGAACTTGAGCCGAGCCGCACCAACTTGCGTCAACTTGCGGGCCGCAAGTTGGTCCTAAATTTCCGCAAGTGACCTGGCAGACGGATCATGATCTCGGCTTTATAGGGTTGGGTGAACAGACTCACCGCTTAAAGTACTACGATATACGTACAGTACTGTGTTTTGGCATTTAAGAAGAGCCGCACCAACTTGCGTCCAACTTGGCGTGCGAAGTTGGTCCTAAACCACATTAAGTGACCTGGCAAAATTTTATAGGGTTGGGGTTTTAGTACTTCCGTACGTATTAAATGTTCACAAAACGTACGTATGCCGTTTCTTGCTTGTTCTCCTGTATTTATCTTGAGGATCGCCCGGTTTTGAGAGGGTTTCTGATTTGCCTGCTTGATCGCTCAATTGATTGATTGATTGCTTGATTGTTAACTTTTGTTGATAGGACTTTGATAATGCATGATTGATGTATTGGTTGCTGAGCGGGTTGCGATTAAATTGATCTCGACATCGATACTGTTAGAATTGGTGAATAAGTCAGTTTCATTAAATACGAACGATTGAAATATATTTAGATACGTACTTTTTGAAGTTGAACCATGCGCAGCGACAATACGATCAGCATGTTTGCTGCCGGTGAATTGACCACCACGCGACTTTGAGAAGGGACAGCGACGACTCATAAGAAGGAGAAAAAGACGCGAGAGATGGAGGAAAGGGGAGACAGTCGCTTTATAAAGAACTCTCTGGGAAAATGGCAGGGATCTGACTGTCCAAGCGATTGAAGATGAAACTAATTCGAAGTTACACAAGGCCCGTCCGAGGGCAGGCCTGAGAGCAGAATTTTTCTCAGGTCTCGAGTCCAGTTTAGGTATCAGTAATTATTAACATTAAATACCATAAACAGAATATGTTCTACGTTAAGAATGTAATGCATTGTAATATAAAAATGTATTCTCTATTCAAATTTAATACTTTCAAAAGTTTTAAAAGCGTAACACCAAACAATACTGTAAAAGAACCGACAACAGTCAATATTATATATAATGCCAACTTGTGAGCATGAAATTTATAAAAATGTTTAGCTTAGTTCCGTTAAATGGCTTGATATATAGTACGTGTTGAATCTGGTAGATTGTAGATGCCAGATAGTAGATAGGATACGACCGCGGCCAGAATCAATATCGGCGCCAAGCTCATTTATATAAGTTATTGGAAGCTAAATCATATCTTCATGTCAAGACACAATTCACAGTTCAGCCTCTACAAGTGTTCATTTGATTCAGTGTAAGTCAATAATTAATCTGCGTGTTTACTCAATTGACAATACAGTACGGCGATACTGTACTGTTGCTAGTAATAAGCGCGGAAGTGCCGCCATTCAGTGTCTCATTTAAGCCTCCCCTGAGAGATAAGAGTGGGTGCAAGCTCTCATCCCGTTGACCTGTGCGCTTGGCATCCAATCTTTACTCTCCATAGTTGCAGTAGTTAGCATGTCCACTACCGCAAATTTAAATTATATCTTATCGGTCGGTCACTTTGTCGGTTTCTCCTATCGCTTGCTTATCGGATCCCATCATTGCCAGTGTCATGCATTGTTGCTAGTTGTCTAAGAATTTATATTCTTGAATGCATGTGTGTATCTGTACCGAAAGTTTCTTTCTGTACACTTGTGCCTTCTTCACTTTGAATTTATTACGGTACAAGTTACAGTACTCTCTGTGCTGGTACGCGCGTCTGTTTGGCTGTTTCCAAGTCTTTTGCAGATCACTTTCGTCCCCACACTGCGGCAGTGGTCGGTGCGCTTAATGACCTAGAGCGGGCTCTCGCAATCAGCCTCTCCGCAATCTACAAATCGACTGCACTGTACACGATCATTGACAATCGTCAAGATCATTAACATATAGTACAGTACTTCTCACATGTCTCAGATCGCTTTGTTATCAAACGCATATCAAACTTCATAGTAACAATGTAACATCTCAAAGTTTCAACCTCGCTAATCAACTCGTCCTCAATGTACACTATCTGCTATGTGGCGTACAGGGACTGTACCTGTCTTGTTGTCTCCCACACACTGGTATAAATTGTTCTTAGCGACATATCGCCTGTCACATTTGTGCATGATAACAGTGATGTCAAACAAATAGCGTTGCCGTTGCAAGTGTATTATAGCACTAATACCTACCTACTCCTTCGCTCTCGATCATACAATATGCTTGGAATCTCCCTGCTTCTTGTTCAGTTCTCCGATCGTGATTGTAATTGTCATTCTCAATTTATCACTAAATTATCCAATTGAATTAGATCTGAATCTTTACGGTATGATATATTGATATTAATGATTTATATGAATTGATTTGCTAACTAATCTTGCAGATGAAGAGTGCCGACGAGAAAAAGAATGATATCGTCACTGAAGTGAATGAAGTAGACACATCATCAGCTTCAGATATTTCAGAAAAAAAAATCACATATGATATTGATCAAGAGAAAGTTCTTGAACATTTAGCACACTCAAAAGATCTTGAAGATATTGTAAATGATGAAGAACAATTACAATTCATTCTTGATAGTATCGCATTAGTTTCACCTGAAGAAGCTGTTGAGATTCTCATTGAAGCTGCTGCTTATCATTCTGATGATTTCAATTTCCCTTTCGAGACAATGAAAAAGATTCAAAGTCTTATCAAAGGTCCTGAACAGTTAGATTCTTCCGACGGTGATGCCAAAGAGAATCTTGAATCATATCAAATCGAAACAAGAATCGAAGCAGCTTTAATTAAATATTATTCACCATATCCTGAGGTTCGTGCTGTTGTAAGTCCAATTGATGATCCAAACGCATATGTTGAAACTTTCCGTGCTTATCTTCTTGGTTTATTTTGGTCTGCTGTGGGTTCTTATATCGCTGAAATCTTTCAACCTCGTCAACCTTCACTATCACTTCAAACCACTGTGATGCAACTTTTAATTTTTCCTTGTGGAAAGCTCCTCGCAAAGACATTACCTGATTGGAGATTTAAAGTATTTGGAAAACAAATCTTATTGAATCCTGGTCCATGGACATATAAAGAGCAAATGTTTGCAACAATCATGGTTAACACTGGTGGTAGGTTTTCAAATGTTATCAATCATGCATTTATTATTAGTCTTCCAGTATATTTTAATCAAGATTGGGTTAATTTTGGATTCCTTTTAGTAATGTCACTTTCGACTGAATTCTTTGGTTTCGGAATGGCTGGTGCATTACGTCGTTGGGTTGTATATTCTCCAAAAGCAATGTGGCCAACAATTATGCCAACATTAGCACTCAACAAAGCACTTATGCTTCCTGAAATAAAAGTTTCTGTATATGGTTGGTCAATTACTCGATATAGATTATTAATGTATGTACTTGCAGGTGCATTTGTGTACTATTTCCTTCCAGATTTCTTATTCACTGCATTATCAACATTTAATTGGATGACATGGATTGCACCAAATAATAAAAACCTTGCAATTGTAACTGGTTCAAGACTTGGTTTAGGATATAATCCATTAACAACATTTGATTGGGCTGTAGTTAATTATTCAACTCCACTTGTTAAGCCATTCTTTGCCTCTGCAAATTTATATGTTGGTGCATTTAGTACTGGTATTTTAATTCTTATTTTATATTACAAGAATTATAAGAACACAGCATATTTGCCAATTAATTCAGCATCAACATTTGCAAATGATGGAAGACCATTTAATGTTTCAAGACTTTTAACAAAAGATGTTAGACTTGATATTGAAGGATATCATGCATATTCACCACCATTTCTTACAGCCGGAAATTTAGTCAGACAAGGTGCTGCTTTTTGCATGTATACAATGTCATTTGTATTCACTGCTTTAACTGATTGGAGTCTTTTATGTGATACTTTTGTTGGAATGTATAGATATATTAGATTTCTTGGAAAAGACGACAAGTACAAAGAATTCAATGATCCAATTAATCGCTTGATGCGTGTATATCCAGAAACTCCAGGATGGTGGTTTCTTGTCATCATGACTCTGTCGTTTGTCATGGGTGTAATTGGATTCCTTGCATTCCCAGTTAACGTACCAGTTTGGATTATTGTTGTAATTTTTTTTCTTGACGCAGCACTTTTACTTCCATCGTCAATTGTCTATGCTGTATCAGGATATCAATTAGCAATGAATGATTTCATGGCAATTGTTGGTGGTTACTTGGTTCCAGGATCAGGTATTGGATTACTCATGTGCCGATTTTATGGATGGAATATGGATGAACAAGCAGAAACATTTGTATCTGATCTTAAATTGGGTCATTATGCCAAGATTCCACCAAGAGCTGTATTCCGAGGTCAGATTATCGCGACCACGTTGCATGTATTTGTCTCATTAGGTAGTATCATGACATTACGAGCGACAATTCCAGATCTATGTGAATCCACGCAACCAAATCGATTTATCTGTCCAACAGAAAATGGAATGTTCACATCAGCAATCTTATTTGGAATCATGGGACCTGATCGTGTTGTTAATCAAATGTATCCAGGTCTTAAATATTGTTTCCTTGTTGGTGCATTATTAGCAGTTTTCTGCTGGGCGCTTCGAAAGAAATTTCCAGATCGTATGAGATATGTTCATCCCGTTGTTATAATGTCTGGAGCAGCAATTTATGGAACTGGATATAATTTAGCATATTATACGCCAGGAATTATTGCATCATTTTTCTTTATGTATTATATCAAAGGTCGATATTTAGCATGGTGGACTCGATATAACTATGTATTGACATCAGCATTAACAGCAGGAACTGCATTTAGTGCAATTATTATCTTTGGTGCAATTAGTTATCCAAGAGTTACGGTTCATTGGTGGGGTACAAGTGTATCTGGCGCTGGCCTTGATGGTACTTTAACTCCATTAATGAAAGTAGAACCGGGTGAATATTTCGGTCCAAGACGTGGTGAATTTTTCTAAGTTGCTATGATGTGTTGGTTGCATGTTCTTTCAATAAGTTTCAATGAAAATTTGTTGTGTTTTATGTATTTGAATGACGATTGTTTGTAGATTTCATACTCTAAAGATTCACCGTAGGTATATACATATTCTCAATTTCCAACATACAACTCGCAAATACCAATGCACAATTTGTATGCTGTCCATTATCCTGCACAGACTTCTATATAACAATCTCATCATCGCTCACCAGCCATCCTCGTGGCTTGCCGTTGGTGATCTCTTGCGTGATTGTTTGTGCTCTGTTCCCCGCATTTTTGTAAATCATGGGCTGTTTGAATTAAGTTGAAATGAATGTTGGCCACATAATTCATGCAATTGCAGCATTCTTTACCAATTGAATTAAATTTCGTTTTCTTCACGCATAATTACTTGAAATCGCATCCGGCATAATTCACATATCCATCGAGCATCGACCAAAATCTCAAATCAAATCGCTCCCAGCTACAAAATTTCCCACCCGGCGCAGCACAAAAAAGTGGCTTGAAAATTTCACTGTCGTGCTAAACGCCACAGTGACGTGACTCGCCTTTATAATCACATTGAACTGATTTTGACTCGCACAAAAAGTCAAAGAGCGGGCGAGCTCAGGGGCCCGAGCCGCGGAAGATCCTGCGGCTGCATGCTGCAGCTGAAAAAAAAAAAGCGGGTCTTGCCGGACCGCAGAGCTCTGTAATGGCGATGTGGACGGTGGTGGATGTGGTTCAGACGGAGTCCGATATGGAGGATGTAATTCAGGCGGTCTGAGAGCGTGGTGGGTGCTGTTTAGTGGAGCTGGAAAAGCGTGCATGGCCGTGTGGTTCGAGAGTTGAAGGAATGCGCAGATGCGGTGGCGGAAAGGAAATTTTGCTGCTGAGCTGAGCAGCCCGGGACTGTAACGTTTATCGCGTTGTTGCTCTCTGCTCCACCGCTACCTTTTTTCGGTTCACAAACAAAACCCTCCCCATCTCCGCCCTTCTCTTTCTTCAAAGTCTCCTTTCTTTCCTCAAGGCACTCTTTCCACATCGTCTCTTCATCACATTCATTCAACAATGGCAAACACACCTCACGGAGGTGTCCTTAAGGACCTCTACGCTCGTGACCTCGCTACCCGCAGCGATTTACTTGCTGAAGCTCAAACACTTCCTGACCTTGCTCTTACCGAGCGTCAGCTTTGTGACCTTGAGCTTATCCTCTCCGGTGGTTTCTCTCCTCTTGAGGGTTTCATGACCGAGAAGGACTACAATGGGTAAGTTTACTATCTTATGAATCATTTGGTTAGAAGAAGGTACTAACAATTAATAGCGTCGTTGAGAACTTACGGTTAGCGGATGGTGCTCTT
Source organism: Myxozyma kluyveri (assembly GCA_030568365.1). NCBI lineage: Eukaryota > Fungi > Ascomycota > Lipomycetes > Lipomycetales > Lipomycetaceae > Myxozyma > Myxozyma kluyveri. The sequence continues at coordinate 332,913 of JAJLTX010000002.1, read as the reverse complement.
TTCTCCATGCCAATCAACCTTGATGTCAATGCTGCTGAGATTGAGAGTGTTGGTATTGCACCTGGCAAGCGCATTGTCCTCCGTGATTTCCGTGACGAATCTCCTCTTGCAATCATCACTGTTGAGGATGTTTACAAGCCAGACAAAGATGTCGAAGCAACCAAGGTTTTCCGTGGTGACCCAGAACATCCTGCTGTTCGTTACCTTTTCAACACTGTTAAGGAATTCTATGTTGGTGGTAAAGTTCAAGCACTTAACAGACCTAACCATTATGATTACGCTGGTCTCCGTTACACTCCATCTGAACTTCGTGCTGAGTTCAACAAGCTTGGATGGAATCGCGTTGTTGCTTTCCAAACACGTAACCCCATGCATCGTGCTCACCGTGAATTAACCGTCCGTGCTGCTCGTTCTCGTCAAGCTAATGTTCTTATTCACCCTGTTGTTGGACTTACCAAGCCAGGCGATATTGATCACTTCACTCGTGTCCGTGTCTACCAAGCCCTTCTTCCTCGTTACCCTAACGGAATGGCACTTCTTTCGCTTCTGCCACTTGCCATGCGTATGGGTGGTGATCGCGAAGCTGTTTGGCACGCAATTATTCGTAAGAATTTCGGTGCTACACATTTCATTGTTGGTCGTGATCATGCTGGTCCTGGTAAGAATTCAAAGGGCGTTGATTTCTATGGTCCTTATGATGCTCAAGAACTTGTTGAGAAGTACCGTGATGAGCTTGGAATTGAAGTCGTTCCTTTCCAACAAATGACTTACCTTCCTGATGCTGACGAGTACGCTCCTAAGGATGAGGTTGCTGCTGGTGTTAAGACTCTTGATATCTCAGGTACTGAACTCCGTAAGCGTCTTCGTCTTGGTCTTCCTATTCCCGAGTGGTTCTCTTATCCCGAGGTCGTTAAGGTTCTCCGTGAATCCCACCCACCTCGTGTTTCTCAAGGTTTCACAATCTTCCTCACTGGATACCATAACTCCGGCAAGGACGCAATTGCTCGTGCACTTCAAGTAACGCTTAACCAACAAGGAGGACGATCAGTTTCACTTCTTCTTGGAGAAACTGTTCGATCAGAGCTTTCATCAGAACTTGGATTCAGCCGTGCTGACCGTCACACCAACATTCAACGCATTGCATTCGTTGCTTCAGAACTTACACGTTCAGGAGCAGCTGTTATTGCAGCACCAATTGCACCATTTGATGATTCACGTAAACATGCACGTGAAGTTGTTTCACAGTCTGGTTCATTCTTCCTTGTCCATGTCGCAACTCCACTTGAATATGCTGAAGCGACCGATCGTAAAGGTGTTTACGCACGTGCTCGTGCTGGTGAAATTAAAGGATTTACCGGTGTTGATGATGTTTATGAGGTTCCAACTGATGCTGATATCGTTGTTGATATTTCAAAAACTTCAGTTCGTACAGTCGTTCATCAAATCGTCTTACTCCTCGAGAGCCAGGGTTTCTTTGGTAACTAATTTTGTTTTTGGCTAAAACTAGAGTTTTAAAGTTTTTGTTGTATGTTGCGTTATTTGTAGATTAAAAGTTGCATGTGTTATAGATTAATTTAATTCGATAAATCAAAATGTATCGGTCGTAATTAACACAGTATGATCAAGTTTTCTTCGATAAGCTGCGAGCTTTATCCACTCAGAAATAATTTGTACCCTAACCAGATGCCAAATTTTGCTTCTTGAATCCTCCCTCGAGTCCTCGGTCTCCCAGCGGCTGGTGACTGCGTGTATAAGCACCGCCGTTAAATTCCACTAACCTCATCTTTTCTCTTCCTTCTGTTTACTTATCTACGATACACATGAACACAACTTCAATAAACACCTGAGGTTCAAATTTCATACGTAAAAATGGCTACAAATATTACATGGCACGATGGTCTTACCCACGATGAGCGTTCAAAAGTTACCGGTCAAACTGGATTAACTATTTGGTTAACTGGATTATCTGCATCTGGCAAGAGGTCAGTATTTCTTATTATTTGATGAAAGATATGTAAGTGATATTAATATTCAATTATATAGTACAATTGCAACTGCTCTTGAACAACATCTTCTTAACAACAAAATCTCAGCTTACAGACTTGATGGTATGTTTTATTTTTTTTCCACATTTCGAATGAACCATGAGCGTAAACTAATAAATTGGTGTAGGTGACAATATTCGATTCGGATTAAACAAGGATCTTGGATTTTCCGAAAAAGATCGTAACGAAAACATTCGAAGAATTGCTGAAGTCGCCAAACTTTTCGCAGATTCAACAACCGTTGCAATTACTTCATTTATTTCACCATACAGAGCTGATCGTGATACAGCTCGTGCTTTACATGATGCATCAGGTCTTCCGTTTGTTGAAGTATATGTTGATGTTCCAGTTGAAGTTGCAGAACAACGTGATCCTAAAGGTCTTTACAAAAAAGCTAGGGCTGGTCTGATTTCTGAATTTACTGGAATCTCAGCTCCTTATGAAGAACCTTTGAATGGTGAATTACATATTCGCTCTGATAAAGTGTCGGTTGAAGAAGCTGTTCAACAAATTGTTGACTACCTTGTTAGTAAGAAGTATATTTCCTTGTAGATTAGATGAGTTAGAATGAATAGAGTAATGTAATGATAACAATTAGTCGATATGCCGTAGCAACTGTACTGTATCTATAAGTTGCTCTTTTCTGAGAATGCAGGCAAACGAACAGCCAAAAATTCAGGAGATCAAAATTTTGGCAGTCGGCCCTGCGCCACAGTAAGGTTGACAGCCACCCGGCGCTTTTCCCCGAACAGGCTAGCGTGCGGCTTGCGCCACTATTGCGCAATCGACGAGGATTCTGGTCTCATTGGCGTCCTATCGCATTTCGAGTGCATCAAGGGAAGAGAGGGGACTCAGCTGCTGCCTTTGAGCCGGGTCTGGAGAGGAAGTGATAAGGCGACGAGACTGACGAGAACAGGAACGGATTGTATAGTAGCTCGAGCGTAGACGGCGTAGCGATATCTCTACGGTGATGATGTAATGCGCAGTAGCTGTAGCTGGCTTTGCTTATTTTTTTTTTCGACGCGTGAAGACTGGCGACTCAGTCGAGCACCACGCGCAAAACCTTTGTCAGGATAACGCTCCCACCGCTTTGTCAGAATATCCATCCATCTCTTCTTCCCGATCGTTCCCTTCCCTCCCGTCCTCCCTTCTGCCTGAGATATATATCCCCAACTGTTCGCCTCTGTTGCTGCTTCACTCTATTCACTACATACAACAGCATCAGCATCCTCATCCACATCCACATCCACATCTCCATCTACAATGTCACCAGTAGCAGTCGCGGTCGCAAACCCGCCATCTCCCACAACAATCCCAACAGCACCACGGGACGCCAAAATCTCATTAACACCAGACCATCTCAAGTTCATCAATGCACAACTGCAACAGCTTGAACCAGAACAAATCTTGCAATGGGCAATTCTCACATTTCCTCGCTTATATCAATCCACAGCGTTTGGATTGACTGGCTTAGTCACTGTTGACATGATTTCAAAACTCAGACCAGAGTATGCTACCGCTCATCCTATCGAACTTATCTTCGTCGATACTCTTTATCACTTCAAAGAGACTCTTGCGTTAGTCGATCGGTTACGTACTCGGTATCCATCAGCTGTTCTCCATGTCTACAAGCCAGAAGACTGCGAGACCACCGAGGACTTTGAGAAGAAGTATGGACCACGGTTGTGGGAAACAGATGAAGCCACATATGACTTTGTCGTCAAGGTTGACCCTATTCAACGTGCATATGAAGAGCTTGGTGTCCGCGCCACTCTCACCGGACGGAGAAAATCACAGGGTGGAAAGCGTGGAGACTTGGATATCGTTGAGATTGACCAGTTAACTGGAATGATTAAGATCAACCCATTGGCAAACTGGAGCTTCAAGCAAGTGCACGACTATATGAAGCAAAACAATGTTCCATACAACGCTCTTTTAGACCAGGGATACCGCTCGGTTGGTGACTGGCACTCAACACAGCCTGTGGCTGAAGGTGAAGATGAGCGCGCAGGCCGATGGAAAGGAAAGGCCAAGACTGAGTGTGGTATTCACGAGACGTCGCGATTTGCTAAGTTCCTTGCGGCAAAGAAGCAAGGAGCAGAGGCAGAAAGTGTTACTGTTTAGATGGTGTTTATTCATTGATTATATGTATTGGTTGTTAATGTCAATTGAACACTCAATTGAACGGTATAGGTTAGTTGTGTAGAGTTACTGGTATAGAGCTGGAGTGCATTGTTTGGGTTGCTGTTAAAATATTATTGCGGGTCCATAAAATAATATAGTATTGTATTCTCTATTTGATGTCGAGACTATTGTACATCTGATCTCTTTGGCGCTGTATTGTCACATTATCAGTATAAAGTTGAGATCGTGGTGTACAGTCTGTACAGTACTTACTGTACTGTACTGTTGTCTGAGTCTCGTACTCGCTCTGTATCAGCATTGATTAGGGTTGTTTTTTTTGAGTTCTGACTGCTTGCCTGTTTTGGAAGTTTCTATTGGTTGCCGTTTACGGTAATTTGTTTGTCTGTAATTCCTGCTTAAGTATTGTGATTTCCTCCGTGGCCAAAGGCCATTCCATTTTTATTTGGACACTTTTCGTCCACCAATCTGTTGTGCTGTTAGTCAGATATTAGATACTGACGTTGTTAAGCCGCACCGCAGACACAGCTCCTCCGCTGGCGTACAATCGCCTTATTCCGCGCTGGCTGCGGAAATAGCGCGTAACGCCGTGTCCGAAACGGGAAGGCACACTGCCGGCGTCGGCCGAAGCGGCGCCCGAAGCGGCAATTGCGGGCTGTGTTCGCGGGCGAACCGCGCCAGACACGGCAATCGGCGGCGTCGCAGTGTTCTGGCTCGGTCCTGGGCTGCCGCTGCGTCGCCGCGCTGTCTCGGACACGCTGCCACGCCAGATGGAATTGCTTGATCGGTGTCTGAACGAGCGACGAGTCTCGCGACTGCGCGCGCCAGCGAAGTGCTAGTGACCGCTGCCTTAACTCCACTACCGACGTTCTCCGCTTCCCCTCTTCACTCCACTTCTTCTGCCCCATCACCGTCCTTCTCTTCTCCTCTCCTCTCCTCTCCTCCTCCGCCTCCTTCTCTTCACCACCTTCCTTCCCTCCTTCCCCCCCTCCACCATGCCCTCCGACACCCCCATCAACCTGCCGTCGCCCCTTGACTACGCGTCCGACGACAAGAAAGTTGCAAGCCTCTTCCGCCCCAGCATGGACGACGTCGAGCGCCAGCAGTTCACCGAAGTCAAGTCCGTCAAATCTGTCGCGTCTTCCGCGTCCATGTCCGAGAAAGCAGTGGCTGCCGTCGATGAGAGCGATGCGGGCGCGTCCGAGGACGAGAACCTCGTCACCTGGGACGGGCCCGATGATAAGGAGAACCCCCAGAACTTCCGCTTCATCACCAAGATCGCCATCATCGGCACCATCTCGGTCCTCACCTTCATCGTGCCACTGGGCTCGTCCATGTTCGCGCCCGGTGTGCCCGACATGATGAACGAGTTCAATAACACCAACACCACTCTCGCCTCCTTCGTCGTCTCTATCTACGTTCTCGGATTTGCTATCGGTCCTCTCATCGTCGCGCCGCTCTCGGAAATGTACGGCCGTTCCGTTGTCTACCGTGTCACCACCGTCATGTTCACCGGCTTCACCATTGGCTGCGGCGAGTGCCACAGTCTCGGTGCTATGTTCATTCTGCGTTTCCTCAGTGGTCTTGTTGGTTCTGCTGCAATCGCACTTGGAACTGGTTCGGTTGCAGATCTCATCGAGGTCCGTGAACGTGGTCGCTACCTCTCCTTCTACATTCTCGGTCCTGTCCTTGGTCCCTCCGTCGGTCCTGTCGCTGGTGGTTTCATTGCCGCCGTGTCATGGCGTTGGATTTTCCGGATCATTGCCATCATCGATGCTGTCATGTGTGTCGTCTGCTTCATCTCCCTGCCAGAGACCTACGAACCGGTTCTTCTCCGCTGGAAAGCCAAGCGTCTGCGAAAAGAGACTGGCAACGAAGCTCTCCACACAATTTACGAAGACCGTGTCTCGTCGCCTTTGTCACTGTTCACCCGTAACATTATTCGTCCAATGAAACTTCTCATTTTATCGCCAATCGTCCTCATCCTCTCGCTCTTTACTGCCTGCTCGTACGGTATCCTCTACCTCTTGTTCACCACCTTCACTCCGGTTTTCCAGTCTGTCTACGGTTTCGATCAGAGCATTGTCGGTTTATCTTATCTCGGTCTTGGTCTCGGTAGTGTCATCTCAATTAACATCATCATGATGTTTTCCGACAAAATCTTGATCAGACTTGCCGCACGCAATGGCGGTAAAGTCGAGCCTGAATTCCGTCTGCCGCTTCTTATGTGGTTGACTCCCTTTATTCCCGTCGGTCTCATTATTTACGGCTGGAGTGCTGAGAAACATGTCCACTGGTTTGTCCCCATCTTCGGTACTTTCATTGTTGGTCTCGGTATGATGGGTACTTTCAGTCCCACTGTCAACTATCTCGTTGATGCTTACAGTCTCTATGCTGCCTCAGCCTCGTCTGGTTCAGTCATGATTCGAAGTATCGGTGGTGCATTTCTTCCACTTGCCGGTCGTCAAATGTACGACACTCTGGGTTACGGATGGGGTAACACTTTACTCGCTTTCCTGATCCTGTTATTGTGGCCAGTTGGTATTCTTATGTTCTACCGCGGCGAGTCACTACGAAAACGTTTCAATCCAAAACTTGATTAGATTTGTTATGATATTTATATTTTGATTATTTGCTTTGTTATTGTTTCATCTTGTTTTTTCGGCGATAATGTCATTTTCTAATTGCGTTTCACTTCGTTCCTCCGTATACGCTTGAGGCATTCATATTTTCACTCGTCCTTATTTTGGGTTATCTCGGGATTTTCATTTAATTTATGCATTTTGTTTATATTACCTTACACCGCATCTGGTGTCACATTGCTCACGCCAATTGATTTAATTTTTCATCTGTCTATAAGTTTGCTTGGTTTATTTCAAAGTTTTATCGTTTTATTTATATTGCTTTTCCTTGTTCATGTTGCATTCGGGTGTGGTGTATCACGATTTGACAATTTTTTCTCGGCACAAGTTGTCTCTTTTATCTATATCATATCATTTCCACAAAAGAGTATTAAGCTTTGGTACATAAATATATATAATATCTTGTAGATCTTGATTTATTCCCTTATCGTTTATCATTTATCATTTTACAGTATACTATCGCAATCTTGAGTTGCTTGATAACTTGATACAAAATGAGGGATTTGTGATTGTGAGTATTCAAACTTATTTAAACTCCCAACTTCGTAGTACAGTACGTGACAGCCCGACCTCCGACCTCCACATCCATCGGCGACAAATAAAAAAAAAAGCTGCGGAACTGCGTCTTGAGGCCTTGACGCGTGCGTCAACCAATGAGTACTGGATCTACCAAGTCAATCATTATGTCATCTGTCAATGACTACTACCTTCGTGAACTTGCACCTATGGTTACAGTTGCTGCAATGTTCACTTATCTGATCTCTCCGCCAGCGTCTTAACTCCTTGGCCCAGGATCGAGTCATCATGTTGGACGATGACTATATTACAGCTATCCATGAGTCTCTCCCTGACGATTTGCTGCAAGTGTCCGAAATATGTCCAGTGCATCATGCGAGAACCGAACATTTTAATTTCAGGCACCACTTTGTGCGACAAACTATAAAAATGGAGAATATCAAGTGAGGATTCCCTCATATATCGTAGAGGACCCGGGATCGCCGTCTGCGATGGTCTCTCCTTTGGTCCCTCACGCTGAAGATTCTGTTATTGTAATCTTATATCGAAATATATTCTTATATATATATATATATATATATCACCTTACCTTATCCTCTTCCCTGATAGTCGTCAGATAACCGCCCAGTTATCTTCTATCCGCCGTCCGTCCCCTGTCGTACCACACGACCGACCTCAACAATAGTCCGGTTTACATTAACCCTGGTTGGCGGCGTCTTGCGCTTCTTCAAGATATTGGCGGTAGACTTGACAGGGTTGTGAGTTCTAGCAACGAGTGCGGCATCGGAAAGCTCAGACTTTGGAGCCGTCACCACGGTTGATAAAGTGCTTGAGACCAGCTTGTTCTGGACCCAGTCATTGATGTCACCAACATTTGCATCTTTTGGACGCGCCTTGGCTAGCTATATTATTCGTCTTCACAGGAAATATCGTTTGAATTTACAACTCTCTCTTTCAAATTCCTCTGTGTAACAAGCTCGTTAATAAATTCAACCAATTGTGCATTGGACTTTGTCAAATAGGATTAATACTAGTCGATGATTACGTGGCATCTGTTGGTCAAGCTTCTCTCAATCTCTCCACTCGCAGTGGTCATGTCACACTGACCAAAAATGTACTGCGTGCAGCCTAATAGTTGCTGTGGCACCCAACGTAAGATAATACATGTCGTGGCACACCCCCACAGACCACTGAAGCTGGATCAGATTGAGGTAGAGAAGAAATTGTAGTCCATCTCTCGCACTTATACCTGATATTATTCCCCCCCCCCCCAATCTTGTATTATCCGCGGGAGGTTTTGTTATTATTAGGTTTTTAATCTTTCGTGAGAGGAGGGGTGAGGAGAGGTGCCCGGCAACCTTCCAACAGGAGTATGGACAGTGAGTGAGAGGCGGCTGGACGCGGTTATATATACGTGCCATACTGCCATATACTGGAAGCTGAAGGGTATAGGGTATATTCCTTTGCTATGCTTACCCTTTTCACGCGCCGAATGATGGGCTCGGTTCCCTAGCCACGGATCAATCTCCCAACTCCCGTAAGCCCGGTTTCTAACATCATCGACTCTTGGGCGGTTACTACCAACGATCACGTTGAAACGTCAATCCTTCGAGATTAATCGATTCTTTTGTCTTTGGTATTCTTAATTTTATTGAATTATAACTCTTTATATATATACATACACGAAATTCACGATGGTAAGTATACATACTGGTTTGAGTGATGAATCAAAGCTTATTAGATTTAATAGTATCGAGGATATAACGATGACGACGACGATGATGTTGAAATGATTGGTAGTGGGAATGCTAATCCATTTGGAGCATCAGGTGGAACAGGAGGACAAGGAATGTTTGATCCATGGAGATCAATGATGTCAGGCAGAATGGGATATACAAATCCTAATCAAACATTTAATGAATATTTCCGTTGTTATCCTGTTGCAATGTTACCTGGAACTGAACGTGATAATTTAAATTATGGTGGTAAAATTATATTACCACCTTCAGCATTAAACAAATTAACAAGATTAAATATTTCTTATCCAATGCTATTCCAATTAAAAAATGAAGAAATCGAATTAACCACACATGCAGGTGTCTTGGAATTCATTGCTGAAGAAGGCAGAGTCTACTTACCACGTTGGATGATGGAAAGACTTGCTGTTCAGCCTGGCTCATTAATCGTTGTTCAAAGCGCGAGTTTACCTCAAGGTTTATTTGTTAAGATTGAACCACAATCACCTGATTTCTTAGATATTTCAGATCCAAAAGCTGTATTAGAAAATGCTCTTCGTAATTTTACAACACTTACGATTGATGATATTTTTGAGATAAGTTATAATGATAAGATTTATGGAATTAAAGTATTAGAAATCAAACCCTCAATCTATTCAGGTATTTCAGTTGTTGAAACTGATCTTGAAGTTGACTTCGCTCCTCCTGTTGGATACGTTGAACCATCAAGAATGGCCACACCAGTTTCAAGAAATTCATCAATGGTACCAACTCCAGATGGTCATTCAATGTCATCAATGATTGGATATGCACAACTTGCAAATGCATCACAAAGTTCAGTTTCATTATCTTCACCAGTTGTTTCAAGAACTTCCGCAGGTGCTGAATCTTTAGGTCATCGTCTTTCTGGTCGCCCAATCACTCGTTCAAGTACACCGACAGTTGCATCATCATCTACAACATCAGCTCGACCAAGTCCAGGAGGAAGTGCAAGTGGTAGCTCAAGTACTCCAATTAATAATGGTAATAATGACAGTAGTATCGTTGTACCAAGTTTAGATGATGCATTACGTAAAGGAAGTGAATTTGCTGTTACTTCAAGATCAGCTCAAGATGCTGATCGAGCAATTCCTGCTCCATTAAGATTACCTTTTGGTCAACTGTTTTTTGGGTATCCGGTCGTGCCTGTTAAAACTGATTCGTGAATTATGGTTAGTACAGGACAGCACTTTACAATGGCGTGTATCAATTAAGTGAGTTATATACATATATGATCGTAGTATGTAATCATTACTTTGACAGTATATTCTACAGACATATACTCGCGTATAATAACTATAACTCGATCAACAAGCTGAATGAATATTCACAAGGTTCCCGAAACGGAAATCAAAGCCCTGATGGGTCTGCCGGATGTCCAAGCTCTATTATGGATCCATCATTACAGCCATAATTACTTCTACTAACCTGTATTGCAGCCCCAGAACAGGTTCTCATCTCGAAACTTCTAGTATGTGCATAAACGCGCAGAATCTTCCTATTTGTGCCGCCCACTGCGCTGCGGCTGCCCCGACTTGTCTAAGCAATAGTTTTTTATACGATATCCCGACATCCGAGCACCATCCCAAGAAATCCGTTCTTCCCGCTTAAAATTGATTGCTCCTATTGACGTCAGACTATTGTATTTCATTAATTCTGTTTTGAAAATAATTGAAATTCATAACAGTAACAATGAATCGTCTTGCAGCAAGATCAACAAGCATTGCAGCTTCATCTCTTCCATTACGAAGACTTGCAAGTGGAGCCAATGCAAACCAAGTTCGTTACTTTTCACATAAAGAATTAAAATTTGGTGTTGAAGGTCGTGCTGCTTTACTTAAAGGTGTCGATGTTCTTGCTCGTGCTGTCGCTGTAACTCTTGGCCCTAAAGGTCGTAATGTTCTTATTGAACAGTCCTTTGGCTCTCCTAAGATTACTAAAGATGGTGTTACTGTCGCTAAGGTTTGTTTCAATTATTTTACTAGTAAAATTATTATTAGAATAGAGTACTAATTTATTATAGTCCGTTGTCCTGAAAGACAAATTCGAGAACCTTGGTGCTAAGTTATTACAAGATGTTGCATCCAAGACCAATGAAATTGCTGGAGATGGAACCACCACTGCAACAGTTCTTGCTCGCGCAATTTTCACTGAATCAGTTAAGAATGTTGCAGCAGGATGTAATCCAATGGATCTTCGACGTGGAGCACAAGCTGCAGTTGATAAAGTTGTTGAATTTCTTCAAAAGAATAAACGTGAAATTACAACTTCTGAAGAAATTGCCCAAGTTGCTACCATTTCAGCTAATGGTGATGTTCACGTTGGTAAATTAATTGCAAATGCAATGGAAAAAGTTGGTAAAGAAGGTGTTATTACTGTTAAGGAAGGAAAGACAATTGATGATGAACTTGAAATTACTGAAGGTATGAGATTTGATCGTGGTTTCATTTCTCCTTACTTTATTACAGATGCCAAGACTGGTAAAGTTGAATTTGAGCGTCCATTAGTTTTACTTTCAGAGAAGAAGATTTCTGCTCTTCAAGATATTATTCCTGCTCTTGAAATCTCAAACAAGTTACGCCGTCCATTACTTATTATTGCTGAGGATATTGAGGGTGAAGCTCTTGCCGCGTGTATTCTTAACAAACTTCGTGGTCAAGTTCAAGTTGCTGCTGTTAAGGCACCTGGATTCGGTGATAACCGTAAGAGTATCCTTGGCGATATCTCTATTCTTACTGGAGGTACAGTTTTCACTGAAGAACTTGATATTAAGCCTGAGGCTGTAAGCCCTGAAATGCTTGGATCATGTGGCTCAATTACTGTTACTAAGGAAGATACAATTATTCTTAATGGTGAAGGTGATAAGGATAACATTATTCAACGATGCGAACAGATTCGTGCTACCATGGTTGATTCAACTACTTCTGAATATGAGAAGGAGAAACTTCAAGAACGTCTTGCTAAACTTTCAGGTGGTGTTGCTGTCATTCGTGTTGGTGGATCATCTGAAGTTGAGGTTGGTGAGAAGAAGGATCGTTTCGTTGACGCATTAAATGCAACTCGCGCTGCTGTTGAAGAGGGTATCTTACCAGGTGGTGGTACTGCACTTCTTAAAGCTTCACGTGCATTAACAGATATTCCTACTCAAAACTTTGATCAATCGCTCGGTGTTTCAATTATCAAGTCAGCAATCACAAGACCTGCACGGACAATTGTTGAAAATGCAGGTGGTGAAGGATCTGTTATTGTTGGTAAATTAGTTGATGAATTTGGCGAAGAATTTAACCGTGGTTATGATTCTTCAAAGGGTGAATTCACTGATATGGTTGCATCAGGTATTATTGATCCTTTCAAAGTCGTTAGAACCGCGCTTATTGATGCAAGCGGTGTCGCTTCATTACTTGGTACAACTGAATGTACCATTGTCGAAGTTCCTGAAGAGAAACCTGCCGCTGCTGCTGCTGCTGGTGGCATGGGAGGAATGGGTGGTATGGGTGGAATGGGCTTTTAAATCAAATGACAACTCTCTCAAGCAATTGGTTTGATTGGTTTAAAAGTTCAAAAGCTGGTTTTTAACGTATAAAACAAACGTTTCCTTGTAGATAGTCTATAATCTCGAATAAGCATTTCATGATTTATTTAACAACTACGTATACTGTACGGTAGATTGAAGACGCGTCGACGCGTAGTGCACGTGACCGGAGCCATCGGGGCGGTGCAGTGGCGGTGCGATGCCAGAACGTCCCAATGCGGCTTGGTCGGAGCGGAGATTTGTTAGGCGGTGACGCAGCAAGATGTGGCGCAACGGCAGTGGGTTAGGTTTAACTTTTAGTGGATGTCTACCCATGATTCCCGCGGGTTTGTTGTTGTTCTCTCTTTCCCACGCTTTGTTTGTTTGAGTATCTGGAATTCAGATAGCCACGTCAAGTTCCGACCTTTGTTGATTGGATTTATTCGTGTTATTATTAGTTAATTTCACGGTATTAATATCTGTCCTATTTTATTCGATAGCTATATTTTCAATTTCCTTTATCAACAACTAACAACAAACAACCAATAAACCCAGCCACCTTCAACTTCCTCAACTTCTTCAAATAAAGCAAAAATGTCTGGTGGAAAAGGAAAATCTCATGGTGGAAAAGGTGGTGTTAAGGAAGGAAGAGCGCAGATTTCACACTCTGCTCGTGCTGGTTTACAGGTATGTTTTCTTACAGATACATATTTGTATTTAAGTTGATTTGATTTTTGTGGCGTGAGGATTTTATACTAATGCTTCTATTGCGATAGTTCCCTTGCGGTCGTGTTAAGAGATTTTTGAAAGTTAACTCGCAGAATAAAATGCGTGTTGGTGCTAAAGGTATGTTGTTCCGATATTCTATTATTTCTTTATTGCGTATTTCAGGAGGATATCATTCTATAGCTCAATATACTAACCTGACTAATTAAAATAGCCGCCGTCTACGTTACAGCCGTTCTTGAGTACCTCACCGCAGAAGTTCTTGAACTTGCAGGAAATGCTGCCAAGGATCTTAAAGTTAAGCGTATTACACCACGTCATTTACAACTTGCAATTCGTGGTGATGAAGAACTTGATACTTTAATTAAAGCTACTATTGCATATGGTGGTGTTTTGCCACATATCAACAAGGCTCTTATCAAGGATAAGAAGATCTCTAAGAAGTAAGGAGATTTTTGATTTGTTTATTATGAATGCAAGGATGGGTATGGCATGTATATTTCGTTCTGAATTAGAAGTATGCATGAGTCCTCAACAATTTGAACAATTTTGAATGGCTCATGACAGAAGCGAAAGTACATCTGGTATACTTTATTTTTGTATTTCTATAATATCTTATTGAATTGGGGTGTGTGTATGATTAGGGCGGATTGAGATTAAGTTGCAATTCAATTGCTTGTGTATTAATTTGCGTTTTTATGGTACACTTCTATTTTTATTACTAATTATTTTTATTTATTTTATTTTGCTGTTTTATTTATAAGTTTCGTGTATAGTAAATACGGTAACTGTGTAACCTGTTGAGTTATTGATCTATAGATTGTAGATTGTGTAGTGATGTTGTTTACGTTGCGCTTTGACTGCGTATTGTTTGCCCTTTGATACGCGGAGTATCTTGACCACTGTACTGCACTGTACTGTATGTCTTTCCAACCGCTCTCGCAACATAATCGGGCACAATTAAATATTGCACTAAACAGCAAACAACAACAAGCAAAGGTGTGTTGTTCGCAAACTAGCCTGAGCGCCTGAAGTGGGAACAGTGCGGCGTGCACGTGAACTCGGTATTCCAGCTCGAAAGCCAATCCATCCACCGCCGATCACGGCCGTTGATAGTCGGTTCTGACCAACCAGCCTCGACGACTGTCCGTCCGCTTTTTTCGCCGATGCTTCGACCACGAACCGACCCAGTCAGACGCCAGCCGTGCTCTCTGTTTACTTATTTATACTCCTCCTCCTCCTCCTCTTCTCGTCTTCCTCCTTCTCACCCCACTTCCCCGCATTAGTTGGCCATCTCTCAACTGCATTGCCACTTCATCGCTTAATTCACCACTTCTCCACGAACTCGGCGATCGCTGTTCGAAAACCGCATAACCATGCGTTTCCGCGGTCCGACAATCCTGGCTTTTTCGGCGGTGTTCTCTTCAGCTTCTGGTCTTTATATCTTACGACAACCAGATCAATCTATCTCATCAACTCAATCAGCATTACTCGGTCCACTTCAGAACTTATTCAAAGCACCTTCATATCGTAACGAAGCTCGTATTCGTTCTGATTACTCTTCTCCTTCAGCCACTTCTATCTCCTCTACCGGAGGTATCGAATCGAGCTCTCTTTCCTCATCTGATTTTGAACGCTGGCTTACTCGTCAAGCTGAACTTAGTTTCAATAACATTCTTGCAAATATTGGTCCAAATGGCTGCAATGTTGTCGGTGGAAATCATCCGACTGTACTCCCTGGTGTTGTAGTTGCATCTCCATCTACTTCTTATCCTGATTATTTCTTTCAATGGGTTCGTGATGGTGCGATTACCATGAATGCTCTTGTTACCGACTATGCTGAAACTGGAAGTTCTACTTCTAAAGAAATACTTGACATGTATGCTGATAACGCTTCAATTACTCAACGAACTCCAAATCCAAGTGGTGATTTCACTGGTGAAGGTGCTGGACTTGGTGAACCTAAATTCAATGTTGATGGAAAAGCTTTTACTGACTCATGGGGTCGTCCTCAACGTGATGGACCTGCGTTACGATCAATTACTCTTATGGATTATTTAGAAGTTCTTAGACATCGTGATGGTGTTGATGTTAATTCTTTACGTTACTTATATGATATTATCAAACCGGATTTAGAATATACTGCTAAATTTTGGGCTCATCCTGGTTTTGACCTTTGGGAAGAAGTTGACGGAATTCATTTCTTTACTGCAATGGTACAGCATAAATCATTGATTCGTGGTGAACAACTTGCAAGATTATTTAATGATCAAGGTGCTGCTGATTGGTATCATGTTCAAGCAACCGGAGTTGGTGGATTAATTCGTGCATTTTGGAATGATGAAAGAGGTCATTTAGTTGAAACTTTAGGTGGTACCAGAACTGGTCTTGACGCTGCTTTAATGCTTGGTGCAATTCATGGTGGTACTGATGATACTTATCAACCACATAGTGAAAGAATTGTTGCATCTTTACATTCACTTGTTGCGGATATGCATACTCGTCATCCAATTAACGTTGTTGATGCAAATGAATTCAATTCAACGGGAAAATACAATCTTCCACCGTCATTTGGAATCGGTAGATATCCTGAAGATGTATATGCAGGAGGCGATGAGAAAGCTGAACTTCCTGATCAGATTGGAAATCCATGGTTTTTATGTACTGCATCAGTTGCACATACACTTTATTCACTTGCAGAACATCTTGCGAAATCAAATGATAGATTCGTTAAACTTAATGACGTAACAGCTCGGTTTTATCTTCATTTACTTCCTCAAGAAACTGAATATGCACTTCGTGCTGGTGATGAATTAGGTACTTCTGTTTCAGAGCCAATGCCTAGAGGATATTTATCTAAACAAACTGTTCTTAATAGTTTAATTAATTACGGCGATGGATTTCTTAAAGTCATTAGAAAACATACAGACGAAGAAGGCAGAATGAGTGAACAATTTGATAGACATGATGGATATATGAGAGGAGCCAGAGATTTAACCTGGAGTTATGAATCTGTATGGAAAGCTGCACGTGCTCGTCAATCTGCGCTTAAAGCGATTTCAACTTTCTACTCAATTGACTCAACTAATACAGTTTGGATTGAAATTGATAAGTCAACTAGAAAACCAACTGGCAAAACTTTACATGAATTCGACAAATTGGTTGATCAGTTGGAAAAAGACTATCCTGGTATTCAATAAAGTAATTTAAATTGATTTGGTTTTGATTTGGCCGCCCGTGGGTTGGCTTGGCTTGGTTTCCTTTTTTAACATTTTTTTTTGACTACTTGTGTCGTTATTGCGGTTTTTAGACAATATGCTTGGTAAACAAGACTCGGTTTTTGTTTTTTGGCTTTAATTGCAGTTTTTATATTTGCATTCATATTTCACTTTCATTGGATCCGTATCATCCATCACACGTCAACTTTTTCAACATACTATCAGCAATTGCTTGATAGTGTTTAATTACTCATCATCGTCTTGGAAATTTCACATTCTGTCCACAATTATTTATATTTTATAAACAGGTTGAATAATTATCAACCAAACATTATACATACATTTTTACAATATTCAATTTGGAAAATTGGAAGTTTTATTACGTACAATTTGCTTTTTATTTGTCTCATTTTTATTATTTTCGTTTTATTATGATACGGTTTGGTACGATTTCACTGTATTGTATTGCAATGAATTTTTGCATTGCTAGTTGTTACTTTTGCAAAGTAGTATTTTATTAGTGGTATGATTGAAATGAATATTACCAAGGTAATGATAACTTTATTTTCTAAGATACGTAGATAAAATTCAACTTTTACAGTATGACATGCCGATCAAAGTCTGGCAAATCACTAAATCTAATCAGTATAGCCAACCACAAGTTCACTAATAACAGGTCTATGATCTGATAAATGATAATACTGATCATAAAACACTTCATCAGTTCTATAAGAATTAATAGACCAACCGCCATTACTTCCACCTAATTGGAAATCAATTCTATCACCAGGAGGAGTTGAAATATTTCTAAATCCGACAAAAGTACTAAAATGACCTGATCTAAATTGTGGAGGAGTAGCACCTAAGAAATCAACAAATGAAAATGAATCTGAAATTGAGGAATTATATCTTTCTGCAAATGTTTCATTAATTGGCAATGGTGCAATGGCCCCTGTAATCATATTATATCCACCTGAACTACCTCCTGAGGAAGGTGAATTAAAATCTCCGTAAATGAAAACCGGATTTCCTGTAGTTTCTGCTTCATATGCGCCTCTATAGCGTAAAAGTGAACCAGCTAATTGACGCTGCTCATCGGACCGATCATCCCAATGCGTACAAATTGCAGTAAATTCATTCTTAGCATGAGTACGTAAATGTCCAACTGTAGCTGATCTAAATGATCCTGCACCAGGGAATCTAGATACATCAAGCGGTTTATCTGATAACCAAAATGTTTCCCAATTCATAACTTTAATGGAATTTTTCTTGACAAAAATTGCCTCAAATTCTCCTGCTGTGTGATTGTCATCACGTCCAACTCCAATCCATTCGAAATCAGGAAGAAGTTCTGCAAGATCTGTAACTTGACGATAACGAGCTTCTTGAATACCTATACAATATAATTTTTAGCTGCTTCTAGAAAACGCATTTAAAAAGATAAAAGAACGTACAGAACATATCAACGCTATGAGAGCGAATCAGATTTGAAACACCAATACGACGAGATGACCAAGGTACTTCCTGATAAACACTGTAAGGATGAATTTCAGAATCAAAAGGAATAGTTGCATTTAATGAAGCAATTGTTTCAGCAACTATAATTGAATCAGGTTGCGAATCAAATCGTAAATTCCATGATAAAGTTTTGATAGTATCAGGTTTTCCTGCTTCGGTTATTGCCGTAACAGTACTGGAAGTTGCAAGGAGAAGTGAAATCGTAGAAAGAATTGAGGTAATTAACTTCATTGTGAATGATGACAGTCCCTCGACTATGCAAACTTCAGTGAATAGATCGTCGCTATGAGATATATTCCGGGTATTTTGAAACAGTGGGATATCATGACATTTTATATTCTCAGCAGGAGGCTCTTGCACCGATCGAAATAACAATCTGTAACATTCATGACGAATAACAGCATTTGGTAATCCAATATCTCGGCATAAAAAAAAGGTAAGACTTGGAGTCTATCCAAATTCCAGACCGATAATATTGTAGCACTGTGTGAAAAGACATCATGATTTTTGTCCATTTGTTGAGAACGTATCAAATTGATCTAATCTGGTATAGTTTCGGCAAGTATAATTGAAATAAATCTATATTAATTTCTTGGCAATTAACTGTGTAATTTCATTCGTTGAAGTATTAGACACGTGGGGTAGATAGTGATGATTGAACTTGTCTGACTTGATTTACTGAACGTAATAATAAACCCAAGTGTGTAAGAAAATTCAATTAACCTATAAGCTGTTATAATCTCAGACAAGATTTCCACAGCCAAGATTCTATATACTCAACAAATTCTGCAGGGTCCCTTAACGTACTTTATGACTGTTTTATATCCGCAACACCTGGAGATCCACGTGCACAGTTTCCAATATTCAAAACCTGCATTGAATCGTCTCGGTCAAATTGTTAGTTGTCACACATTCCAGACTTTGCCAAGAAGTAAAAGCACACTCCTTTTCTGAAGATTTGACATCTGAATGTATATATAGTGTCATGTTCTCGATATGGATATATCGGGCGAGAAAAGTAGCCCATCAGAAGTCGTCCTGAGAGCACGATGCGCGGCTCTTGGATGGTCAACTGCGGCTTCTGAACCAAACCAACCGAACCAAAGTTCAAGATACTATTATGATATCGGCTTGACCGAAAGCTACATTAATCTATATTTACAGTGCATTAATTATTTTGCATATTCGCGTAACCCAACAAAAAATCAGTACAGTAAACCGTAACTCCATACCTAAATGCTCATGCCTGCTCCTCATCGGCAATTCCACCGAACTGTATCTGCTGTATTCGTATTCTCGGCGCCCTTTCAAAGCTTTAAATTTGACTTGTTGATTTGGTTTTAAATTTACGACCACCACGATCAGCAGGTCTAAACTGCATCTGCGATCCATATATTAAAAATGCCAAAAGTGACGTACTTGGTCCGAAAGAACGAAGGTCCATTTGTATTTTATCAGTAGTAGTATTATCTTTAGTCGATGATTTAACTGATTCTTTCAAACTTGTTTCCATAACCTTTGCGAGAAACCTGCCTTTCCAAATACTTACACGAAATACTGTATCTTGTTTTGGAATTGCTCGAACGGCGTCAGTTTGAGTTACAATGACAAGTGAAGATTTAGTTTCTCTGATGACAATTCCGGAAAGTCCAACTCTTGGCGCACACCTTGATCTATGTACAGTAATAAATGCGCCATGAAGATCTGCGCTTGCTAATTTAGAAGATGCTTCTTGAATATCAGTCATTTTCACTGATCGTGAAACTGGTGGTATATCTTCTGTGGTTGATCCGAGGCTTGTATCAATAACCATGGCAGATCCTGGTTCATCTTGACTTTGTCCCTCAGTATTCTCCAAATATGTACTCAGAACATCTTCCAACTTTCCTAATCCCAGCAATTCATACATATATCCATGCCATAATTCCAACAGCGGCAAGTACAGAGCAAACTTTGCTTCATCTTTATCAATTTCAAAAATCCTTGTTCGTTTCTTCATTGCTGCACTTAATGGTTTTGGTTTCATAATTGCCTTAGGTGCAGATCTACCCACATTTGTTTCTTCTGCTGTAAATGTTTCTCGATATGGATTCAGTTCAAATACATTTCCTAATGCACTCTCTCTTATTTCATTTCGTCGCTTTAAATCCTCAGTATACTTTTTATATAACAGATCTTTTTTTTGCTTTCGTTCTTTTTTCCGAACTTCGGCCCTTCGCTTCTGTTTTTCTTCCTTTGTCAGTGGTGTTTTCACTTCGCTTGTAATTTGCTTCTCAGTAACATCGGTCATTTCTTGATCTTCAGATTCGCCAACACCTTCATCTTTCTCAACCTTCCCTTTTCGTAATTTCAAATTCCGCTTCCTATTCTCTCTCATCTTATGTTTCCTCTCCTTGATTTTCTCATCTCTTTTCACCATCCGTTCCATCCTTCTCAACATTCTCTTATCCAACTTCACTCTCGCCCGGTCCTTCCCACTCACACTCACACTTCCACCATCAACATTTTCTTTCGCTACATTCTTATTAGAACTTGTGGCACCTTTCATACCCAGTGACTGAACTTTCAATTTATCAAACAAATCATTTGCAGATTCTCCTGTAACCCCTGACTGCGCCATAAATCCAAGTACTAAATTCTTGAATTTTACATCAGACTCTTTCGACCCCTGAGGCTCTGTGGTTCGTTTTGATTGTTCCATTTTTGTTATATATGTATGAGCCTTCACATGTAGCTTAAATTATTTTGGCTAAGACTTCAGTATTAACGCATGTGTTATGTCGAGATCGATTATCAGTCAAAGAATGCTGCACATAGGAATCAGAACTTGATGCAAAAGTTCAGTTTTGATGTAACAATAAATTTAAAGTTCACAGGCTCTTTGGGTAAGGTCTTTGATTCAGTTTATCGATCTCGAGATCGTTGAATCTCCGGCCTTTCAATATAATTATCTACTTTCGTTTCGATCTACTAGTTCATTCAATATACTACTCGAATTAAACACTGAATTATTGAAATAATGTCAAAAAGATCAGCGCCTCCAATACCTGCCTCAGCAGCAACAACATCAAATAGCTCATCAACATTTCATAAACGAGCGCGACCAAAACGGGTTGGATTTGCAGATGATTTAACTGAAGTCTCAAGTTCATCAGGAAATTATACTAGAAATAATTCAGTAGGTATTGATGAAGCAGAAGATGAATTATTAAAAGAAGATGTTCCTGGATCTGCTCCAAAACAAGCTAGACGGAATAGGTTAAGACTGCAAGGTTATGATACGGATAGTTCTGAAGATGATTTCTTTTCATCGGCAAGGAATGCTAGGAAACGAGATGTCGAAGGTGGTGGTGACAACAATGGTCATGGTGATGAAGATGACGATGATATGTTTGCTGATGAGAAACCTGAACGCAAAGGTAGTGGCGGTGGTGCGATGAATGAGCTTGACGATGGTGAAGGATCATCTGATGAAGATGATGTTGATGGAGTATCAAAAAAGAGTAAAAAAGTTAAATTTTTGGATATTTCAAAGATTGAAGGCCAGGAAAGATTAGGTAATGAAGTTGATGAAGATGATGAGGAAGAAGGTGTTGTTGATTCTGCAAAAGCTAATAGAGATTTCGAAAGATTCGTCGCAATGCAATCAAGAGCTAACGCAGATGATGCGAATGAAGATACAATGGAAGTTGATAGGAAAGGAAAAGGACCTGCGGAAGAAGATGTTATGGAACTTGATGAACTATTACAAGCTAAACCTGCTAATGGATACAGTACTGGAAATGGATATGAAGGAGATGAAGAAGAAGAAGAAGAAGAAGAAGAGGAAGCTAATGACGAAGGACTAGATGATGAGATTGGACAAACAGGATCAAGAATTCGTGCACCACAAATTGAAGCATTTAATATGAGAGCAGATATGAATGAAGGAGCATTTGATCAGGATGGAAATTTTATAAGAGACACAGAAGCAGAAGCTGCTGAGAAAGCAGAGGCAGCACATGATTTATGGCTTGAAGGAGTTTCAAAGAAACAAATTAAAGAAGCAGCACAAGCTGATGAAGCTCGACGGAAGAAAGAAAAGCAAGCTGAAATGGATGAATTGAGAGATGAAGAAGATAGGCCCGCAAGTTTGTTGATGGCAATTCTACTCAATGAACTTGAAGTTGCTGAAACTCCTCTTGAAGCATTAGCAAGATTAGCTCCGACAACGAAACGAAAGAAATGGGGAAATAATAAACGAAAGAAACAACAAGAACCTGAGCAAACACCGGAAGAAATTGAAAAAGAAAAGAAACGAAAGGATAGTGTGGTTGCTATTTCTGATGCTGCTGATAAATTACTCAATCGGGGTATGAATGAAATTTATGATTTTCCTCGTGAAAAACTTGCAAGGGAATATACAAAGGACACAGGTGAACAATGGAGACCACGAAGAGTTGATGATAGTGATTAATTGGATCGTGAGTTATTATGGGGATTGTAAATTATTATTTTGAATAAAAAGGTGTACTATTTATGAAATTTAATTAACCTGCAAAAGTTTACGACAAAAAAACAAAAAAGTAAAGATCAAACCACTAAGTTCTGTGTATATAAAAGATTTTGGACAAAAGTGCAACACATTTAAGCCATATATCCATTCTCTTTGAGCCATGTGTCAACTTCAGCTTTATCGCGAGAAACCCAAGCGGCTAATGATTTAACAACATCAAGACCTTGACCAACCGAACGTTCGAAACCCTTGGTATCCTTCGATTCGAAAAAAGTCTTAATATCTTCATATGCTTCATCAGATGAAAATTCAATAAGCGAAAGACGAACAAACCTATCAAGAATAACCATGTTACCGGACATCTTTTCATAGATTGTATCCCAATTCTCCTTAATGAAGTTCCATAATTCCCAACGAGCTTTACCGTTCGATGAAAGTGAAACAGCAGGAGAATGAACATCTTGAGTAGCAAT
Organism: Myxozyma kluyveri; assembly: GCA_030568365.1. Classification (NCBI taxonomy): domain Eukaryota; kingdom Fungi; phylum Ascomycota; class Lipomycetes; order Lipomycetales; family Lipomycetaceae; genus Myxozyma; species Myxozyma kluyveri. The sequence goes on along the minus strand of JAJLTX010000002.1, from coordinate 309,852 downwards.
AGTACCATCTAAAATCATATCAAGAGCACGCTTGATAAGTTCGGGATGTTTAGATTTTCCAATTGCTGACATTGCAGTTTCACGACCGTCGACAGATGATGGGTTTGTGATTTCATTGAAGATAGTGTCAAATACCAAAGTTGCTTCTTCAAGTGATATGTCATCTTGTGACATTGCAATCGAAAAGACTGCACGACGTAAACTTGGGTGAATTGCACTCTTGTCACCAGCAGCAAATTTCTTGAATTGAGATAAAGCTTCAGCGACAACTTCCTTGTCACCCGCACCACCAGCAATACTGATAAGAAGAGCACGTAACTGAACAGTCTGATATCCTTCACCGTCTTTGAACTCCCATCCAAGTTCCTCAACAGCAGGAGAAACGAGGTCAAGAACAAATGCACTAATAGCATCCTTGGTAGCCTTTGGCTGTTCAAAGTACGCGGAGCGTAAAGTTGCCAAACGGGATGCAATTTCTGACCAAACAATGTATGACATCTCACCCTTGAGACCACGAACGAATCCAAGCATGCCAACAGTAGATCCAAGACCGGCAAGTGCCATTGATGCTGAATCAGCAATAAGACCAACCTTGTCAGAGACTGAGAGTTTGCCATTGTTATTTCCAAGCTTGGTAAGACGCTCAGGTGGGTAATTTACACGGTAAACACCAGTCTGGTTCTTGTTAAGCTTGTAGAAATCATTTTGAGAGAGACCATTGATAAGGGTAGCACGGTTAGAGAAGGAGCTCACACCTGAGAGAGCAGATGCAGAGTCACCTTCGACATAGAGACCTAAAGGAATCCACCAAAGAGTCTCGTTCTCTGCGGGCTTAACATCACCTGATGAGAGGAAACGATCTTGACGCATGGTGACTCCGCTTTCAGACTCGGTAACTGTGATAACAGGAAAACCAATCTTTCTGATCCATTCATCCATAATTGTGTTAACATCAACACCACTAGCTGCGCCAACGGAATCCCAAAGATCCTTGGTGGTGGCATTTCCATAAGCATGAGCTTTGAGGTAGTCAGAGACACCCTTGAGGAAAGTTTGAACACCAAGATGTGATGAGATCATGCGAATAGAACTGGCTCCCTTAAGATACGAAATTGCATCAAAAATCTGATCGACCTCGAGACCTGAGCGAACAGGAACCTCGATGGCATGTGATTGACGAAGTGAGTCAAGACCAAGTGCAGGCTGCATGGCGTCGGATACGAACATGGAGAAAACATCCCAATCAGGATAGAAGTTATCAATTGCAAGCCAACCGACCCAAGTAGCAAAACCTTCATTAAGCCATAACTCACTCCACCATTCCATGGTGACGAGATTACCAAACCATTGATGAGCTAACTCGTGGGCAATAACGTATGCGACACGGTTCTTGTAGCGAGCATCACTGGTCTCTGGATCGAACAGAAGGGCGGTGGTACGGTAGGTAATCAAACCCCCTAAGATTGTTAACAAATGATAGTGCAAATCGCATACTTATACATACAGTTCTCCATCGCACCGTGCGAGAATTCGTGGACAGCGAGCAAATCAAGCTTAGGGAGCACATAGTCGATTCCGAAAATCTCAGAGAAATAATCGACAATCTTCCATGCGTTCTCCAGAGCAAACTCTCCTTGCTTGATTAAGCCCTTAGTGGTGTAGACACGAACTGGAATCTTCTTGCCGCCGTATGAGTGCTCTGTGAATGCTTCGACATACTCAAAGTCACCAACAGCCCAAGCGAGAAGCTAAAAAGCGATTGTTAGAAGTCACATCAAGATCATTACAATTGATCGTAACATACGTAAGTGCTCATAACCGGAGATGTAGCAAAAGTGACAGTCTTGACTTTCTTAGCATCAAGACCAGCCTTTTTGCCGTCTTCGGGGGTTTTGCTCGAAACGACGGGCATGTTGCTAAGAGCAGTCCATTCCCGGGGAATTGTGATCGAGAAGTCAAAAGTGGCCTTCAATGCGGGCTCATCAAAGCTATGTGATATTGGTCAATTAAATTACTTAAGCAAGTAATTGATTTAGAGATGGATCAAGCTTACCAAGGGAACGCACGACGAGCGTCGCATGACTCAAACTGGGTCGAGTACATGTATGCTTCTTGACCAGCAGTGTCGGTGTACTTTGAGCGATAGAAACCAGCCATTTGGTTATTCATGATACCAGCAAATGCAACAGTAAGTGATGCACGCTTGCATTCCTCAGGGATGGGCTCTGCGAGAGTAAGCGTGGCAACCTGTGTCTTCTCATCGATTGAAACATCCGACACGGGGATCTCGGTAGTCGCTGTGAGCACAAAGGTGTTAGCTAGTGGCCAGTTTGAATCAGATCAATAAATCACATACTCTTGGAAAGCTCAAGGCTCACAGATCCCTGCGAAATGGTCAGCTCACGAGAGTTGAGCTTGATGTCGGCGATAGGGCCTGGGCCCTGGACGTCGAGATCAATCTTGACAGCGCCAGAGTAGGTGAACTTGGTGGTGTCAAGATCATAGATCGAGAGCGTGTAGTGCACCGGACGCACCGAAGTCGGCAGAATCTCGCGGTCGGAAGCCATTGTTGATGAACCAATGCGCGGAAAGTCGAAACACGCGATGCGATGGCCTGGGAGAAGGAGGAGAGAGACTGGGGGAGAAGTTGTGGGGCCTGAGGATGACGATGGAGCGATTGTGCGGCTGCGACGCGTGCGGCGGGACTCGCTTGTCCGAATCCATCTTCATCACATTGCTCTCCCACGCGACAGAGGAAAACTGAAGGTTTTGCTTTATTGCAGTAATCCATTGGATGCGGTGTGAAAAGAGGAGTTTCAGCCTATTATTATTCAGGAGTCAATGATTGTTGGATTTCCTCTTTGAATTGTTTCTTCGAAAGAACTTGCAATCACGCGATACCACACTTGGTTGCCAAGTCAACAAACAGTTGATTTTTGATTTTCTGTCTTATTTTTCACAATCCGCATTGTTTTCTCAAATCATTCGAGATGATGTCTCTAAATTCATTTATTGGACCGCGTGATACTCATGGGCTATGGTATACTCCATCGCAACGACGGCATGTTATTCGCAGATCCAAAAAACCAATGTCGCGAATGCTTCCAGGACACGCCAGCACATTACGACAACCTAATAGCGATGAAGAAGATGACGACGAATTGCGAGTTGAACCGGAAATTACACGACAAGGATTACGTGAAATGAGTCAACTTGAATTAGCGGAATTAAGATTTGTTCGTGAAATGGAAGGTATTAGGTCTTTTGGATTTACATTTCTTAGACCACCTGGTTTGCCAAAGACAGAACAGACTGTGTTGGAGGAACAGGATATGTCGGAATCTGATTCAGACGACGATGGATCTGTTGAAAATCCAAATGGGGAGTTTGTTATGGCGGAAGGTGAAGAACAAGAACAGGAACAAGGCGAAGAAGAAGGAGAGGGAAACGAAGAAAGTTTTGATGAAGAGGATACACAGGAAGGTGCAGATGCGAATAATATGGAAGAAGGAGATGAGTACGATGAAAGTGCAGACGAAAGGTTTGGAGATGAAGATGAAGAAGCTTTGACAGGATGGTCACGACGTTCTCAACGTCGTAGATATAGACCTGCGTCATTTGCCGGAGAAGTTGATCTTGATGCTGATATTCCTGATGGTGATGAAGTCGGTAATAATTATGAAGATGATGACGACGAAGATGAGGACGATGAAGAAGAAGATGTCGATGTTGACGTCGATGTATACGCAGAAAATGATGATGGCGGGGAGCAATCGGTTGAGGTTGATGGTGAAAGTGTTGCTACTGGTAGTGATATGAGTGCTGAAGAATCTGTTCAATACGGAGATGCAGATCAAGCAACATCCATAGATTTGAGTCGCAATGCAAGTTCTCTTACAGGTGCATCTATTCTCTCGGCTTCTGCAAATATTTCTGGATTACCTGATGATGCCACGGATGAGGAAGATCATGATATGACGATGGACTGGGATTAAGTCGGAATCTTGTACAGCTGCCATATATTGTATATAGTATTTTAATACGGAGTTTCGGTGTTTTCTTGGAATGTACGATAAATCCTTTTGTTTGTAAATCGAATAACTGTATACACAGTCTTGTGCGTCAATTTATACTAATGACAACCTAATACAAAAGCTTCACATGAATAGCGAACGAAAGAGTGATGCCGTAGAAGGCTACATAAAACTCAAAAGTCCAAAGAGTTTACAAGAATAAGCTTAGTGCGAACCGGGGCCTCGCGAGACCTTGTCGAGGACACTCTCGTAGGCAACCTCGCTGAAGTCAGTACCTTGGATCTCGGCGGCGATACCGTTGAGTGAACGGCGGATAGCGTCCTTGGAGGATGCGTAAACCATCTTGCTCTGTAGTGATATATGATGTTAGTGGTGAGCCCAAACTCAATCGACACGAGTATATGATACGTACTCTGACGGGAGCAGTGTCTGGTGACCAGGTGAAGAAGCAAATCTTTGATCTAATCGAAAATTAGCAATTGCGCAACTCGATAACTCTCAATGTGTGAATCGCATACCGCTTTCCTTCACCACCAGCGAGCTCGTATTCAAAATCGTAAACTGCGTATCTGCAGTCATCTTCAGGAAGTTCTGAAATGAAGTCATCGTATGATGCCTCTGTTGATTTCTTAACGACAACAATCTCGGTCTTGGTAGCGTTAAGGGCAAAGATGATGAACTTGACGCTGCGGCCGAGCTTGAGTTCGTTGAATGCAGTTTGGCATTCGTTGTTAAGGGCGACACTGAATTATCTGTTAGTGCTTGTTTGAATGGTGGAAGTCGTTAGTTGTAGTGGCATACCCAGATCGAGACTAGATGATTAAGAGACTTGGTTAGTAAATGTAAACAAAAGTCAAACAAGTTAGCAGAGTTCCCGATTGCAACAGTCGCAACACCGAAAGATCAAACATAATTGGCAAATCAAAGCTCGTCGGTATAGGGTGACGTGAGGCCCCAGTTACCGGAGATAATATGAGAGATGATGTCGAATCGCAATTGGTAAACACAATCCAAACAATGCTCTTAAAATCATAAAATAAACCGAGAATTGATAGTAAATCAAACGGTAGATGTTGAAATTGATGGGCCGAGGATACTCGTGTGCTGATTGCGTGGACGTTGATAGAATAGAGCGTCTGTCCGGTTGCTTGAGAACTGCGCGGGCGGGAACAAATTGCAACTGCGAACAAACATATCAAAAAAAGAACAGCTTACCATTTTTAATGCAATAGATCAGACAAATAAAGGCGATAAACAGAGATAGGAAGCGATTGTAGATGAAAACAAGGGATGCTGATCAGGCGGAAGCCGGCCTTTTTCACGACCGCCGCGACCGGCCGGTTCGATTGTCGTCGTGCCTGTCACTGTCAGCAGTTATCTACAAGCCCCTTCAACTTCCCCGACCGGTTCGGATCATCCGCACCGCGCGTCGTCATCGTCATGACGCGTCACGGAGCCAATTGCAGTCTGAGATGTGATAAGCATTTTGACTAATAATATGCAGCTAGAATTAATGATTTCTGGGCAGCCGATAGCTGTCGGAGGCGGCGCGGATACCCTATCAAACTAATCAAAGTAACCGGCATCAAACGAACCGAAGAGTCACGTGCGACACACACGCCCGCCCGCCCGCAGACCACAATGAATGACGTCGCGTGGGCCCCACGTACAGCGCCGCAAGCAGATCAGCTCTGGCGGATCTTCTTTGCTTCTTCGCTGTCCTCTGAGAGTGGAAGAGGTGTTCAGCGGTGTTCGATAAGTTCTTTGTCGTGTGCACACGCGTCCATTTTCTAACATTTGGTCAAACATACCCGACAATTGCTCATCAGTCTGCAGGCAGCAAATACAATGCTGGTAGACGCAGCGATAGCGCCATGGCGGCGATGCTTGGGATCGGCGACAATGGCCGCGTCAGCTACTCTTGGTAGAAGAGAAGTTTTTGCAAGCGCGCGTATTCGAAGTCGTGCGATTCATTTGCAAAGCCTTGGGTCTACTTCGTTGCGGAATAGCGGCACGCATGGCCGGTTACAGCTGCAAGAACGGCTTGCTCCGCTGATAACGCGGAGGCATTATGCGGATACATATGACCAGGTGGTTGAGGATACAGATACAGGCGAGATTGACACGACTGAGAGAGAAGGACTACTTTATTTTGACAGTATGTTCAACTATAACCGTTGATTTATGGTGACTGTGTAAGTCGTTCTAACGTGTATCCCTGTGCAGATGTGTATCCTGTTCGACATAATGTTTGGGATATTCGTCACTTGTTCTTGCGGTTTATTACACGAAGCGAAGCGGCACGATTACTTGCTCTTATTCAGAAAAAAGAAATTACTGAAATGCTGTCAATTGAACCTACTGCAATCTTGCCACGACCTAAAGATGGTGGTGCCATTATTAAGTATGTTAATAACGGTACTCACACACAATCTGAGATTGCTAAAAAGATACAGAAGTTTGTTGACGAGCATTTCGTGAGACATTCAATGAATCCGTTTAGTCCTCTACAAGCATATTCTATTTCTGGAACTCCTTGGATCGAAGACTTGCATAGATTTCCTGCCAGTAGACTTCGTGTCGAATTTGATGGAGAGGATCTTGACCAAGAAACTCTGTATCAACTTTTCCGAAAATATGGTTTGATTCGTGATATTATCCCACTATCGCCTGCTTCGAAAGATCTTCCTCGATTTTCACTTATTCAATACGTCCGTCTTCGCGGTGCAACTTCTGCGCGTAATTGTCTACATGGCTTTGTTGCAGAAAACGGAACCCGGTTACACATTTTCTACGAACCTGCTCTCCAGAAGCATTTAATTCGCGATTGGTTTTTCAGTCATCCTAGAATTGTACTCCCTGCAATTGCTGCATTACTTGCAGCTCTCACTGTTGCTATTTTCGATCCAGTTCGAAAATGGTTTATTAAGCGCAAGCTCACGGGAGGATTTATGATCTCTGAAAATGAAGTCCTAAATTATATCAAAGAACGATTTACTGCAATTGTCGATGCGGTTTTGACTACAAGCACTTTTGGAAGATTTGGTTTTGGTGGTCCCAAATATGAGGGACTTCAGCTAAGCGTTTCAGATAGTAAGTCTGTTTATGAAAGATTAAACTCGCTTCTTAACGAAACTCCGGAAACGTTTACAGTTGTTCAAGGACCTCGAGGTAGTGGTAAAGAGGAATTGGTTAATGATTTTGTGGCTAATAGACGCTCTTTTACATTAAAAATTGACTGTCGGAAGTTAGTTGAGACAAGATCTGAGGCTGCATTTGTTAAAGAAATTTCAAATCAAGTTGGATACTTTCCTGTATTCCCATGGATGAATACTATTTCTGGGTTTGTGGACTTAGTTGTTCAAGGTGTTATTGGACAAAAAGCAGGATTTTCTGAATCTGCTGAGTCACAGTATAGAAAGATTCTTGAGGCTACTGGATCTGTGATTCGAGATGTTACTGTTGAGACTGTTGAATGTGTTACTTCACAAAGATCAAATCTTTCAGATTCTTCGTCATCGTCAAAAGATATTGGAGATGATCTTTTCGATAATGGATCAATTCAAGTTCCTGTTGTTGTTGTGGATCATTTTTTACATCGACAAGATCATAACGAAACAATGTATAAAGATTTAGTTGATTGGGCAGCAGTTTTAGTAACAAGTCGAGTTGCGCATGTTGTTTTTGTAACTGATGATGCAGGATATACTAAATCATTACAAGAAGCACTTCCAAATCAAGTATATAATACAATTACAATTGGAGACGCACAACCAGAAGCAGCGAAAGAATTTGTTATGAAACATGTTAAATCAGTTAGAGGGGATTTATACAATGAAGACTTTTTGAAAGATTTAGATGAGTCAATCAAGCCACTTGGAGGTCGAACTTTGGATCTTTTAGCGTTAGTTAGACGTGTTACTGCTGGTGAAACTGTTAAACATGCTGCAGATGAAATGATTAAACAAAGTTCCTCAGAAATTATTAGACGATTCTTGCAATCTGAAAACTCAACTTGGGATCCTGAACAAGCTTGGACGGTTATTAAATCCTTAGCAAAGAATGAAGATGTGTGTATTCATTTTACTCATTTTGAGATTTATTCGGAGCTATAGTAACTAACGTTTGATAGATTCGATATAATGATTTATTACAATCAGTGTTATTTAAAGGTGGAAAAGAAGCAGTTGCAGCTTTAGAACATGCGGAATTAATCAACATTGTTGAAAAAGATGGAAGACCATGTTCAATTCGTGCCGGACGACCGATTTATAGAGCAGCGTTTCAAAATTTAACATCAGATAAAGGATTATTTGCAAGTCAAGAAATATCAGCATTAACCAAAACAATTTCAAATTTAACTAGTTCAATTGTTAAATCTGAAGATGAATTAGTTAAATTAGGTGCTCTAATTGGTCCAAAGGGAATAGTAGTTGATGTTTCTGATCGTATGAAATATTTGGCCAAAGATATTGAATATAGGCAAAGTCTTATTAATCAATATGAAAAACAAATTGATGATCAAAAGAAAGTTTTGAAGACTCAGTATTAGTCGTGTATATAATGTATACAATCTCATCTTAGTAATGTAATTTTAATCCATTAATTTCATAATTATTTAAAGCTATTGTAATTACAAGGCATATCGCCAATATTCATTTCAACAGTCATTTAGTTAATGTATATCCTTTCCGTATCCGTTCCATAACTTTAACACCCTTAACATCACCTAATTTTGTAACCACAACTTTCTGAATCTCGTTCCATAAATCCTCATCAATTTCCTCATCCACATTCCTTTCAGCAGCAGCAGCAGCGGCAGCAGCAACAATATCAGCTTTAACCATGACCATTAATCCAATACTCTCACCATCTCCCAAAATTTCTTCAACGACTTTAGTATCTTGAACAACTTTACCTTTATTTAATAAAGTAAGTGCTTCAATAGGTAATTTAGTTTCATTAGATAATTTACTTTTAACAGTAAATAAAGTATCCGTATGTAAAAATTCAAAAGTTTCATTAAATTTAGGTGCTCGTAATGATTTAAGTGATATCTTAACTTTCTTAATGGCTTCTGATTCACTTGATTTGTTAACTTCCGTCTCAGTTGAAGTTGGTTTCCGTTTTGGTTCAACTGGCAATTTTGGTATTGTCATCTATACAAAAATAAACCAAACAATTAGTACTCTTTCAATTAATTATTTAAATATAAAATAAAAGAAAATCTTACAACACCGAATTTACTCCCAAGTAATTTCAAATCTCCTGCATAGTCATCTTGTAATTTAATAGGTGTATTTGATAATAAATGTAAGAATGCCTTTGAAAACGTTTGTTCATCTATACTCTCCATTTTTTTTACCTTGACTGTACTTAATTACTCGTATTATTATATTTTATCAGTAGGAATTTATTATGTATTGTATTTGATTGAATATGAATTGATCTTCGTTTGCGTGTGTGATTTGGTAAAGAAGGCCTGGGAATCGATAATGATGATGAACGACTCGAATGCATTAAAGTTCGTTCAAAATAGCTAGCAACGCGCGGCGCGTGGAGCAATTTCAGCTCCACTTGATATTTCAAGCTGTTGTCTTTCTTTATAAATTCAATCTACAATTACAAGTTCATCTTATCGGATCACAATTCACAATGTATATTTCACTAATACAAACAATTCTTTTCACACTTTCACTATTCACCACCATAGTTTCAGCAAACATTGAACAAGTACGATTCTTTTCGCCATACACGACTTCACAAACACCAATAACATCATTACCATCAAGAATATTAGAAAATGCAACTCCATTGTCAATGAAATTTCCTTCAGAAATTAAAACTGTGCAACCAAATTTCGCTACAACTGAAGATGAAAAATTCGCTTCTCAAGAATGGTATGTTCTTACTGATTTAAGTAAACGTTCATTTTATGAGTTTAGAGTATGTTGGCCTGCTAATGTAAGTTGACCCATTTTAATTTACTCAATTTTTTCTATACTTGGTTGGAAATGATTTTAATTTTATTTTAGAATCCATTGGATTTAAAAGTTGGTGTTATTAAAGCTTCTGAACTAGAAGAATCATCACCACTTTATATCTCAGAAGATGAAGCAGAAGTAATGTATGCGTATATTAAATATTCCGCATTTTACTTCTCACATATCGAACAATTAATGACGACACCAAATCCAATGACATATGAATTAAGTACGTTTCTTTAACACCACTTTCATATTTTACATATTATTGAATTTAAATATACTAACGATGGTTATATCAGTTTTATCGAAATGTACATTCTTGGTCGTATTAGGTGATTCAGTTGTTATGCAAAGTTTACTTGTAATTCTTGGAGTTTTAGGATGGAAATTTGGTGCAAGAGCGTATTATTCAATGCTAAGAAATATTGCATTGCTTGATGAAGATGTTAAAAAGGAGTAAACTTAGTATACTAAGTTTATAGTGTCGAGTGAGTTCTGTATGATGTGATATGATGTGATATGTGGAATGGTGTTAATTGGTAATATACGTAATACAATAATAAAGATTAAATAACCAGACAATTTCCATGAACTATTTTATTCAAACTACAATTACAATTATAAATTCATACATAAACTATATAACTATGACGAAATATTTTATGACAGATCCATTGCATCAGAAGTAGTAACGGGAACAACTGGAGTAATAGGAGCTGTAGAAGAAGGAGCTGCAAGGTCAACAGCACCATCATCATCAATATATCTTGAAGAATTCTGAGAAAGAAATTGAACTGATCTATCTTTATCAAGGAATAAAGAAAAACTTCTTTGAACGTCTTCAACACCCACTGAAGAAGATTTCCTTTTTGCAGCAACTAAATGAGATACAGAAATTAAATTTGATGCATATCTTAATGAAGTTTCTGTTCCTATTTTAGCTAAAATTTCTAATGCATCAGGCGTTAAATCAACTTCTTCTTCAGCCGCTCTAATTCCGAGAATTTCTTTAATTTCTTCAGGCGAATATGGTGATGTTGAAATAATAATAACTCGATCAAGAAGATCTGCTGGAAGTCCATGAGGTGCTCTATAATTTGTACCACGAGTACGTGAGATTCCACGATTGGTTGCCATGATTACAACAGGAGCCAAATCATCTTCAAGTGCTCTATTAATGTATGAAAAACATTCAATATCAAGCATATGAACTTCATCAATGAAAAGTACACCTGGACAAATTTGAGCTTTACCTTCTTCACGCCATTCACCAACTTTTGTATTAATTTGCTCACGAACTTCAGATCTAATTTCACCAGTATCACCAGAGAATAAAGCAAGGAATCCTTGAGTACGTGAATTAATAACATCAATTTCATGTAATGAAACTGTATGTACACTTTCTTTACGTTTTTGAATTTCTCCTTCAGGACATTGAACGAACTTTGTATCTGCTCCCATTGCATCATAATCTCTCGCTCTAGCATATGATCTTCCAAGTTTACTAATTGTACCTGATGCTTTATCAATCGTAATTACATCTCCTGCAAGGACTTTCTCTTTACTAAGTTGATCAATCATCTTGGTTCCTAAATCATAAACTGTCTCCATATCTGTTGTTTTAATTGTCAATTTTCCTTGTTTGGTACCCTGTAATTATGATTTCAATTAGTATTTCAACTCTTACACGGTTTTCACATACTGTTTACTTACCCCAGTAACAGATCGATCGATTTGGATCTCAACAACTTCACCTTCAATAGTTTCAGTTTCCTCTTTAATTCTAACACCGATTGATTTTCTGAATGCTTGAGTTAAAGCTTCAGTTTTGCTCATTTCCAAACTAAAAATTTCCGAACCAGCAACCATTGTAAATGGAACATCTTCACCTAAACTTTGAGCAATACCCATTGCGATTGCAGTTTTACCAGTTGAAGGAGGACCTGCCATTAAAACAGCACGACCTGCAATTCTACCTTCTTTAATCATTTGAAGTATAATTGCAGCTGCTTTACGTGCTTTAATTTGTCCAACCATTCCTTGTGATGAATATCTTGGTGTTAATGATGTTTCACTTTCAAGTCCAAGTCCTGTAATATGTGAATGAGAAGCAACGAGGCCTAAACCTCGTAACTCTTTTGCTTGTGCTATGCTTGATAACGCCTGATTCATATTAGCATTTAAGGATGTGATTTAAATATATAAGCTAACTTACCATTTTGATTATTTCTTGTCAATCAATAACTGTCAATATACTTGAAAATATGAGATCAACCCTCAAACTTCATCGAATCATCAAAGAGAAGAGCAGCGCGAGAAATTTGGCACACTTTCCGCCCTTAATTTGCTTACATTTCGAGGGTTTGGTGATATATTTTTACAACCAGAATCAATCTACGAACTAAAAAATTAATTCAGAAATAAATTATATTTCTACAGTAGTTCTCTTCTACCACAACATATGTATAGTATCTCTACAAACTCCATTAATAAACAACGCGCCAGAATATATATATATATACTAATACAATGAAAAAACGCCGATCCAAAATGTACCCTTTCAAAGTCCATTGAAGCAATAAAGAATAAGTTAACGAGTGAATATAATTTAAGACATTTGCTGAGCCGATTCAATCGTTGGAAGTGAAGAATTACTTATGCTGGGATTTGTTGATGGTGTTGAAGTTGATGTTGGTTCTGATTTAACGGTTGGAAATGATGGAATTGGAGCATCTAGAATGTAGTCTAAACTATTTGAACGTTCTAATTTGTCTGTACTTTCAGGAGATGAAGCAAAAGTTTGAGGAGAGGCATTCGAGCCATCACCTTCAGAGGAAGATTCAGTACTTGAATTCTGAGATCTGGCAGCAGCAGCAGCAGCAACTTCAATTTCAGCCTTTCGTTGTTTTCGTTCATTTCTTTTCCTCAATTTAACTTTCCTTTCTAAATCTTCGACATCAATTCCAACAGCATCAGAAATACATTTACAGTACTCAGCACGTTTACCAATAGGTAACCATTCTTCAGTTGCAAAATTAACCGATTCAGCACAATTATAACCTAAATTGTAACCAGCATGATATCCATGAGGAAAAGTTATTACAAACTCTTGTTGTCGATGAACAAGTGTATTAACTTTGATTCCTTTACTTGCTAAAAATGTTGGTGATAAGTTAAATGTCTTGTGTCGTAAAAATTCTTTACATTCTTTATATTCTGTGGGGAATCTTGATTGCATTAATTTAAAGAATTTAGGTTCATCTTCTTGTGAAATTGAATACCATTGCTTGGGTGCTCCGAAATGAATATAGTTAATCGAATAAAGATCCATATCTTCAACATGCCATGCAAATGTACTTTTCCACATTCCAAAGTATAAGTATGGACTATTAACGCCTGGAACATTTGTACCAATATCATTAAGAATATCATCGAGATGAGCAACATTCCACTCTTTTGTTTCATCAGTGAATAAAGATCCTTCCATATCAGCGCCATACATTGGATTATTATATGTAATTGTTTTCCAAAATACACGTTCTAATTCTGCACATCGTTCATCTGTGAATTCAGAAGCAGAGAAATGATAATCAAAACCTTCAAACTCTGCAAGTTCTTGAGCACTTAGCTCTGTTCGACGCTTATGAGCTTTTCGAGCAGCGGCAATAGCAGCAGCTTGAGCATCAGGTATTTCTAAAGTCTCACGCGGAACTGTTGGACTTTCAGCTGATTGTGACAACGGCTGTGGCGATGATTGCGCAGGTTGCACTTCTGAAGCTGGTAGTTCACTACTCTGTGACCTCTTTCTCTTCTTTGCGACAGAACGTGTAGAAGGCTCAGTCTTTCTTCTCTCTCCTCGTCTGGCTGGTGGTTGATGATCAGATTCTTCTGACACACGTCGCCATTGAGGTAGCGTATAAGATCTCCCCTTTTCAATATTTGTTTGAGAGAATACACCACCTTGTCCAGAAATATGTTGTACAATCGGGCGCCTAATTTTAATTGCACGAATTTGTTCACCTGTAAGTTCAGGAAGTGCAGAGACCCATTCTGCTGGTGGAATTACTTTAACAATTCCAGCTCGCATACCATGTGCGTTTATACGTTTGATGTAATCCGGAAACGAGCGGAATTCTTCCATTGTCTATAAGATTAGTCAGTACATTAAATCATTTAAGCAATGGGGTTGTAACATGGATACACACCGGAGTGAAAACGGGCACGCGATCATTGTAAAAATAAGCTGGATCAATAGGTGACAACTCTTCTTTCTGTTCGCTTTCAGAATCAGCGTCAGAGCCGTACTCCGAACCATCCAGAGCAGCATTAACAGCAGATTTCAATGAATTTGAAACTGGAATTTTAACAATTAATGATTGTGTAGATGATTTTCTGCTCAAATCTTGCGCACCATCTTCAGATATTGGAGCAAGGTCGCGGGAACTGAAGGTTGGGAGATCAGCTGGGAGTGAAGGTTGAACAACCGTATCGTACGATTGCTGGATTATTTGAGAAGGCTCGGATTGTATTGGATTGAAAATATCAGGTCGTGTTGTAGACTGTAAAGAAAAGCTGGAAGTCGGGAGTTCGGACTGGAATTGAGAAGTCGTCGACCGCGCAGAAAAAGTTGGACTTGGCAGAGACGGTAATGGTTGAGGAGGTTGCGATAACGAAAAAGGTTGAGGAGAATCAGGTAGATCCTGATTTAATATATTTGCAATAGCAGGCGAAAACCTTGCAGGAGAGGAAGATTGATTTCGGTCTGGGACCTGTTGAGATGGTTGCGGCTGCTGGTTGATTAGACTGCTGATGGCCATGGCATGCGGAGCCGCGAAGTCCATTGTTGGTCAGGAGCAAACGGCAGCAATGTTTGAGACGGTGGTGAGTGGTAATTTATGATACAATAGTGAAATGTCGAATCGAGCGAGAAACGAGCGTAAAAAGCGAAAGCAAGACGAATGGCGACCTGGGGTAAGTATGACGAAGTGGATATAGATAGCGTCGAGTTCTCTCGGTTATGGGCGCGGCGACAGATGGCCAGGCTTGTCTTTTTCCGTGACCAGTTCGTCACCCGTAAGTCACGTGAGTAGCAATACACGTGACGCGCTTTAGTCATAACGCACCAGGGGGCGCACAGTGACGTGGAAAAACGTCTGGCGGCTGCAAAGTGGCTGCCGCACACTAATAGAGAGGCTGCACGCTAGTACAGTATAGAGAAACGCATGGAATTCACGAATACAGTAGTGTGTCAAGCTTGTGCGTGGTGCTGCATGGGAGTGAAGTGAGTGGCCGGACTCACGATTCACGACTCACGAAGTCACGATGCTGCCCAAAAATTCTCCGGCTGCTCCGCAATCTATAAGTACAGTATACTGAATGAACGACGATCGATATCTGCATGCTCCATCGCCAAAAGCCCCATCAAAGCCAACGACAACGGCTCAGCTCAGCGAGCCCATCAGCCCGATCGTTCCCGCGTCCAACGTGACAACGTCGCGCGCACACAAGTACCGAGCAAGCCTTGCCCCGTTTCCCGCACAAGTCCACGGGTTTGCAGCGTCTGTGCCTGTGTATCTGTCCAGACACGGTGCACTTACACCGTTCCGCCGCGCGCAGTAAATCACAGAGTCCAACGGCTGCCCCTTTTTTGAGGCGGAAGTGCGAATTGTGCTGAAACCGATTGCGATGGGATCATGTAACGAAGTAGGTATATAAGTATTGTGGATGGAAGCGCAGCAAAGCTGGAGGCGGCGGAGTGTGGGCATTGTTTGCCTGAGAGCCTGGGGCGTGCAGGGCCAGCGCGGGCACCGTACAGTGTACAGAAGTACAGCACTCGATGGCGCAGGATCGATGCGATCCGCAGCCCCAGATCTCTGGCTTGGCTCGGCGGACAGGGGCAAACATGAGGCCTGCGCGAACTAGGACGCTTTTGCGGGAACGCGACAGCGCGGCAGGAGGCGTCCATCTGCTGCAAGCGCCGTAGTATATATATATATATATATATATATACTTATATATATATATATATACTGTATACAGGGAGGGTGCAGCGCAGTCGTGCAGACGCGCAGAGCGCAGAGCTGGCGAGAGCGGTGCAGGCAGCCAGACACGCGCCGTGGCCGTCTTTCTGGCCCATCAATGCACCTGCTCGCGTATGCGACCTGGCGGGTGCAGCAGCGCCGACGGCCGGGCACCGTCTGCAAATGTGCAAATGTGCGACACCCGGCCCGTGTAGACCTACAGCACACTGTTCGCAGCGCGACAGAAATGACCGGAGACCCAGAGGACTAGAGGAGCACGTACGCAGTTTGAGAAGTGAGGAATCTTCCACCATAGGCTGCTAAAACGAGTGGCAGGCGGGTTCCATTTACGGCTTAAATGATTTCAAGCAGTCGCGCCGAGCCGCCAGACTGGTCCAAGCCGTTCATATTGTAGTTATAGACGACCTCGGTCCACGCGTCGGGCTGGCTGCCTGGATGTTTGGATCACAGCCGAGTTTATAAGAGTTGGGTTAATTCGAGGCTTAGTTCGACGAAGCAGCCAGTACCTTTTATAGACACGGCCGTCGTGCTTAATATAGGAGAGTCCGTTATAGCAGACTGTACGCAATTCGCAAGTGCTGCACAGCCTGCACTGCTCTCGGGCGGTTGACAGCTTCGCTCCTGCAGACACCCCAGGCCGCCATCGCCATTGGCCCCTGGTTCGCTGCTGCACCGCTGGTACGCACCGCGTCCCCGTCTCGCTTCCTGTCTTCCCTTTGTACTCCTCTTCGTCACCGTCCCGGACCCTCTCGACTGCTGACTACGGTACACCTCCTTCACGGCTTCACCCGGGCGTTCGCTATAGACTAGACTACGGACTACCATCACTTCGTTCACTCGTCGTCGTTCTCCTCGTCGACGCGACTTGTGCATCACAGCGCACACAGGTGCACAAACGCACCAATCCCGCCACTCGTTATCCAGCTCCAACCAAGCCAGACGTGCGCCGTCACGACTCAACAATGCGGGCTCCTTCGATAACACGATTCGCATTTGCGGGTACAATAGCGCTTGTTCTTTTCATACTTATCGTTAGTGGCACAGTACTGTTCACGCAAGACACAGAATCAATCCGTTCACTGGTACCATCCTTCTCAGCAGAAGATATCTCTCCAATGCCAAGTTCCACAGCTCCTCCAATACTTAGTACAACTGAAGTCAGTGAAGCCGCTGCAAGTCAAGAAAGTGTGGTAGAGGATCTTAATAGTCAAGGAAACGGAACATATGCGCCTGCAAGATCTGTTCCTGAAGTCATTCGTGATTTATTCTCCATGTTCACATCATCACAGACACAAACCACGCTCAACCCTGATGATGATTACGAAGAGCCTGACAGCCCCCCAGTTGACTACTCAAGAATGTGTGTTGATGCGTATAAGTTACCTGGATACTTTTATCAGCCAAAAGATAGTTATCATAGAGCAACCTATATTCCATTTTATGAAGATTCACTCGACACACTTGAAGATCCTGAGTTTGCTGAAGTTCAAGCAGAATCAAGAACTTCTGATGGTAAACTTGCACCAGTTAAAGAATATGACTTCAGTGTTCCAAAAAGACCAGATGATAGTTTAATGAAAACTGCTCCTCACTCCTGGATGGCTGAATTAACTGCATACATGAGTCTTTGGAATATGAAAAATAGTAGTGATCCAAAGTTTGGCGATAAAGAGGCACGAGATTTGAGATTCGTTGAAAACAGAATTAGCTGGATTCGTGATAAGCGTGTGCTTTTTCTTGCAGATTCAATTGATAGATTTATGGTTCTTTACTTCTGTAATGAAATGGGTACCAATTTCGTACTCGGTAAAGAAAGACATAGTACTTCTTACTGTCATGTTCCACAGCTTAACTTGACACTTTATCATTGGCATCTTTCGTCATTCTTCCCATACCATGGCGATTGGTTTTGGCAACCCAAGATGAAGTATATTACATTTGAAGAACGATATCCAGCTTATTTCAAGCCAACCTTAAATGACGTTATTGGTGCAAATGGACACAGTCCTGATTTAATTTTATTCCAAACTGGATTATGGGATCAAGTAACACTTGCGAGATCACAAATGCATTTCCATCCAGATGGAGTAGGTGCAGAATCAGCAATTCGCCCAGATGTATATGAAAGACAATCAACATGGCCTGAATTACGCATGTATATGTCACGTATGCGACATTTCGTTTCACATATTCGATCGATTTTTGGTGACGATGTTCCAATAATGTATAGATCACTAGCACCCCATAGGGATGCAGTTGAAAAGGATATAATGCTTAGAGATATTGATAGAACAGCACGTTATATTTCACATCTTGAAGGAATTGAAGTTTTTGAATGGAGTAGATTCTTACTTGGTTATAGAAGAGCTTATAAAGATCATGTTCATATCGATCAAAATGCTTTCTCTTGGTTATATCAAAATACTGTAATGTCTTATCTTTTCCGTGCTTCTGGCGGTGTTGAATGGAAAGGTTCAATCATTAGATGGCCAAGTGAATATGACGTTGATGAATCTGGTCCTGCTTGGCAAGAATGTCACTCATATGTTCTTGGAGATCGTCCATTTTCTGGTTAATCAATTCATTACTCACTAATAAAATTATCGACCATCAACCAGCAAACATCAATTACTTCTTTATTTAATCTTGCATTTTACCTCATCTGCGCTTTGAACTTATATATACATGATACAGTATTTGTTATTTTCTCTTTGCTATTATATTCATCTTTGCTATCTTCACTAATCCATCTCGTTGCTATTAATCTAATTTTTTGGGGTCTTATCTTAGGTGTCTTTCTTTTGTATTTATTATTATAAATCGTTTAATAAAATCGTTATACAATATCTTTTTAATCTTGTTTTGTCTGGTGGATTTGAAGTTAAGTTAAATTTTCTTGCAATTTAATAGATCATTATTATTATTATTATTATAGATAACTCCATGTAATCTTAAATCATTCAATCATTATTCAACCAACTTGGATCTGCGTGTGAGCACTGAGCAGTATATACTGTACATGCAGTGTTCTGTGAATTCTAAAATTGTAATTACTTTATCCAAATAAAGTATCACAATTTCCAAATCAAGTAATTTCTAAATCCGTACCTTTAAATCACGCAAACATAAGTATCTTGTACTTGTCAATAATTAACCAGATACTGTAAGAAACGGCTGAACTGGCTGAAGGTTGGCTGTTCAATAGCTTGCGGGTATACAGTATAAATCAGTGAACAGTTAAAAAAGACGTGGAGAGTTCGAGCATGAAGAAATTCGGGCTGTACCGTATGTATATAGTATATATATATGAGGAATGGACGCTGCCGGTGAACAGGCGATGGTTTAAAAAACGATTGCACGCGAAAGCAGCCGGAAAATCTCCGACTACATGCAGTAACAGTATAGCGACCGATTAGTGGATTTTGTTCTCATATATATATATATACCGTAGAGCTTGATTAGATCTCATCGAATTCGTGCAACAATTCCAAATCAGACGGCAATTTTAAAATAGATTGAGTTTAAATGTACACTTGGCCGTTTAGGCGTACGTACGCACGGAAATATGTTGTGAAAAGGAAGTAGATCCCGGGTTGTGAATTATATACCGCGCAGCGCAATTGTAAATTAAATCGATGCGTCGGTATTTCGGAATTGACATTTAAAGGATAACGGTGATTCGAAGTTTCGAAGAACAACAACAAAGGGTCCTTAGCTTGTTCCTTGCACGTGAGGATTTGCGAGTGAAATAAGTTTGACAGTTACAATACGGGCGATCACAGACCGTCCACATTCAGTGTAGTGGCCGTATATATCTCCGGGTGCCCGATATTTTAAAAGGCGGTCGAAATATTCCATATACAGTATAGTGTTTGTAAACTCTCTATTAAATGCAGTATGCTGTACTTTCTCTGCGTAATTCAATCGCTAGCAGTGACGTGTAAATCAATTTAATTTCACATGCACGAATCGAAAGTCTGGGTCCGATCATGGCTGTACTGTACTGTAGAACTGGGCATCTCGGCAATCCACAATCCAACTTCATGCGTACGTGACAGTTTCACAGCGTGGTGCAGCACACTACACACCCTAAATTCACATCCAGGTACCGAGGTACAGTACATTATCTTATTAAGAAGTCAACCAATACTCTTACGTACCAAATAAATTCTCACATCATCATTAAAAGATCGTGAAATTTCATCATCGAACTTATACTTGATCCCAGCTTCATTATTTAAATTCGATCTCGGTTACTTCTAACTTCACTCTAAGCGACGATACCGTACCGTGCTTAGGTTTATATATCCCTTGATTCAACTCCGTTACATCCGTATTCTGATACCCGTAGCACTACTGTATGCGCAATCAACGCAATACATAATCATGTACAATAAACCAATAAAATCGCATTTTTCTTGTTAATAAAAGTATAAATATAGATAAATCGTTAGTTTAACTCTCGGCGCGTAAGAATTGGCATATTGAACCTGCGCGTAAGATACGAATGTACTCTGACCGGAGTCCCAATTCAGTTACTGTCAATGGTCCGTATGAAACTTTCTATGTCAATTCACTTCATTTACCTATATAAAAGTCTTAGTATCAAGTGGACCCGAATCTGCACCAGACCGAATACAGATCAAATATGCATACGAAAAACGCATTCATTGGTCAATGTGTTGTAGCAAGCAAGGCTATACGGCATGGCGCATCGTACTATATGAATATAGAATGACGTTTATACGCCATAACTCCATCTCTTTGACGCGCTGTGACAGCGACACACAACTAGCCAGGTCTTGACTTTAAGTACAGGCTAGACTGATGTAGGTGATTATGTCTGCTAGTAAGGTCTCACCTCAATAAGTTCTGTTATAGATCAAGTCATTCGCTTTCTTTCCCCTTGATTCACTTCATTCGATAACTTGTCGACTTCCAATACATCACCAGCATCACCAACACCACCGCATCATTAGTATCACCTCGTCACGTCACATCACCATCATCACTTTCAATCCAATAAACACAACATCAACTTGACAGAACTTGATCGTGGAACCAATCAAAGCGGCATAAATCGTACCGCCAATGCTAATAGCAAACAACAGTCATGATTCCTTCAATTTTAAGAAATCGAGCATCACCAAGGATATCAATAATTGGAATACTTGCATTAAGTGTTTTAATCTTTACAATACTTGGATCAGCATTATATATAAATAGTGGTAAATCACAAATAAAATCATTAATTCCATCATTTACAACGTCAACGTCAAGTGATTCATCAAAGTCAAATAACAAACCAAAATCTGATACTGAAGCTCCTCTAAATGTGGCTGGTGATAAAGTTGAAGATGATGAATATGAATTACCAAATAATGATTCACCTAAATCAATAACTGATGGAATAATTGGTTGGTTATCGCCATCTGGCTCATCACAAGATTCAACAGATGCAAATTCAGATTCTTCAACAACTGATTATTTAAAAATGTGTACTGAACCATATAAACTCCCAGGATATTTCTACCAACCCAATCCAGACGATTATCACTTCTCAAGATTTTTACCATATTATGAGCAATCAATCGAAGCGCTTGAAGAGCCGGAATATGCGAAATTTCAACCAGAAACTCCAAGAGAAGATTTGAAACATCTTAAACACGTTGATGAATTTGATTTTAGTCAAAGAATTCCTCCTGAAGATGGAATATTACGAACAGCACCTCATTCTTGGATGTCAGACTTGAGAATATACAAGAAACTTTTAACAATGAAGGACAAAAATGATGTAAATTTTGGTGATAAGGAAAGACAAGAATTACGAAATGTTGAAAACCGTGTGAAATGGTTGAGAAATAAACGTGTACTTGCGGTTACTGATTCAGTTGATAGATTCATGATTAGGTATTTTTGTAATGAATTAGAAAACACTTATGATCTTGGAAAACCTTTCCATACCATTGCTCATTGTCATGTCGAGTATCTTAATTTCACGCTTTATCACTGGCATCTGACATCACTATTCCCATATCGTGGAAGATGGTTTTGGGAACCAGATCTTGAATACTTGACATTTGAGGAACGATTTCACGGAATATTCAATAAAACATTAGGCGATGTAAATGGAATGAATGGACATAGTCCTGATTTAATTATATTTCAATCAGGAATTTGGGATCAAAAGACATTAGCAGCATCACAAATGCATTTTCATTCAGAACTTGGACCAGATCGAGTTCCAACCGAATCAGAAATCGCAAAAGCTGATAAAAGACAATTGAATTGGCCTGAAATTAGAATGTACATGTCAAGAATGAGACATTTCATTGCTCATTTACGGTCAATTTTTGGTGAGGATGTTCCAATGCTGTACAGATCATTAACATTAAAAAGAAGAATTGACGAAAGTGATATAATGATTAGAGATTTTGATAATGCTGCAAGATATATTGTTCATCATGAAGGCGTTGAGGTCTTCGAATGGAGTAGATCTTTAACTGGTCATATTGGTGCATATAAAGATGATATTCACACTGCTCGAAATGCTCGGTCTTATCTATATCATAACACGCTCTTGTCATATTTATTTCGTGCTTCAGGTGGTGTTGAGTTTCAGGGATCGGTAGTTCGTTGGCCTGATGAATATAATGCTGATGATTTAGGTCCAGCGTGGGAAAAATGTCACAAATATGCATTGAGAAGTATGCCTGACGGTCGTTAGAAATTTGAATCAAGCTACCGTACTCAAAAGATTATCACAGTACCTGAAATCAGAATCCACTTGACGGGAATCTGGGGCAGTATATATACTGGCAGGTAATTTAGTCACTAGTAATATATTCACTCATTGTCATTCATCTAATGCGTACTGTAAGTATGACTATTTGCATGCCACATACAATATGTACTCTAATACAGTACGCGCATAGAAGTGAGTATTGTATTATCAGCAGCAACTTTCGCTTAGCGTATATGCGTATGCATTATGACGCGTTGGCAATGAATATTTATTGAGAATTTGGACGTCATAAGAAGTGTAAATATAATGGGATGTTTTGAACATAGAGATTCTTTATATATAATGTTTAGAACTACTACAATCGAATTGTATAGAATTTTCAATTAGAATGACCATACTGCTTGAGCTTAGTTCGGATTCCAACGGTTTGATCGACTGTTGAAAAGAGGCAGAGTGTGGAGTTAGTGTAAGCAAAGTGGTGGATGGGGTTAGTAGTGCTACGCCTTTCGCTTCACGATGCGCGTGACACGCGGCATCCGACTGTTCGAAGGCCGAGCTCGCCGCGCCACCCAGTGGGACCGGAGGCTGCTCGACAAGCAAGATGCTATTGTTTATATTGCCATAATTAGTACTTTTATATTTAATCTACATCACGAAATGCTACGATTTGTGCTGTATTTGTTTACTTTACAGCATGAGCCTGACATGCGAAGTCCAATCTCGATTGCTCACCAGCCACTACGATATTGTAATCTATGATACTGGCCAGAGACAGCCGCGCCCCGGTTATAATGCAGAAGTGTCGCACATGCAGAGACCGAGACACAAATAAAAATGTACGAGATGCAACCGCATGCATAATATACTGTATGGGACTGCGTTCCGTTTATGGCCACCCAGTTCTCACCGTTCGACTCGCCACAATGTCAGCCATTGCTTTTTTGTACAAACTACAGTACGATATTTCAGGCAGAATTCTAGAGTCTTTGAAGTCTTCTTAAGGACTGCGTATATTGCGTCGAATTCATTCTGGCGACTGGCGCCGTGGTGTGCACTTAATTACGCATGCTGCAGCCGGCCATTAATGCGGGGAGTCAGGAACAGGCTGGAGATTCGACGACGATGTGTGCTATATAAATTTAAAAACATGCAGTGCGTTGCAGCGTTGCCCGTACCAGACACCAACTAGTGATGCTTCGCTCAGATATACGTATACGCATGCATGCGTATGCAGATAAGCGAGATGGCTGCTGATCAAATATCACAGCAGCTACTCAGTGCTCATTATTTGTCCATCTTTTGTCGCGCTACTCCACTAGTTGATCAAAATGCGAGGTCTTCGCGCGACGGTTATATAGACAGTATACTACAATGGTGGACCCATAAGCGGACCGATCATTTACGGGAGCAGATACCGGATACGGCAAAGATAGAGATTGTAGAGCGTGACTCTGGAAAATTCGATTTGCAATTAACGGTGGACTACGCTAGCAAAGTGCTTAGCTATTACAATGACAGCCATCATGGGCAGCTAGCCACTTAGCAGCTAGGCATTGACCAGTCAAATTAGCAGGGGCATCGCGACGGGGCTAATGGAGCAACTATAGACGCGAATTATGATTAGCACGGCGTTGACACTTAGCCATTACTGTAGCTGCTAATACTAGGCTTTCTATATATACATACTGCAGTGAAGCAGCGAGGCCATTCGAAGCAAGCTGTCACCAGTCCCTGATGCAATGACAGGCTGGGATGGCCATCTAGAAGAAGTCAGCGGGCCCATTAAGGATGAATGGAGGCAAATATATGAAAAGCCATCAGGACTGTTTGCATTGCAGTAAGTTTTCCAGGCAGTGGTCACAACGGCGTGACATGCACCATCACCGGTTGGAGATCGGAGCAGAACGGCCAGAATCCAATTAAACTGTGGAGTTGATGCGCAAAAGAATGGGCAGTTGCCGTGCAGCACATTGCACTTTTGCAGCCAATGCTCCGAATGCGCAGAGCTGCTGCACACGGCCCAGCTGATCGCGAACAAAAAAAAAACTCATGGAAATCATAGGAACCACAGCGTAGAAAGAGTCCCGGCGGAGTAGTTTGCAGAACGAGGACTAAAGACTTTACAGTTAATGGTGGCATCAGAGATGGGAGTCAAATTATTTGCGGCGGCGACTCTCGATCGACTCCTGCTTTTGCCTTGCCTCTGCCTGTGCCTCTGCGACGCGGACGAACTGGACCAACTATCAATTAAGCATTCGCGTTGCACCAGTGCATGTGCTCCCACCGCCACTGCAGGGTGCTGTGTATATACACTGGCGATGGACCGGTAGTCGGTTGGGCGAAGGGGTGCCGAAACAGTTCTGGACGCGCGGTGAAGCGCCAGTTGAGCGTTTGGCGGCGGTCCCGACAAACTGTCTAGCCGCTGGAACGCGACGACGCCGTGCGACGCATGACCTGATATTTCGCCGGCGCGGCCGCCACAGCGAGTACCGCGCAGACACGCAGAGAGCTGCACTGCGGCACTGCTGTGTACAGAGCTGTAAGTCAGAACAGATACAGATGTGTAGTACAGGTCTTCGCCGTCTCCGAACAGCGGATCCGACCAGCCTTCCCCACTGCCAAAATACCTCAGTGTCGCCCCGTCTTGTATCGTCCCATTGTGCCGTATATGATATATCCCGTCTCGCCCCGCCCCTCCTGTCCCCCTCTGCTACCTTCGCGAGAGCCATGGTCGCCTGAAGAGCGGACCAGTCCTCCAGATCAGTGCGTCAGGCAAAAGGGGCTCTTCATAGCTCTTCCATAGTTTCCTGTTCACCCGTCACCATGCGTCGACTACGGCTACGAGTTCTTCGCCTGATTTGCGCATGCCTGATCGTTACAGTTTTG
This sequence comes from Myxozyma kluyveri, assembly GCA_030568365.1. Classification (NCBI taxonomy): domain Eukaryota; kingdom Fungi; phylum Ascomycota; class Lipomycetes; order Lipomycetales; family Lipomycetaceae; genus Myxozyma; species Myxozyma kluyveri. Next base: position 284,159 of record JAJLTX010000002.1, on the reverse strand, counting down.
CTCATGGTCACTGGCATGGGCCGTCTTTTATTCTCAGATCCAGACATCAGCCATTCGACAGCTCGCAACAATGCTAATTCTGCAGCAATTAGCAATAAACATGCAATGGCATCAAATCCTGTCCTAATCGGCTACGACTCAGCTAATGGAACAGCTGCTCGATTCCCACGTCGCATGGTCAATCAAGCTATTCAAAATATTTTCTCACTGTTCACTCTAAATCGGATAGCACAGATTGAAATGCTGGAAGAGAAAGAAGAATTAGACGCAGCGGTAGAAGCAGCAATAGTCACAGTAACTGTTACGCAAGCTGTAACTGTAACCCCAACTCTTCGGCCTACCCCGGTCGCAACTCAATCAGCAAAACCGTCGGTGGATTACTCAACAGTGTGTCTCGATCCATACAGACTTCCAGGATACATGTACCAGCCAAGCCTGAAAAACTACCGCAGTTCAATTTACATTCCATACTATGACGATTCATTTAACGGTCTCGACGATCCAAAATATGCAGAGCATCAACGTGAGACTCCAAGACCTGACAAATTCCACCTCAGGCCAGTTAATCAATTTGATTTCAGTTTGCAACAGCGACCAGAAGAACAGCTTTTGAAAATGTCTCCACATTCATGGATGTTTGACCTTACAACATATGTTGACCTATTGAACTCAAAGACTAAAAGTGGTTCGCAGTTCGGACAGCAAGAACAGAGCAGGTTGAACTCATTCGAGAGAAGAATTGGGTGGGTAAAAAATAAACGCGTTCTTGTAATGGGAGACTCAATTGATCGGTTCCTACTGATGTATCTATGCGATGAAGTTGGTGAAAAAGCAGTCATAGATGACCCAAGACATAGTACAGCATATTGTCATATTCCTCAACTTAATGTAACGTTCTTTCATTGGCATCTTGCAACTTTCTTCCCGTATCACTGGATTTGGTTCTGGCAACCAAGTATGGATCTCACGACATTTGAAGAACGATATGAGAAATATTTCAAACCAACACTTCATCAAGTCATAGGAGAGAATGGTCGCAGTCCTGATCTTATTTTATTCCAGACTGGCGTTTGGGATCAAACATCACTGGCATTTTTAAAATGGTATTACCATCGAAACGATAAAAAACAAAAACGTGGACTTGAAAAAAGAATGATGGCAGGACCTAGTTCTGCAGATTTTGCAAGACAAGCAACTTGGCCTGAAGTCCGAATGTATATGATTCGAATGAAGAAATTTATTGGTCATATTCGAACCGTATTTGGTAATGATGTTCCAATAATGTATCGAGCATTATCATATAATCGGCACGATGTTACAAGAGATGTAATGCTTCATGATTTCGATCGTGCTGCGCGACATGTATCACATCAAGAGGGAGTTGAGGTATTCGAATGGAGTAGATTACTGCAAGGGCATTCATATGCTTTTAAAGATCATTTGCACGTTAATAGAAACGCTTTCTCATGGCTCTATCAAAATATATTACTTTCATACCTTTTCAGAGCTTTAGGGGGAATAGATCATAAAGGTCAAGTAACCAGATGGCCTGGTGATTATAATTCAAATGCATTGGGTCCAGCTTGGAATGAATGCCATAATTTCACACTTGGTGAATCTGCAGTTGGGAGCTAGTGAAGTTAGTACGCATTTAGTTATAGAGGGTTTATTATACAGTACATTTAACGGGTTTGCTGGTTTAGATTGGTTTGCATTGCAAGTTCTGCGTAATAGAAGAAGATTGTATATATTATTGTATTTATATTTGTATGATTATTATTATTTATGACCAACTATATGCTGTAGAGGGAGTGCGTAATTAAATGAGATTAATGAGCGTGAGTTCGCGTAAATTGCTTAAACGGGCGACAGAATGCTCACACAGTTGCATCTTCCAAGGGTGCTGTGTGCGGGCCAAATGCCGCTATTGTTTGTTAACAAACAGCTCGACGGCGCTGTCTCCGGTGGGGGTTTGCACGCCGCACGGCGCGCCGGCCACGACCCCGCATGCCCCGGAGGTTTATAAGTCCCTGGACGCCCCGGGAAACCGAGAAGTTCGTGCTTCGACGACTGTGTTTATTGCCTGTTCTAGACCTCAGTCGCACAATTATAATCCAACACTTACTTCCAGCAAATATGAAGGTTCTCATCACCGGTGCTGCCGGCTTCGTCGGCCAACTGCTCACTCAAAAGCTTATCGAGACAACCACCCACGATCTTGTCCTCGTCGATGTCGTCGAACCACCAGTTCCAGCAGCTGCTGCCGCAAAGGGTATCAAGATCACTGCCATCAAGACCGATTTAGGTGCTTCAGCCAGCGAGCTTATCACCAGTGAGATCGGTGCTGTCTATGTCTTCCACGGTATCATGTCAGCAGGTTCAGAAACCAACTTCGAGCTCGGTATGTCCGCAAACGTACACGCTACAATGGCACTCTTCGAGGCAATTCGTCTTAAAGCTCCCGGTATCCGTGTCGTTTACGCCTCATCACAAGCTGTTTACGGTATGCCTGCACCTGACGTTGTCACTGAGGCTGTTGTCCCAACTCCCGAGTCTTCATACGGTGCCGAGAAACTCATTTGCGAGGCTCTCATCAACGACTACTCCCGTCGTGGATTCATTGATGGATTCGCTCTTCGATTCCCAACAATTTCAGTTAGACCTGGAAAGCCAACTGCTGCTGCTTCAAGTTTCCTATCCGGAATTGTCAGAGAACCATTACAAGGTCTTCCATGCGAGATTCCAATTGAGAATCGTGAATTCGCTCACTGGATTTGCTCACCACGTACTCTTGTTGCAAACTTACAATATGCTCTTACCATGGATTCATCAGTTGCACCTTCACACATTCGTGTTGTTAACTTACCAGGTATCCAAGTTAACGTTCAAGAGATGATGGATGCCGTTGAGAAGGTTGGAGGTGCCAAGGCTTTAAGTCTTATTACCGAGAAGGAAGTTCCTGTTCTTAGAGATATTTTATACTCATGGCCTGCAAATTTCGATAACGCTCGTGCTTTCTCAATGGGTTTCAAGCCAGACCAATCTTTTGAAGAAACTGTTCGTGATTTCTATGAGGGTATTAAAGCTAATGGATCAGCATAAACTTTGGGTATTGTTGCATAATTGCCATTTTGTTTGTGAAGCTACGATAGTGTAATAATTAAAGAGTTATATAAAGATCATATTATCTTAAATCACGCAGCTAACGTAGAAAATTTATCTCGCGTATATAGAGAGTTACGGGTGCTTGGAGGTATACAGTACCGTAGAGCTCGACGCGACTGAGCACTAACCCCACTCTTTAATGTTAGCGTTTCTCGAAGCGGACAATTGCGCGGCGCAGACCCGCTCGCTGAGCGCACATGAGCTTAAAAACGTTGAAGCTGAAGGTAACACGAACGACTCAGTACATGCAGGAATAATTGTGCGTACGGATTTGAGATATAAATTACTGATTGAATATTGTGATTTATTCAATTGCAGTCGTAATTGTGGTTCTGAAGGCAAGTGTGGAAGATATCGTTGTTTTCAATCGATCAATCATCACCAATCTCGACAATCTACATCCCAATATCAGCTCACGCCAACTCATACCAGCATCATTAACCAACGACTTGAATCAGTTTTCAAAACTACTCATATGCACATGCTTATGCAGTATTATATTTACAATTGTGCATAAATGCGCCTTGTAATTTACCTTATCGCATCGCTAGTTCTATTCACAACAGGCTACGCGTCTCATAAATTTCGTGTATTCGAAACTTCAGCTGCTGTCGCTTATTATATTTGGGAAAACGGTATTCTGGTTAGTATTCATTACATATATATTGATTGATATTTAAAAAAAGTGGAGCAGAACAGTGCTAACTTGCTATTCTGTGTTTAGTTACGTCTGGCAAAAGCGTTCTCAAGCTTGACATTATTATTCCTTGTGATTGCATTTCCAGTTGGATTCGTAGCATATCAAGAATCCAAAAAGGTAAACTACCACCACCACTCAATGCCTACCAAAATTCATATACTCACATATACTTACAACTTTAACAGAATCATAACGAAGACGGACGTCGGATTTCAGCGCGCAATCAACTTCGTCGCCGAGGAAGTTTTTAAAATAAATACAGTACCAATCTTGTACATAGTTTTCGTTTAATATAGTTACTGAATGTGGGTAACTATTCGATAATAATTATAATACTAATAATGGAGAAATTAAAGAATGGACATTCAATAAAATCATCCGATGGAAGTTTACGATTGACAATGGATGGAACCACAACTCAATCTAATAAGACAAATGATAATGGTCCATTATCTGCACCACCAGATATTCCACCACAATCACGAAATAAGAATGCAGCATTATTAACAACAAACTCACACTCAACAGACAGAAATAGTAAGAATTTACATTTATATTTGCCACCATCTCCTGGAACTATATTACATGGAGGAACTTCAATTTCAGGTGCTAGATCAGTTCCTGTTTCATCTGCAAATTCACCATCTGAAGAAACTTCTTTTGCTAAAGAATTTATAAGTCGTCAGAATATTCGAGATATAAGACATCAACAACAGAAGTATGAAAATCAAGTTCATGATGATGGAAGTAAGAAGATTGATAAGAAGTTCACTAATGGGCATGATAAGAATGCAAAGTTAACGCAAACTCCGCCATCATCTGCTTCATCCACTTCTTCAGACAATAATACATACAGAATTGGTAATGAAAGAATACAAGTTTCATATGATTACGATAAATTATTTGAATACAGAACCAAAATCCGACAAGCAAATATTGAAAGAATAACTAAACCATCAGTAACTCGAGTATTTTGGCCAACTGATTGCACATGTACAGGATTACCTGGAGTAATAGTTGGATTTCATAATTCAGCATCTGATTTTGTTATTGTTGCAATTATAAATGGAGTTTCAACTGAAATTGTTGAAAATGTATTACAAAATAAAAAGTTACTTGGTAAATCACCGTATTTTTCAGACTCTCTTGAAGCTTCTTTTGATACAACTAAACTTGCTGTGGTTGGTACTATTAATGATAATTCACCAAGTGAAGTATTACCTTTATTAGCATTTCAAACAAAGCAAGAATCATATCCAAGATTTTATTTACATAGTACTAAAATAATATTCAATGGAAGAGGCACAATTTCAAATACATTTCAAGTAATTTTATATGAACGGCCTTTACCACGTGGTTTACAATATTTTTCATTTTTACCAATAACACTTGAACTTAAAGATAGGAATTCAGTCAATCAAGAAGAAGATGAAGAAATTAAATCACAATCGAAACGTCAAGAACTTATTTCAAGAATTAATCAGCATACATTAGTTGGATTCCCGCAAGGAGATGAAGGAAATAAAAAAATTGAAATTTGGTTAAATGAAATCAATTTAGCGCATGAATTAGATGAAGTTCTTGAAGCTGCTGCTGTTTTAATTTCTGGTCAAAATAGAGAGGCGAAAAATGTCTGGGATAAAATATGGAATTCAATTAAATGCATCGGTTCTAAAAGTTATAGTTTATTATCTTTCTTATGGACTACTATTGTTATGTCGTCTATGTGGATCTTGATTGCTGCATTGATGGTTTATCGAGTAATGTCAGAAGCTATACTTACAGTTATTGAGTGGCATCCAGAATGGTCATTAATGGCATTAAAAGATATATCAGCAACCACACAACAGCTTGATTTACGCCTTCAACAAGCCTGTTATTGGCCAATTCAATATATAACATTACGAAATCAAAAACGAAAACTATCATCGCAGTCAAATTTTCATCCAGAATATATTCGATTCTATAATAGTTTATGGCTTGTTGCGAATGATATTATAATAGGAGCAGCAGTTGGAGCATATATTATTGATAATCGAGATAATGTTGTTTCATTTGTTGATTTTTGTATTAATGAGCTTTTAACAACTGGACTTGAAAGAACGATTGAATGGCTTATGAATTGGCCAGGTGGTTTAAAACTAAATAATGAACTTGTTGCATTTTTTGGTGAATTATTCATGTGGGTAATTGAATTTTGGGGTGGTACATTACGTGTTTTTAGACCATTTTTACCAAATCTAGTTTACATGATTGGAGTTTGTGGATTTGCAGGTGCAACATTTCCAATTGCAATGATTGCTGATTTAGTATCATTTTTAACGATTCAAATTTATTCATGTTACCTTGCAGCAGCTCGAATATATAATTGGCAACTTACAGTTTTATTATCATTATTTCATTTATTCCGAGGCAAACGACGAAATGTACTTAGAAATCGTATTGATTCAGTGGATTATGATTTAGATCAATTATTACTTGGAACTTTATTATTCACATTACTTACATTTTTATTACCAACTGTTTTAGTATTTTATTTAACTTTTGCAAGTGCAAGATTAGGTATAATTGTTGTCAATGCAGTTTTAGAAAGTTCTTTGGCATTATTAAATCATTTCCCTTTATTTGCTATAATGTTAAGACTTAAAGATTCGAAACGATTACCTGGTGGAATTGAATTTATAATTATTGGATCAGTTAACCCTACTGAAGAGGATGCAAATGGAAATGAAATTGTTAACTCAAATTCAAAGAATCAAAAGAAACTTGCTGAAGCTGTTTATATTAAATTAAAACCAATGGTTTTCCCAGTAACATCAATGTTTCAACAATATTTTTTATTAAGTAAAAGGATTCAACGACATTATTTATCATTTCAAGTTATAACGCTATTGTTAACAGGACAATTTGTACCAATTCAAAGATCAAGATTATATAGTTTACAATATTCAATGTTGCCTGAAAAAAGAGTTTCTATTCGTGCCTTATGGAGTCAATTAACTGATTTTAGTAATGTGGTTAGACATGAATTTAGGGAAAAGATTGAAGTTTTTAAAAATTGAGCGGCGAGGAGAGGAGAGGTGTGTGTGGAGGTTATTGTATAGTATATTTGTAGCTATGGTAGTTTAATTAATATTTGTTATTTGTTATATGATGTAAATAATTGCATTGTAGTAGAAGGTGTATTGTTCCGGATGAATGGTGGTAATACGGGACTGAATGTGGTAGCAAGGGGTGATCGGGTATCTGTTTGAATACATACGATAAGTCGGCATTCGGAACTTCACGGGAATATACCGGGAGGCTGTACCACGGCTGCCACCCTCCAATCCACATCAGACAAACAAGTCTACACGTAAATTAGAGTTAAAATAAAAATTTGTTAGTAGATTCTCAACGGTGCAACGCGCGCGAAAGAGGACGTGTAGGCGGTCGAGCGGAAAGGAAAGGCGTAAACAAACGACGGTGGGAAAGCGAGCAGTTGTACGCGCTGCGGCTGAGCCCCAACCCTCTGGCCGGCGTCTGCTTAGTCTGTGAGCGAGGCAGCCAGCGAGCAATATATTGAGGAGAGCAACGAAGCTGCGAAAGCGCGCGAAAGAGCTCGTCCGCGTTCCCCGCCGGCGTCGCTCGTTTCGTTTCCTTGTGTTTGACCTGTTTCTGGTGGTGTGCAATTATGAATTGCCCGACAAGAGACCCAGAGCCCAAGGGCGACGCGCGATTCAACCAGAATCCAAGCGAATTCGACAATGCGCTAAATACAAACCGCTCCGCCAACTCACTTGCAAATCGTGGCTCTCGAGATAATCCGGACATTTCAATGTTATCAGCAGGTGATGGAGGTCCGCCGTTACTTTCGTTGGACTCAGAACGACCGTTTCATTCTGCTGTTGTGCCGATCGTGTCACCAGCTATGGCTGATGGCGCGTCAGCGACGGCGGTGGATGCCGATGGACTCGATAGCCACCGCGTCGTAACTAGGCGCAGTAGTCTTACTACTGGCGCTGTTAAACCTACTTGGTCGCGAACTACTCCTGGAATTGGTAGTAGTGGCGACAGTGGGTCGTCGAGTGTATTTCGTAAGTCGCTTGATAGTATTGTCAGCGACGCTGCAGGGGAATATGAACTCGATAATCTTGAACCGGTTATGCAGAATACCGGTCGACTCAATGGTAATATTGGAAGCGACGGATTTCGGTCTGACGCGTTTGATGGTATTCCAGATACACCTCCACCAACATATCCGTACAGAAATGGTGAATATCTATCAATGGACACGTCGATGGCATCATCAAACTCAAGTTACTACGAGCAGGCAAAGGATGTGTTTTTCAAATATTTACACTTTGTCGGTCCAGGATTTATGATTGCAGTTGGATATATTGATCCAGGTAATTATTCAACAGCTGTTGCGGCAGGTGCTTTATTCCGATTCGATTTGTTATTCGTCATTTTGATTTCAAATTTATTATCTATCGTTTTACAAGCACTTTGCGCAAAACTTGGTTCAGTAACCGGAATGGACCTTGCTCAAAATTGTCGCGCGCATTTTCCTCGTTCATTATGTATTTTTCTTTACACTCTTGCGGAAATTGCAATTATCGCTACTGATTTAGCAGAAGTTATCGGTACTGCAATTGCTCTCAATATTCTGTTCAAAATTCCTCTGGTTGCAGGTGTCATTTTCACAATCGTTGATGTTCTCATTGTTCTGGTTGCATATAATCCAAATGGTTCGCTTAAAGCTGTTAGATGGTTTGAATATGCAGTTGCGTTTCTTGTTTTAGCAGTTGTGATTTGCTTCATTGTTGAACTTAGCAAGATCAAAGATACAACAATTGGTGAGATTTTCGCTGGTTTCCTCCCTTCACGTGCTGCTGTTGTTGATCAAGGTTTATATTATTCATGTGGTATTATGGGAGCTACTGTTATGCCTCATAGTCTTTACCTTGGTTCAGGTCTTGTTCAACCTCGTTTACGTGAATTTGATATTAAGAGTGGCCATTTTTCAGCACACCCTGAAGATTCAATGGATGATGTTAAATATAGACCGTCACTTGCAGCAATTCGACATGCACTTAAATACTCTGTTGCTGAACTTGCAATTTCACTTATAAGTTTTGCTCTTCTTGTCAATTGTGCAATTTTAATTGTCGCAGGTGCAACTCTTTCAAATACCCCTGGCGCAGTTGACGCTGACTTATTTTCAATTCACGATATGCTTTCATCAAGTTTATCAGCAACGGCAGGAACAGTATTTGCACTTGCACTTCTTTTCTCAGGTCAATCTGCTGGAATCGTATGTACTTTAGCAGGTCAAATGGTATCAGAAGGATTCTTGCATTGGACAATGACACCATGGATTCGACGTTTATTTACACGTGGGCTTGCAATTGTTCCATGTGTTCTTGTTGCAGGAACTGTTGGTCGTGAAGGTTTAGGTGATGTTCTTAATTTCTCTCAAGTTATTTTATCACTTATCTTACCATTCGTTTCAGCACCATTGATTTATTTTACATGTAAAAAACAATTCATGAGAGTTCCAATAATCACACAACCAGCAACAGCAGTAATTTTAGATTCAGGAGATGATAGATTCAATATAACTGATGACGATGAAGATGATGAATTTACTTCTCCAGCTCCAAATCAAACTTTAACTTCAACTACCTCAAATGTATCTCAAAATCAAATCGAATATGGTTATGTTGATATGTCAAATGGTATCTTGGTTACTATTTGTAGTATTTCTATTTGGTTGTTTATTAGTGGTTTGAATTTGTGAGTACATCTCTTATGAATTTAATGTTAATTTCACTAACAGTTTAAATAGCTATTTGATCATTCTCCTCATTTCAGGACGCGCAGTGACTGATTAATCCACATCCTCCCTATCTCGACACATCACATATCACAATCGATAAAAGTGTACATCCACATCATTCAAAAGACTTTCAAAGTTAAATAATTTCAAATTTGGCGTTTCTGCTCATTTCATCTGAAATTTATGGTTTATTTCTTAATTCTAATTGTTCATTTGTACAGTTTATATCGTTTATGTTTCTAGTTTCATTTTCATTTTACAGCAGTTCTTTGTGATTATTAATTTATTGTATTGTACTCGTAACGTTTTAATGGGGTTGTTTCTCTTTTTAAGTATCTTCTTTACAGGATTTGCATATGTTTGTTTCATGTTCCGAGCTCACGCTTAGTTTCGTTTCTTGTTAAATATTACTTTATATATATATACATATATACTATCTTAGTTGGTTCAATAATTCAAACCTATTATTTATTGAATTTATATATTCATTTGCATCTCGCTAGCGCAGGGGATAGGAGATTCGAGGCGCGTCTGATTGATTGATTAATTGATTAATTGTCCGGTAAACGCGTCACATTTAACAACTCTCATTTCGCATGCAAACTACATCTGGTAATGCAGATTACGACGGAGCATTATCGGATACTAAGGCATTCTGACGTCCTCTCCATGCTAAATCAACCCCGCACTTCAACCGAGAACTGCGGCCAAGGCACGATGGAGACAATAGGGGCATCAGCCACATACATGTGCAAGGAGACGTGCAGTCCAGTATTACTCTGCATTAGTCGATTCAAATCAGCGTCACCACGGCGACTACCCCGTGTAAAAAGGCCGCGGTCCTCGAATATATAAATCATCCTTAGATCCGTGGCTTCGTAACGATCACACACATTACTTCCAGCCGTCACCAGTTTTGGCCAAGGCCAATCCTGTCCTCGGACATGGGGTAGCCAAAGCCTAAGACGGAAGACCACTTTTTAGGTGGTCAAGCAAGAATACGGCTGACAACAGCCTCCGCAAGTTACGCTGGCATTTAACCAATTTTGTAAAGTTCTGAGAGCTCAACCGCCGCTGCTGGAATTTATTATTTGATTCAAAATGTCACTGATGATGCAATGCATCAACATACTTGATGAACAGTGAAGACTGGTATGTACTTGGTACGATACGTACCTTGACTGAAGTTTTCGATCGCTTGGATAAGGCATTTCCCTCCACACCGGCTAATCTCAATCAATTGATCAGACTATCCACGATCATCCAGCGGCGTGGGGGAAACCCCAAATGGACTCGCAACACGACTCAGTAATGATGCAAGCATGGATGCCCTCAAAGCGTTTCGCTCTCGCCATGGCGCTAATAAATCAATTAATCTGCAATTCCGCTGCATTCATCAGTGGTGGACACGGCGGTGCAGCTATAGACGCCTGCGCGAGTACAATTTCAACGAGGATGGCGCCAACGGCTATCTCCAGCGCTCTAATGGGAGCAAATGGCATGCATTGCCGTTCCTGTACTTTTTGCTATTGTCATGACTCTTGGCTTTGCAATCTATATACGGATCTGTTTGTGTTCCTTACTGGCACATACTTGGGCTGCTTTGGACTGGTTGCGATGTATGGTGTACAGGTCTGTCGATAGCGCTTGTTTTATTAGAGGCAGGAAGCTATTTTGTTTCTTTTTGTTAGTCCAGTTATATTCGCATTGTCATACACTCATTGTCAATAGATATTTTGGTAGTATACCTTGTTATGTAGCTGCGTAAGAACCTGCGCAAAAACGTCACACGTTGTGTCGGAGAGAGGGAGAGCGCGAGATACATACACTGTACATTTGATTTGATTTGGTTTTATACCAGCCGACGCGCTTTGTGATATTGTGAAAGCCGCACGATTCTACATGTAAAATTGGTTGATTGACTTGAGATCGTTTTAAATTATTTTGATTTTATTGTATGAGTATGCTGCTCTTATATATAAATATCTGAAAGGAATTTGGATTTTATATTTCTTGTATGGTTACTTACAGACCAGGAAGTATTTTAATCCCAGTTGGCGTTACAGTATGTCGCTTCAATCATCTACATCTTCAAATACACGAATCCAGCTTTTACTACATTCCACCAACGGTCAAGAAATCCCAATAATATGGCCAATAACTTTTGATTTTCTAAGAAATAATCCAAAAATTGTCGATTTAGTTTACGTTATTCATGAAAGTTTTCCGTATATATTTCATGGAATTGAAGGTGTTAAATGGTTTAATGAATCACATGGTGTTGATGAAAGTGATTTTGAAGATCAATTTTATGATGAGTTGATTGGATATAATAACGGAAGCGAGAATGAATTGTCAAGTGATGAAAAAGAGAAAATAGCGAGTAAAGAGTTGCTATTTGATCCTTTTGAATATGTGGTTGAGAATAATGATGGATTTGCGTGGTGCTTATACCATAATGTTATGGATGTTATAAGGGATGGTGACTTTGTGCAGTATGTTTACATTTATATTTATTTATTTACTGAGAATTGCAACTGCTAATCTGAATATTTGTGGTTTAGTATTAAAAAGGAACGGTCTCCAAAGGGTTTGCAGCTCGCATATCCGACAATAAATGGACAACGAACTTTATCACAAATCACAGACAACAACGGTGGTGAATTACACAGTATCAATTTCTTACAACAAATAAATAAACCACCAACACAACAATTATCACTACCATCAAGTTCAACTTCATCAAATTTACTAATTAGCAATGAGTTACAAAATACACCTTTGAAATCTGCAGATACATTGGAAATAACTTCAGTTTCAAATGAATCTAGTAAAAGTTCTGGGATTCCTTTCCAAGGGAAAGCTGATACTAAATCAAGAAATGCAAGACGTCGGAAAAGTAGGAAATTATCAAAATTACATGGTGTTTCTGAAGATAAGGAGATTGAAGATGGTAATGGAGATGATCCAATTATCGAAACTGAAACTGTTGAAGGTTCAAAAGAATTACAAGATGATGATGAAGAAGGGAGAGGATCTAATGACAGTTTTGTAGGCAAAATTGGAAGATCGATACATAGTGCTTTTTCAACAATTACATTTAGAAAAACAAGTTCACAAAAATTGAATTCAAAATCAGATAATTCAGTTATTGGGAATGAAATTGAAATTGAAAAAGATGAAAATCAAGGTGAACAAAGTTCGAAAGATGTTAATGATGAGAGTATTGCTGAAACTGGTGCAGATGGTGATAATGCTGTTCTTGAAATATTATCGGAAGTTGATGAAGTTGTGAGTGAGGGAAAAAAGAGGGAACTCAATACTTCTAAAGCTGAGAAAGGAGTGGTTGGTAGTACGACACCTAAACCAAAACGACCTCGTAAAAATACTACTAATTTTGGAATTGCTTCATTTCTTCCGTTTCTTGAAGAAGAAGTAACTGCATCACCATCAACATCAGCAGCACCAACAACAGAACAAGCATCATCCAATTCAACACCAGATGAACTTACAACTTCAGGATTAGCAACGACTACATCAACAAATAATACAACACCAAATGAAATTCCAACAATTCAACCGTGGAGACGCCGTTCTCGTGATGTACCCAGTGAAGTTGAACGGCAACGTGAGTCTCAAAGTGGTAATGTGAATGTTAGAATTCGTGCTGAAGCTATTGAGGTGATGGGTAGAACTTCAGAACCTTTGGAAATTCCTCCATATCCTTTCAAACAAGTTAACTTGTTGGATAATTGGAAACCTAAGTATCCTGTCATACGTGATTCCGAAAGGAATAATTGGTACTCTAAAACGAATACGAATGCAAATGCGAATGGAAAGAATTCAAAATGGAATAACAAAAGCGAGGATAAAGTTAGAAATTTTGATAAAAGCTGGAGGGAGAGAAGTGTTCATGATTATAATCAAAATTGGCAAGCAGATACTGAATCTGCACCTGCGCCTGCAACTACCTCTGCAGTTGAACCTGAGCATGAGTCTGTATCTGTACCAGCACCTGCTTCAACAGTTAAAGAATCTATAGGAGAAGCATATCTTCCAGTCGTCGAAAAGGATCAACCATGGAATCAAGGTATAGTAAAAATGATGTTGGAGCCAGCTTCAGATAAATCTCGAATTGGATCTAAACGAAAGCGAAAACTTGATGATGAAGGTGATGGCGAAGATGATGTCGATGCGGGTGATGGTGAAGGTGAAGTTGAGGGTGGAGAATATGACTATGAAAATGATGGTGACGATGTTCATGTTAGGTTTTATGAAGATGTTAACTCTAACGGTTCATCAGGTAATGAATCAAATGTTATTGAAACATTTAAAACATTAGTGAGATTACCATCGATTCAAGAAGTTATTGAGGAGAAAGAGAAAGAGAAAGAATTTGTTGATGAGGTTGAGATCGTGGCTGATTCAAAGGCTGGAAATGAAAATGCAAATTCAAATGGAATAGGGAAAGGAACGGGAAAGAAAGAAAAGAAGAAATCAAAGAAGAAGAAACAGAAGAAGCGTAAGTGATTTTAAACTAATCAGTTTACGTGTTCTGATGTATTTGTATAGATTATCGCTAAAATGCGAGAATACGATTGTATATATATTTTTAATTTTGTATAAATAACAATAGAAGTTGTTCATTATTTAAATTATATACAATACGGATACTATATACCGTTTTAGTAGACTATGTACAATTGTGATCATGCGATATTGAAGAAGAGTATAAATGTCATGATGATTTATTTGATGATCTATGAACAGGTTGTTCCAATTCAAGTTGTCGTTCAAGAGCTTGCTGTTGTCTTAATTCTTCAGCTCTTTCATTTTTTATTCGTTGCCGTTCTTGGTCATGTACGACTCCTTGGTACATCGTCTAAAAATATAAATATAAAGGTTAATTGATGACTAGATATTAGATATAAAATAAGGTGACTGACGTATTGTTGAAGTTCTTGGCTGTAATGAACGCCATAGATGATTCCCACTGTGGCAAGACATACTGAACCAAGTGTTATTTTTGAAGCTAGTGACATGTTGAATCTATTGAATGCATATACAATAACAATACTCCTGTTTAAACCAGAAGACCTGAATTGCAGCAATTGCTTGATGAATCCATCGGAGGTAACTCACAAGCTCGCAATCACGTGACCGGATGTGATCCACAGCTCACGGGACTTATCTGGCGCGACCGCATTCGGGCGGCCGAAATAATCTATGAATCTTGATTGCGCCGCTTCACTTCTCGTTCGACCCTCGCCCGAGTCGCTGCGAAGTCTGGTTCTTTCTCTCCACCATTCGAAATTCCGTCTTCAACCATCTCTCCAGTCATCCACCAATTCTGCATTTAAATTTCGTCTTTACGAGTTAATATTTCATAATGGTTCGTTTCATCCTTTTTGTGAATTATTTAAAACAATGGCTCTTTTGTCGTCATTTTATTTCACTTTTTATTCAAGAAGTGTCTTAAAGTGAACGTTCATAACTAACTGTTCTTAATTAAATATAGTCTGCACAAAGTTCTACTGGAATTCAAACTCTTCTTGAGGTACGACTCTTTCAATTTTTAATTCTGGTCGTGAAGGTATCCCGTTGGAGTATGAGCAAATAGACATTCTGAAAAAAGCATTAAAAAAATGAAGTAGTTACATTCAGTTCAACTCAATTGAATGCTATTACAATTGATAGTTATTTTAAAGAATAAAAAAAATCTTGGGTTACAATGGGATATTCATTACAATTGGATATTGAAGTGAACATTGAAAACTAACGTATAATTTGAAATAGGCTGAGAAGGAAGCTCAAGCTATCGTTGCCAAGGCTCGTTCTTGTGAGTTATTATTTAATTGGACTATTGGATGTAATATGGAATTGATAACTAATTATTTATTTATAGACCGTACTCAAAAGCTGAAAGATGCTCGTTCTGAGGCTGCTAAGGAAATTGACGCTTACAAGGCATCAAAGGAAGCTGAATTCAAGAAGTTCGAGGGTGAGGTATGTAATACTACTTGAACAATTGAATTGTAATTAAAGAAGTACAATTACTAATTATTTTTATTTTTAATGTTGATAGCACTCTAGCTCAAACGCCAAAGTTGAAGAGGAAGCAAATGCAGGTGTTCAAACTGAACTTGCAGAAATCAAAGTTGCTGCTGAAAAATCAAAGGCTACAGTTATTGAAGATTTGATTGCTGCTGTTACTAGCCCTACTCCATCTCTTCACATTAACGCCCAGTAAATAATATATTGTTTTTTGAAAACTTATTTGTTTGTTTGTCGTTATTGTTTAGTCAATTGTTACTTTTTATATCTTATTAATTATCAAATCATCTTTTCATCCATCTACTATCTTTAATTATCAGTTCTATTTTGTGTAGCGATCACAAAGATTCATTCCTAGTTAATTAATGTGTATTTAAAACAGTCTATTTACATTTTCATTACAATTAAATTACTTCATATTAGCAACCAGTTTTCCAAGGTTACTACAAAATTCCCAAATTCCTTGCGCATAACAAGCGGTATTCATAGCCTTTACAAATTCCCAAGCAGTCCTCATATTCCTAATAGGATAATCAGCAGCCGGAGGAATTGAAGTTGAAATTCCAGGATATTTATCCCTACAAACACTTTTAGCAAGACATAGTCCACGTAATCCTTCTTCTCCACCAAATTTACCATATCCAGAATCACGTACTCCACCGAACGGAAGTTGACAAACGTAAAAAGTAGCAAAGTCATTAACTGCTATATTACCAGTTTTCATTTCACGAACCACACGCTCGGTGTCGCGACTTGATCGAATTCCGAATACGGCGCCACCAAGCCCAAATGGTGCTGAATTTGCTATTAAAATTGCATCGGAAACATCGTTGGTCGGACTTCGCATGAGAACCATTACTGGCGCGAACAACTCGTTTTTGGCAATTTGCATATCAGGAGTTACGTCAACGAGTAATGTAGGAGAGAAATAAGAGCCAGAAGGATGTTGTGGATGTTGATACCGTTTTCCACCACAAATTAACCTCGCGCCACTCTTTACCGCATCAGAAATTAAATTTTCTATACTCTCAAATCGAGTATCGTTAATCATTGAACCCATATCAATTGCATTTTCCATATGATCGAGAGCAGAGCCAAGTCTTAGTTTCGGAACACGAACAGTCATAATTTTAACAAGTGCGTCATATGCTTTAGGTTGAGCAATTATACGTTCAATTCCGATACAATTTTGACCTGCAGATTGAAATGAACCTCTCATAAGTACAGATGCAAGTTTATCGCATGAGTTCCATGATTTTTGATACTCGTCTAATATAATTACTGCATCTTTTCCTCCTAATTCAACTGTTACTGGTGTTAATGAGGTTGCTGCGGCGGATAATACTTTGTACGCGACTGGTTTGGATCCAATGAATGTGACGTGAGAAATGGAAGAGTGAGATGTTAAATGATCGGAATCTGCAGGCCATGGACATAAAAGCTGGACAATGTCTGGAGAGTAACCACATGCAGATATGCAGTCACGGACGATTGCAGCAAAATGGCTTGACGACCAAATGACGGATTCTGAACATTTGATAACAATTCCATTTCCACTGAATAAAGAAGATATAACTGGATTAAGTAAGTTATGTAACGGATAATTCCATGAAACAATTGCGAGGACAACTCCAAGTGGTTCATAAGTGACTTCAGCAGCTTTATATTTAATAAGTAAATTTGCGGGTCCAGGTCGTCCAGAAGGCCGTAATATTTCTTCACCATGTTTCAAAGTCCATGCCAGTTTCTCTAATGTTACCAGAACTTCACCAAGTGATGCATCTACCATTGTCTTTCCAGAATCACGGCACGCGACACGAACAAGCTCCTCTTGATGTTGTTTAATATATTTGAGAAGAGTGAGAAGGACGCGTCGTCGTTCGTCAAATGACGTCTTTGACCATTCTGTCTCTTGTGAGATCTTACATTTTGAAACAGCTTCATCAATCTGAGCTGGTGTTGAAGCAGGAAAATGACCGATATACGCCCCTGTTGCGGGACAGAAACTGAAGATGGTGTCTGGACTCCGTGAATCAAATACCGATGGTGTTGAGGGAGCGTTGGCAGGAGGTGTGCTTTTCTTGCAGTCCCAACCTGGTTGAGCTTCCTTGGGAAACTTGTAAGCTACATCTGGTATCCATGTAGCTTTCTTAGATGAGTGCGAAGCAGCAACAATTAGGAAGCCCAGAAAGACAAGCAGAGCGGTGACCGAGGCAGGGATCCAGATCGGAACAGACTGCGCCACTCCGAGCACCGGTGGCAGCTCAATTGGCCGCGTCAAGTGCGCGTGAGCGCTTGCGGGCAGGTCTTCAAGCAGCATCTGCATGGGAGAGGCTGCTGGAGGCGCGTAGGAGGAGGAGAGAGTGGTAGGAGTGCAGTATCGGGAATTCCGTCAACACTGATTGCTGACCGCAGAAGAAGACGCGTCAATTACTCTTCTGGCCCTAACCCACTCTAAGTTGCGAACACGAAAACGCCACGGGCCAAGAAATGGCGCCTTTGCGTTCATACGCTATACGCTTGCATACAGTATATATGGGCTGGACTTTGGAGAAGACGAGCAAATTGTTGATGCGAGGGAGAACTGCACTGTTGCTTTGCATATATAGAATCTTATACTGTACAGAACTGTATTGTATATATCGTACTGCAGCAGATAAGCAGTTGTTACGATATTAAGAGTTGTTTTTCGTCGGATCTCTGCATCTTGATTCTTGAAGCGAGCTCGGATAAGCTCTTCTCGTTAGCCTTTGCCCAAGCCAATTGAAGCGCTCCCAAGTGAGCTTATGTTAAGGTTAAGACTCCACACTCCGCCAAACCCAGAGTAACTTCGCCAATATACAGTATATATAGCCCAGCATTTCGCTCTTGGTTTCTTGGCCGCGTGCCCTTGTTCTTTGTTCTTTGCTTGCTGTTTCTTGTTCGCCACACTTCACAATGGTCTGGTCTCCGCGCACGCTCACCAGCAAAGTGACCGGGCTGCGCACTCGCCACAGACGGCTCTCGGCCTCCGCAGACCTCGAGCTCTCCGAGGTCGGTCCCTCGCGACCAGCTCCTCCGACTCACTCGACCTCCGATATCTTCATCGCAGAGACCTCTATTTCTGACATCGATGCCGCAATCAGCAAGGACCCGTTCAAGGTCTCTGTCGCGCAGTACGACGGTGCCTCCGTCACAACCGCGCCGTCAGTCATTAACCAGGACCGCGCCTCCAAGCCGTTCGGCAGTACTCTGCCAACGCTGGCTATCAACCGCGAAGACACTCCTAGTACAAGAGTGCCTTTGTTCGCTGCGCCCATCTTCACTGTCTTGCGCAAGTACTTCCGTTTTGTTGGTCCCGGTTTCATGATTGCCGTCGCCTACATCGATCCTGGTAACTACTCCACCGATGTCGCTGCCGGTGCCATTTTTAAGTTCAAGCTCCTATTCGTCGTTCTCCTCTCCAATATTTTCGCTATCTTTCTTCAATCTCTCTGCACAAAGCTCGGTTCAGTCACTGGTCTCGACCTTGCTCGAAACTGTCGTGAGCACTTCCCTCGCTGGTTATGTGTCATTCTGTACTTGCTGGCAGAAGCTGCAATCATCTCCACTGATCTTGCTGAAGTCATTGGTACCGCGATCTCTCTCAACATTCTCTTCCATATTCCTTTAATTGCTGGCGTTGCAATTACAATTGTTGATGTTATCATCGTTCTCTTTGCATATAGACCAAATGGTTCTCTCAACGCTGTTCGCTGGTTCGAACAAGCTGTCGCCTTACTCGTCTTGGCTGTCGTCATCTGTTTCTGTGTCGAACTTAGCAAGATCTCTGGTATCAATGCTGGTGAAGTTTTCAAAGGTTATTTGCCCTCCTCAACTGTCGTCTCCAACCAAGGATTATACTACTCTTGCGGTATTCTTGGTGCAACTGTCATGCCTCACTCGCTTTATTTAGGTTCTGGCCTTGTGCAGCCTCGTCTTCGTGACTATGATTACAGACACGGTACCTACAGAGAAATCAAGGATGAGGCTAGTCCCGAAGAGCCAATGTACAGACCATCGCTTGGTGCAATTAAGCACAATCTCAGCACTTCCCTAGTTGAACAAGCCTTTGCTCTTTTCACTTTTGCATTATTCGTCAACTCTTCAATTCTCATTGTCGCTGGCGCAACTCTTTCCGATACTCCTGGTGCCGCTGATGCTGATCTTTTCTCCATTCACAATATGCTCTCAACTTCCCTTTCAAGCGCAGCTGGTACTGTCTTTGCACTTGCCCTTCTCTGCTCTGGCCAATCTGCAGGTATCGTATGTACTCTTGCAGGTCAAATGGTTTCAGAAGGTTTCTTGCGTTGGTCATTTCGTCCATGGGTTCGACGATTAATCACCCGTACAATTGCAATTGCCCCATGTATCGCTGTTGCAGGTGCTGTTGGACGTGATGGTTTATCCGAGGTGCTTAATTGGTCTCAAGTTATTCTTTCGATTCTACTTCCCATTGTCTCCGCACCACTTATTTGGTTCACATGTCGTCGTAAGTACATGCTTGTTCCAATTTCAACATCTTACGATCGCGATAGTGCGGGTGCTGCAATTGACAGTGATATCAATGGATCTGATGTTGAAGTATTACCTGAGCAGCAATATGCAGATTTATCAAATGGATGGATTGTTAGTACTCTTGCGATTGCGATTTGGCTTTTCATTACTGGTCTAAATGTTTATCTCATTGTAATTCTTGCTCTTGGTCGGGATTAAACGGTCCGGTGTTTATAATTGTTGTTTAATTTAATTATAGTCTTTGTTCTGCATTTTCATTGTGTTTATGGGAGATCGTATGGGTGTTAGAGTTTATTTGAAGATTATCTGTGATTTTTATAAAGTACTAATTTAATTTGTATATGATCTTTTAATCATTGACCTATATAAACCTGTGTAGAAAGTATGTAAAACGCGCGTCGACGCAATCCGAGTCAAAAAAAAAAAATAAGCCGCATCCTCTATTTACAAAGTCAACGGCCTTCAAATCCCCTCTTCCAGCAGAAGCAATACAAAGCAAGTACACCGAGAAAGTAATATTATACCATTGTTTAATAGCTTTACAATGGCGGATCCAGAAGAGTGCTCAAAGACAGTATCATTATTCGTTCGACAATTCCTTCAACAAGTTCCAGTATCGTCATTTCGATTCTCGGTAATTTCCGATGATCCAATCACGCGCAATGATGAAAATGAAGAACAAGGAAATAAAAATAATCTAGATGTTGATCTAGAGAAGAAAAGAAAAGTGTATAGTGCATTAAGTGATTGGGATACTCAAAGAAAGATTTATGAAGGTGTAAGTATTATATTAGTTTGGCGGTAGTGATGTAAATTTGATTTACTGATGGTGAAACTATAGGCATTAATTCTAGCCGAAATGAATCAAACTCCTGCAAGATATACAGTTGTAATATTGCAAAAAATGGCATCTATACTAGAATCACTTGATGTATGAAGTTACAATAAAAATTTAAAGTATAATCTATTAATAATTTAACAGGAAGAATTACATGAAGATATATTTCTACTGATGATTGAATTACTTAAACGACCTAATCCAATGGTACCTGAACCAAGTCGCGTGGAATATAGATTTTCAACGAGTAATCGTTATGATTTCAATATAGAAGATAGTATAATTATGACAGAAGCAAGGAATTTACTTTCAGGATTCGGTACAACAGGCTATAGAACATGGGAAGCTGCATTAGCATTAGGTGAATTACTTCTTAGTTCAACTGAAGATTCAGATTCAGCATTTAATGATTTATTACCTGATGTGAAGGGAAAGACAGTCTTAGAACTAGGAGCCGGAACAGGATTTTTAAGTGTATTATGTGGTAAATTAGGAAGTAAAAGAGTTATTGCAACCGATGGATTTGAAGAAGTTATACTGAAATTAAGAAGAAATTTGGTTTTAAATCAAGTTGATGAAACTGTTGAAACTAAAATTTTAAAATGGGGTTGGAAAGATGATATTGAAACTGGGAATATTCTTGAAAAACAGAGTAGAGACGAAGAATTTAAATTTATGGAGCCTGTTGATGTTATTATTGGCGCTGATATCGTACGTCCTGTCTAACTTATACTTGAATGGGCTTGCGTTTGAGTACTAATTATTGATATAGACATTCGATTATGAAATGTGTGGACCATTAGTTCAAACTCTAGATGCATTAATGGCATTAAATCCTACAGCAAAGGTTATAATAAGTGCAACGATTAGAAGTGAAGATACAGTCTCAGTATTTGACAATGCATTATCTAAAGCATCAATTAAAATCTTACGACATCCAAATGAATATGCAAATAATTCACCTAATTTCTTTTTCTATAATACAAATACTCCAATCCGTTTTTACTTCCTCGCTAGGAAATAATACTGTACATAAATTAATACCAATAATAATAAAGTACAATTATTCACTTTGAGATGACTCGGTAGCTCTTTTTCTCGCTGCAAATGTTTCACTAATCACATGTCGTGGACCAGGTTCACTTTTTATCTTTTTATCGATTAAGAATTGTTCTAATTTATGTCTAAATCCAGCAACATCTTTTTCTTCACTACCACTTTCGCTTTCACCATCTTTAATATCATTGTCATTTGAGAGAAAAGGTTGAACTTGCATTGCAAATGTTGAAAAAGTTTCATTATCAATAACTGATGAATAAACAGATAATCTTTGTAACATTTGTAACATAGTTTGATGATCACTTTCAATTTGACTTGCAAGATCTGGTGGTGTTGGAAACCAAATTGAACTTAATTGTCCTGATACAATCGAAAGTGCTGTTATTACTTGCTGTGCTATCGTTATTATTTCATAAGTTGTAAACGGATATGGTGAATATTTGCCAATGAACTCTTGAACTCCTGAGCGTGTTAAGAGACATATTCTTACACAGAAATCAATGAATAATCCAAAGAATCGCCACTAGTAAATAGTTAGTACTCTCATTGTATAACTGTAAATGAATACGTAATACATACGAAACTCCCATGTGTACTATTCTGAAACACAGAAAACACACTAACCATCAATAACGAAGGACCGTAATAAAACAGCGATACATATAGTCCCTTAACCAAGTACTCATATTCAGATTTACAATCTACCCATTGTAAAGCTTCAATACCAAATCTATCATAGGCAAACCGTAAAATTGGTTTTGATAAAACTTCAGAAGCAGTTTGAAGAGTTATAAATTGAGTTACATCACCCGCATTATTACCTGAAGAGGATACTTTATCCGGATGAAATTGAACACTTAATATTCTAAAAGTTCTCTTAATTGTTTTTGAATCAGCAGTTGTTGAAACTCCAAGTAATGAATAAAAGTTAATTGAATTAAATAATATATTGGATAATGTTTCATAAAATGTATATATTGAATATGCAAATAATACAACTGTAAACGCTATTTTTCTATGAAAGATAAATTCTGGTGATCCTTGTCTTGGAATTCTTCCTGGTGTTGAGGAGTACGCTAATTTATAATATGTACTTTGAAGTGTTGAGGAAAGTGCATTGGGTATTATATACCATGCACTTAATCCTAGCAGTTGTGATGCCATTATTATACATTCAGCTCCATAAATGCTTTGAATAATAGAGAGAACGCTGAAATGTGGCTGGATCGAACACCGGATCGAACTGGTCAGTTCAATCGCGTCACTCATACGCAACTGGATTCATGTTAAGCCGCACGATCACCAATATCAAAATTCAGGTTCAGCGATCGAATTCATCAAATTTGTCAGTTTCAAATCGCATAAGTACGGTGTACGAGTTAATTACAAAATGGCAGGACCTGGGAAACGAAAAGGGGGTAATGACGGTGGTAAAAATGGTGGACGAAATTCAAAACGTTCTAAAAAAGCAATGGTGAGTTCTTCAATGATATAAGTTACAGTATATGCAATACTAAGTCCTATTGAAGTACTATAAAACCTCTGCAACAACTATACATCCAGGTACTCGAGGAATTTTTGTAACATGTAATCGAAATCATGAACGACAATGTACACAAGAATTATTAAGTTTATTTGATGAGGTATGTTATATTTCCTTCAACCTGTTATGTTAATATTTGATGCTAATGATTCGATGAGATTCAGGTTGCTAAAGATACATATGATTTATCAAGTGGAGGAATTGGTGAAGACGATGAAGATGAATTAGATATTGAAGCTTTATTAAATAAAGAGTTAGAAGCACTTAATAAATGCTCTTCAAATAGTTTATTTTCACCAGTTAATTTAGATTGTGAATGTGGTAAGTTCTCTACTTCAAATCTTTCTCTACATTTAATCTTGCATGTTAATGATATTCTATAAGTATTATTTTTTAGAACTAAAAAACCAGTTGATCCAGTTTCATTTGTACATAAAATATGTTTAAACGCATTAAATTCTGGTATAAAATCAACAAGGCACACTCAAAGATTATCTCCAATTACAATGACTGCAAATGCAACTGAAGATGGATTACGTCAATTAGCTGAAACTGTATTAAAGCCTCATTTTCATGTTCCTGGTCAAGATGGTGTTAAGGTGAGTTTTTCTTTCTTATAAATGAAATATTACGGTGTTATGTATATGTGCTAACAAATGGTAGTTTGCTATTCGGCCAAGTTTGAGAAACCATACAACATTAAATCGCGATTCGATAATTCAAATGGTTGCGGAAAAAGTTGGCCCGGGACATAAAGTTGATTTAAAAAATTATGATAAATTAATTTTAATTGAATGTTTCAAGGTACGCTATACTGTATTTTATTTTAATTCTCATTCATATATTGAATATTAAGGAAGTGTGTGGTACTGACTTATTTGGTGTTTAGAATGTGGTCGGAATGAGCGTCGTTGATGATTTTGAAAAATTAAAACGATTTAATTTACAACAGATTTTCGAAACTACTGCAACTGCAACAACCGCCCCGCCAGTATCTGAAGAGAAAGTCGTGGACAAGACATCAGTCCCTGAGGAGAAAGCTGCAGATGTACCACCTGTTTTCGAAGAAGAAAAAGAAGAAGCTACGGAAGAAAATAAAAAAATTGCGGAAGAATGATAACCACAATGTACAGTACATACGAATTGTAAATAGAAGATTTTGAAATGCCGATATTAATACATTTTAATTAAGTCATATATGATAAAATACAAAATACAAAGTAATCTACTCGTACAAAAACCACAATTAAACCACGATCCAAGATAAAAAGAGCATGAATATTCATATAATATTACAACAAATAACAAACAGGATTCATAATAAACCCTTAAACAAATAAAAATTATAGACGATAAAAACTTATATTTAAATTAATGTTTACGCTGATCTTTAACTTCTAATAGTTTTAATTTTTCTTGCCGTTGATTTGACCAACTTTGTGCAATATTTCTTAGTCGAATTGTCGCAATTACAACTGCTGCTGCTGATTTAAATGTCGGTCGTTTTCGTTCTGTTTGTCGTTTGGGGTATATTCCAACTTCTTCCATCATTCGCAAATTAATCTTATTACTGTATTCAGAAATGTTAGCTATCATAATTTCCTAGTTAAGATGAAGTTGAGTAACGTACCAAGCGTCATAACAACCAATTTGCATCATTAAGTATTGTTTTTCAAATTTAGCATCACGTAACATAATTTCATATCTTGTTGATCTTGAATGTAAATACTTAACAAATGTTTTTAATCCAATTGTTTCAGAGTCATGCTGATCACGAAGTCTATTTAACGTAACACTTTCTAGTTGGCGAAGTTTTCCATCTTCATTTTCAAATTCATCTTTTCTGCCTGATACAGATAGTGATGATAATTGATCTGTTAATGAACTGATTTTACGTTTCATTGCATTCTTTGCACTATCATGTTCTTGTGTACTTCTATGCAGTATTTCTGAGACTTTCTCATGTTCAATCTTGATTTTCTGTAATGCATTCGCAAGATTCTGTGATCGTAATTCTGCATTTGCTAATTGTGCTTGTAATTCTTTCTTTGTCGGTGCTTCATCGAGGTTAAATTCCAAATCGATGTCATCAGCAGGTCGACCGCGTAATCCGCGTAAGTGTCGAACTTGTTTCGAAAGTTCAGCATTCTTATCTGTAAATTCTTTAACTTTCTTCTCAGCTGCTGTTCGCTTGGCTGCTTCTGCCTCTGTTTCTTTTTGCATTTCTTCAAGAATATCCATATCTCCAGATTTACCTGATGTCATTCTCTCAAGCAATTGAACTTGACTCTTTAGCTCACGAATCTCGCCATCCTTAGCATCAAGTGTTTGTTCGTAACTTTCCATCTCAGCAGGACTTAATGCTTCACTTTGAGCTTGCTTCAACTCAGCTTCAAGTTGATTAATCCGTGACTTCAAGGCTGCAATTTCTTTACTCTCTTGCTTTGGACTTATTGGTAATGGACCTGAAATTAATAGTTCTTCAACCTCCTTAGTCTTCTGATCAGCAAAGGCTTTAAATTTCTTTTCTTCAGAGCGTGACTTTTCCAATTCCATTTCCAGCTTTGAGACCTGTGACTTCAATAATTCAGCCTCAACACTATCAACAGCATCAGGATTCTCATTCTGTAACATCTCAATTGTATCCTTAAGTTGTTCAATCTCTTGTTCTTGCTCTTTAACACTCTTCTGCAAATCTTCAATTTCTTCCTCCTTTAACTCAAGTCTTCTTTCCATATCCTTTGTTTCTTCCTCTGCTTCTTCTGCCTTCTTCTCATAGAACGAAATTAACTTGTCAGCCTCTTTAGCATTTACTTCACGTTTGTCTTCTTCTTCAACGGCTTCATTATCAGCCGCTTGAAGTCCTTCAATTTCTTTTCTCATCTCAGCAATCGTAACCATTAGCTCCTCTTTACTTGTAGAGTCAAGATCCATTTCATCTTTTCCCTTTCGTTCTTTTCCATCTTCTTCTTCCATTTTTCTAACTTTATCTTCTAGTACTTGAATTATTGCTACTGCTTCATTAGATGACGCTCGTAGCCGTGAAAGTTCTGTTTTTAATACAACTTGTTCAGCACTTAACGTCGCGTTCTTTTGAACCGTATTTGCAATTTCTTCAGATGACATATCCTTCAGTTGTCGAGACATATAATAAATCTGCATTTTGAGTGAAAAGTTCTCCTTTGTTAAATCAGATACAGCTTTTTCTTGTTCTCTTAATGTTAATCCATTCTCTCCGCCATTGCCATTCCTCCAATTAGCAACAGGTGTTGCATCTCCAAGTTGTTCCGGTAGCATTTGTGCACTTGCTCTCGTTACATCCTCCATACTCATTGTTGAGTATCCATCGCCATAATCTTCAACCATACCAGCACCTGGTAATCCTGGACTTCTTGTATTAAAATCAGGTTGTCGTAATCTATCAAGACCATTTGCAGTTATTCGAGTGTTTCCACCATGGCCTTTCATAGCACTCCGTAGAAGAGGTGTAAATTCTTGTTTACTCATTGGATACTTCGTTTGCCGATTAGTTGTTGAGTTATTCGTTTGCTCAGTCACGTCACGAAGTTGTGCAGTACTTCCGAAAGCTTGACGAGGAGTTTCCTGCCTTGCAATCTCGACGCGTTTTTTAATCCCAGTCTGCATTTGATTGTCTGTTAGATTCTTCGATAAATTTTTACCAGAACTTCTTTCTAATAATTTATTCTCGTAATGTGCTGCTTGTTGCTGAACTCTTGTTGTGCCAATTGTCGTCGCGTCGCGCTTGTTTTCACTACTGGCGACTCTTTCCAATCTTGTTTTAATCTTTTTCTGTTCCGTCACCTTAGCATTCAATCCTTGCATGCTCTTCAATACTATTTTAAATTCTCTGAAGAGATCTTAAAAGATCGCTTCACCGAAGAGTATTGAACAGCAATATTGCTATGCGATCTGATGAATGTAAAGTTGGTGAAGTTGGTTGAAAGCCGCAGCAGCAAACATATCTCTCGGATTGGCGCGCGCCGTTGCCAGGGAGACACACGCGACAATGTAAACAAATGTCAGCAATTAATATGTGGGTCTTGTGTAACACATTCAGTCACGCTTCATAAATGGCAAATCTACTGTGAACAAGGCTACAACACCGCCGGGTCTACACAATATACACTGTTAAAGTATTATGCTATATATATATTAACGTCTTTATCATACACCATAAATGCCAAGTAACCGTTACTCCACCTCAATCTCCGTTCTAATTCCTAATGACTCATCGAATGTTTCCTGTTTTATTGCCTGTGAAACTGCATCCACAACTCCAACAACCTGCGTTTGTGCATGTGTTTTCATATGCCTCATAAGTTGATCATTTCTCAAAAATTCTTTATCACACCCATCAACAGGACATTTAAATTGTCGGTCACCTCTATGAATCCTCATATGTTTTGCAAGATTCGAAGATTCAGCAAAACTTCTTCCACAACCCGGCCACTTGCACTTTAGTGGTTTTTCACCTGTATGTGTTCGCATATGAACTGATAATGCAGTACTAACAGCAAATCTCTTGTTGCACATTTTACATGCAAATGGTCGTTCTCCTGAATGTACTCGCATATGTTGTGTTAAGATAAGCTGCTCGGCGAACTTTCTACCACAGACTTCGCATTCAAAGGGTTTGTTATGCGAATGGACTTGCATATGGCGTACGATTTTCTGTCGTTGTTGAAATGGTCGTCCATGGCGATCACAATCTTGCCATTTGCAAATATATTCTTGTTTTCTAGAGCCAATATGCTCAGAGAGAATGTGTTCTGAAAGTTCAGAAGCAGTAGCGAGTTTCACTTCACATATACTATTGTCATCTTTCCATAAACATTTATGTTCTTTAGGCTCATGTGAGTTATGTGTATGACGGTCATTTTGATTGTAGTGATGATGATGATAGTGTAAATGCTGTAGTTGGTCATGTTTGGCATGATGATCATGTGCGTCATGACTATGTGGTTGATCGTGGGAATGATATATATGTGAATGATCATGATCGTGACCGTGATGACCGTGGCCATGAGAATGCAGTGGAACAATATGTTCGTGAACTTTGGCTTGTGCTTTCTTAAATTCAGATTTTTGAACAGGTTGTGATGTAATTTTCTGAGGCTCTACAGCCAGAGTCTGAGACAATGAGGTTGGAAACATGTCAAGCGCCTGTCGTCGTTGTTGTTGTTGCTGTTGTTGTTGTGGATCACTTGTATTTTGCACCAGTGGTGGAACCATATGAGTGAATAAATGAGTCTCAAGTAGTGCTTGATCAAGAACCGAATTCGCACAGTTGTTCCAATGGCAAGCGACTGAAGCCGGGTCTGAAGCAGTCGACTGTGTTGACGCTGTAAGAGATGGTAAAACGTGATCCATTCTAACATGATTTAGCAACGACTCAAATTCTGCAGCAGTCACATTACAAGAGTCCCATTGGCATGGTAGGTCATTTGTATTGTTTTGCATTTGTTGGACAGTAGTCTCCGTTTGTGCTTGTGCAAATGAGCCATGTGTCTTTTTGAGATCTTCATCAAGTTTCGCTGGGGATGTAAATTCAAATTGAGGCTTATCGGTCCACATGCAATCACTTTGATTATGAATGTGAACGTGAGGTTCAGCAGTCGTCTCGCACCCTCGATCGTGAATATGCATATGCTCAGCAATCTGGCGTCTTCTCTCAGTCTGTATACAGCATTCTGGCTTAGGTGAAGAACCTGCTGATGAAGATGCCGTGCAAGTTCCAGAAGAGTCATAGTGGCATTCAGAGTAACCTTCACATGTATCATATTGAGCTTCAGCGCAGTTTTCGTCTTCGCAAGCGTCTTCACATCCGTCGCTGCATCCATCCTCACAAACTTGACTGCATGTGTCGTCGCAGTCAATATGTGGAGCATCGCAATCAAGACAAGCGCATAAACTATCGAAATCAATGTAATTCGGTATGTCGCAAAAGTTTTCGAGATTGCAAAACTCATCGGTACATGCACTTCCGTCCGCTGCTGCGTAGTTGCCGAGCGAGGCTGCTGGAGAAAGAAGCTGCGCACTAGGTATTGGCAAGGCGGAGACGTTGCTGAGATGCGCTCTTTGCATTTTGAAAGTGCACTGGTCGCCATAAAGACAATGTGATCCACTAGAGCAGTAGCAACAGTCGGCATATGTGTTGCTGTATGCTGCTGCTGCTGGAGCAGCCAAAGAACCGGACTCAGCTGTGGAAATCCGGGGTGGCGGTGCACCCGGCAGCAGAGGCCACTGGTTGCTACTCATTCTGGCTCGCGACACCGCCCGAAAACACTGACTTCTGTCGTATCGTGACGAAGTCCCTTTTCCTCGATACTGGCAAAATGAAAAGGAACCGGAGCGAGAGAGAGATATAAAATTTGCTGCGAAGTCCTGCGCTGAGTTGCCCGAGTCGGTCTTGGTCATCATCGCACAAAACCGGGGCGGTGCGGCTCAGTTCAGGAGCCGCAGCGGATAGCGCGAAAACCCGAAAACTGTCGCCAAATTGTGAGGACCTTGCTGGCAGTTCGACTTCTACCGGTTACCAGCAATTATTGGCTAGTTGCACTTCTCCGCCTCTTTGTCGTGCTATTTCCTCTTTCAGCGATCCTCGACTCTTCTATTTCACAATGGCCGCAGAGACAATTGCATGGGACATTCCTCAATGGCTCGCTGCTCAGCGGGCTGCCTCGTCCGACGAAGGTCTCGACAGAATCCTGAAGCTCGTCGCAACTTACTCCAAGGATGATACTGCTTTCATCACAATTGCCACCCCAGAGCTCATCACCAAGTTCTGGACCGAATTACAAGCAATGCCTAATGCTAAAGACCTTCCTTTATACGGGCTTCCTTTCGCACCAAAGGACAACATGGACGTTGTTGGAATGCCTACCACCGTCGCATGCCCTGCCTTTGCTTACGACCCCAAGGAAGATGCCGTCGTCATTCAAGTCCTGAAGGCTGCTGGTGCTATTCCTATTTGCAAGACCAACATGGACCAATTTGCTACCGGTCTCGTCGGTACTCGTACACCATACGGTGCAGTTCCATCTGCCTTCTACAACGACAACTGCTCAGGTGGTTCCTCATCTGGTTCCGCCAACGTCGTCGGTCGTGGTCTTGTCCCATTCGCTCTCGGTACTGACACTGCTGGTTCCGGTCGTGTACCTGCTATGCACAACAATTTAATTGGTCTTAAGCCTACTCGTGGTGCTTTATCTGCCACCGGTGTCGTTCCTGCATGCCGTGAACTTGACTGTGTCTCCGTTCTCGCTCTTACACTTCCTGACGCAAAGCTTGTCTTCGACGTTACCGCTCAATATGACCCTATTGACTCTTACTCGCGACCAATTCCATCACCAATGCCTGCTTCATTTGGCTCCAAGCCACGTCTCGCAATTCCTGATGTTCCAAAGTGGTTCGACGACACCAAGAACGCTGCTCTTTGGGAGAAGGCTCTTGAAGAGTACAAGGCTGCTGGTGTTGAGCTTGTTCCCGCTTCTTTCGAGCCAATGTACAAGCTTGGTGCTCTTCTTTACGAAGGATCTTGGATTGCTGAACGCTACACTGTTGTTCGCAAGCTTATCGAGTCAGACCCAAGTCAAATGGACCCTGTTGTTTGCAAGCTTATCAGTGGTGCTACCAAGTTCACTGCAGCTGATCACTTTGATTGGGAGCATTTACGCAAAGATCTTGTTCGTGAGATTGAAACTAAATTTGCTGACTGTGATGGATGGCTTGTTCCTACTGCACCTTTATGTCCGAAGATTGAAGAACTTAAGGCTGATCCTATTGCTCGTAATGCCAAGCAAGGAACTTACACCAACTTTGTCAACTTTACTGATTTAGCAGCACTTGCTGTTCCAGCTGGTTTCCGTGATGATGGAATTC
The DNA here is from genome assembly GCA_030568365.1 of Myxozyma kluyveri. Lineage (NCBI taxonomy): Eukaryota > Fungi > Ascomycota > Lipomycetes > Lipomycetales > Lipomycetaceae > Myxozyma > Myxozyma kluyveri. The sequence goes on along the minus strand of JAJLTX010000002.1, from coordinate 252,541 downwards.
CATTCGGCGTTACTCTTGTTGGACGTAAGCACACTGACTATGCACTTCTTGAAATTGCTGAAAAAGTTCTTACAAAGAAGGAGAGACTTCTTGGAAATACAGGTGTTATGACAAAGCCTGGTGTTTCTGATATCGTTTTCTAATTGCGTTTGATTTAAAAAAAATTATCATATTGAACGTTACGACTTGCATTAGTAGTTATATTTACAAAAAAGATAATTCATGTCTATAATGATCAAAAGCTATGTACATTGTGTTTCTTAGATTGATAGATAATAAATAATATTACATGTTCCCATATTCTGTAAATTTCTAAAAGTGTATTTGGTTTTACACTCGAACAGACGCCATTGACTCAGCAGGTTCTTTTGAAAATCCCCATCCTTTTGAAACCTTCTTTCTTCCATTTTGACCAAACTCTTTATCCCAATCTCTAATCATTGTTATCGAACTCATTTCATCACTAATTGAAGCGCCAGCCTGTTTGAGTGCATGTTCAAAATGTCTCCAGGAAAGAATACGTTTCGGTGGTTCTGCTGTTGCTGTTGCTGTTGCTGATGTAGCTGTAGCTCCAGACTCTGACTCTGGTTCAGTAGTTGCGTCACTAATTGCTTCAGTTAAAGTTTCGCCTGAATCAAGTTTCAACTTTATCTCTTTAACAGCTTGTAAAGCAGCAGTAATACAAACATTTTTAATATCTGAACCGGAAAATAACTCAGTTGCTTTAGCAAGTTTTTCAAACGTAACAGAATCATCCAAAATTTCATCTTTAAGATGAACACTAAAGATATCTTGACGATTTTTTTGTGACGGTAGATCCACCAAAATTCTTCTTGGAAATCTTCTTAAAACTGCATCATCAAGATCAAATGGACGATTAGTCGCACCAATTAATAAGACTTTCTCACTTTTTATTCCATCCCATTCTGCCATAAATTGATTGATCGTATCTCTTGCTCTTGTTGAACTGGAAAATGCGTTCGATCGACTTGCTAATAATGCATCAACTTCATCAAGGAAAATAATGCAAGGACTAAGTTTTCTTGCGAGTGAGAAAACTGCCTGGACATTTTTCTCAGCCTCTCCAACATATTTATCCAAAATATCACTAGGTCGAACTTCTAATACACTTGTATGACCTGCTCTTGCTAATGCCTTCACGAGCATTGTTTTACCAGTTCCTGGTGGTCCATATAACAACACACCTGAAGTATGATGATTTGCAAGAACACCATAACTAAATTCATACGGCATTATTAGTGACAGTGTAACAGTATCATTAAGTGAATCTACAGTTTCCTTTGGTGAAATAACAGAGTCAAAAGTAACTTTAATATCTTCTGGATCAACAAATAATCTGAATAATGCTTTTTCTCGCTTCTTAAGCGTTGCAATTAATGCTTGCCGATTTGCTAATTGTCGTTTACGTTCTTCAATATGCTTTGTTAATGTATCATTTGGTGCAGTTGTTGGTAGGGCAATCGTTGCACCGCCTGCTGGAATTGCTGAGGTCGGTGACGGGATCGAAGTCGAAGCTGTTGAAGGTACATAGCGAAGAGTTGTCGAATCAGTTGAGAACGAATCGTCACGTAATGAACTTCCGGCACGTTGAAGGAAATCATGTGTACTTCTATATGGATCGTTTGAAGATTCATATACAACTTCGCCTTCTGCCTTTGGGATATCGAATAATTCAGCATTCTTAAGTAACGATTGTTCGACGTCTCGTGATTCAACAACAATCAATAATGCACGTTCCAAAAGTTCTAAATCAGCTGTCGTCTTTCCATCTTGAACCATTAATCCTTTCATTGTCATAATTGTCTTAAACATTAAAATTGGCGGAATAACTCCAGATGATAAAAATCTTAAAGCTCTAGGCTGCGCAGCTTCTGGTGCTGGTGTTAGATACCAATCTTTTGGTAAATCCAATACGCTTGGATACCTTACACCTTCTTTAGTTGTAGCAGAGGAATCTAAGCCACGTGAAAGTAACATATCCAAATACGCGGCATTAATCTGTCGGACTTCAGCGATACTTTCCGCGGTAGCATTTGCATTATAAGCAATTTTTGATAGTGGTATTCTTTGACGAATTAATCGAGGACCAGAAATTACAGAATCGAGTGAATCTTTTAAGAAATCGAGATACTCTGAGGCAGCTTTATCTTCTGAGTCTGACATATCGAGAATAGTAGGTTGTGGTTCTGATTCTCCATTCGATGATTCAGGAGATACTGCTTGAACTGCAGTAGTGCCTGTTGCGGTTGCTGTTTCTGGTGCAGTTCCAATCAAAATAACGCGCATTCCAAGTGATCTTAACACCATAATTTGATTTTCCAGTTCATCCAAAAATGCTTCACCGATTTCAGAATCCGCAATTGACATGTAATCTCTAATATGAATAATCAATGGTTTTCCAATTTTTTGTGCTTCGGTATTCGCATATGCTAATGAACGTTTCTCAGATGCGGTTTGAATCATTGATTGAACAAGTGATTGTAAATATTCTTGTCTTAATACTTTACTTCCTCTAGTTTTAGAAGATCCAATACTAATATCTTCTTCTAGTTCATCTTCAACTGCATCATCATCTTCATTTTCATTATTCTCATTAGCCTGTTGTTGTGTAGTTTGTGTGAATCGTGTTCCATCAAAATTCAAAACTCCTTCAACTTGTCTAAATCTATACTCTAAAGTATCAGGCATTGCCCAAGCTAAATTTCGCTCTTCTGCATCTCCTCCAATTATATATTCTAAATCAATATCATCAATTCGTAATACATCTGCATCAATTTCAACAGCTAATTTAGCAACAATCGCATCAAGGAATGTCATTGATTGACCTTTAGTTGCTGATAATACAATTTCCCACCTATTTATCCATAAAGATGATGTAAGTTGATGTTTATGCGGTAATGTTATTCCTGCAAGCGCTTGAACATGTATATTTTCCCATAGCCGTTTATCAAGAGAATATGGAGTTTCTAAAAATATTTCTTTTTGTCGTTCTTCAGATTCTGATATAACAAGTTCAAATACATTTCGAACTGTTAATTTCTCTGCATCTTTCCTTAGTTCCTCTTTAAGCAGTACATTTTGCATTGAAAATAATGACTTAAATTCGGGTTGAGTTTCAAATGCAGTAGATTCTTCATTTTGTCGTTCTGAAATTAATTGTTCGACATTATTTCTATCAAATTTCAATCCTCCAGTTACAAAAACGTCATCTTCTTTATCATCACCTTCAGTTTCTTCGTCATCTTGACTTTTAGATCCAGTTTTCCGTCCATGTTTACTACCGGACACCTCGGAATTATTGTTTCGTCGACGAAGTGACTTTTCTGATGTAGGAGATCTAAAGACCGGATATAACTTCGCTCGTGACTTCTCAGGATTCAACCGGTCGTCATCTTCTTTATTCCATAAAAATGAACTTGTTGAAAATGACGAAACTTGAGCCAGTTGATATTGTGTATTCCGAAAATCAAGAACTTTTCTATTTCCATTACTAGATATACTGTCCCTTAAGATATTTTTTCGTGCGTTGGTCGACATACTTGAGAATCTTTGAGGATTTCGAATCATTCGCAGTCTCGCAGTTCGGGCCTGTGGCACTGCTCGGCCACATTGTCCGTACATTGCGGAGCTCATGAGTGGCTCTAGAAAACAAGTTAAAAGGTTAGATTAATATAATCAATTTGTAAAAGCTCCAAAGTACCCCTTACCGTAATTAATTCGCAAAAAAGAACAAATGTAAGGTAAATGCTACCCATTCAAGTTCAACACTTCAATAGGATATAACAATAAATCGTAAAACTTCCTCTCACCAAGCCGTAAAGGTAATATACACAGTGCCAGACGAGTCCTGTATACTCCAAACTCGACTTTGAATCCGAGCAACAAATATATAGACGTCTGTAATGCTGGTTTTATCCAAATTGTTATATTTTCCAAATTCCAAATTACTAAAGCATCAATTTACCATCGCGAGCACGTTTTCCGAAAATCCTTGTTCGGTTTTTTGGGACATTCAAAAGATGGCACTTGTACCATTACATGATGTAAGCATTTTGCGAATCTGCGAATTTCTTTCAACCCAGCACGCATCTTCTCAACCAGTCAACTAACCTCATCACCGATCCACATCAAACATCGTTTCTATCAAACGCATTCGATATTTAAAGAAGATATAATACGGATATTTATTGCCACTTTAGAAATATCTGATTGTCAAGTTTTGATATTGCCTTCTTTTACATTTCATCTTACCGCGTGATAAATCCAAGGCCCATCCAATTCAACTACTCATCCACATCCATCCATTCAATCCTTTGCATATTCATCCATTTGTCGTTTATTTAACTCTTTCACGTCTATACCTTGTCAACAAGTCAAATTTTAAACCTGGAAAAGAACTCTTCCTGAAGTGTCAATAACTTGCTACAAATTCACATCATCACTTTCGCCACTTCATTTATCCAATCCCTTTTACAACATTTGAACACAGTCATCTATCATGGCAGATAATGCAGCAGTAGCCTCTTTACTGGCAGCTTTAAGTATGTCCTTTATACCTTATTTTTGGAAATGATCCAGTTCATAATATTAACTAAACACCATAGCTCAACGAGCCCAACAACAGCAACAACAACAAATTCCAGCTCAGTCGGCACCTCAACCACAGCGTCAGCAACAACAACCAACTCGGCAAGATCCCAATGCTGCACTAGCTCTTCTACAGAGTCTTGGATTAAATAATCCAGCACTTGCCTCCGCTGCCGCTTCCCAGTATACTCAACCTGCTGTACCCGCACCTCCGATCCAACAAAACGCAAATCCGTTAGCCCAGCTCGCTGCCACATACCCTCAACTTCAATTGTCAAATCTTGCAAATAACTCTTTACCTCCAGGAGCTCTTGCTGCTCTTACTGGTGGCGCAGCAGCTATACCTCAAAACAATGGAATTATTCTTCCATCTCCAAATAGTTCCGGATATCTAGATTTAGGTTATCTTCGTCAGGCAAGCGTAAGATCTAGCGCGACTATTGGTGAGTATTTTGGTGGTAAACAATCTTCATACGATCGAGGTAAGATCCCTTTACTTTTGTAATGCTTTATGGATTGTGGTTAACGGGAGATGTATAGGTTCGTATGATAGTTTCAGAGATCGTGACGATGATCGAGGTCGTTCCAAACGCGACCGATATTCTCGAGACGATCGTGACGGACGAGACCGAGACACCGATTTCAACCGAAGTAACCGAAGGAGACGATCACCTAGTCCGCAACGACTACGAGATGACGAGCGCGTTCGTGAGTGTAGCCCTCGACGAGATTATTCACCAGGCGGAACACGTACGGAATCCCTCGTTGTCCGAACACCATTTGTTGGTTTAATTATAGGAAGAGGAGGTGAAACTCTCAAGAGAATTGAAACAGAAACAGGAGGACGAGTTCAATTTATTACAAATGGTAAAGAAGGCCCTGAAAGAGTTTGCAATATTAGTGGTCATCCGGATCAAATTAAATGGGCAAAAAGAATGGTCATCGATATGATCGAAGGGTCTCTTGTAGATTCTAGAGGACGTCCGTTACAAAATGGAACCGGCCGAGGTCAGCAAATGTAAATCCATTTGAAACATTTAATAACCGTTTGGTGTAATTGCTGAGTTCTCGTAACTTTTGAAACCATGTAAATCAAACATTCTTCGTTAACATTTGTACAGTATCGCTTGTAAAAAAAAAACTCAAACTATGATATCTTAAGTAATTATTTTCTACATAATGTAAAATTTAAACCATAAATCCAAGGTTCCAACTATATAACTACAGCAAGCTTATCAAACAACAAAATGTCTGTTTTTGTCACTTAAAAACGAAGATCCCAACCAATCAAAGGACCAAGACGAGGTAAATTTTCAGCCACACTTTCGACATCTTTATCACCACGTCCAGAAAGACAAATAACAATATCTTTATCTTTGCCCATTGTCTTTGCAAGTTCAATTGCACCATAAACAGCATGAGCAGATTCGAGCGCTGGAATAATTCCTTCCAGTTCACTTAAAAGTTTAAATCCAAGTAATGCTTGAGCATCTGTTGCTGCAATAAACCTAGCTCGTCCACTATCTTTCCAGAATGAAAGTTCAGGGCCAACTCCTGGGTAATCAAGACCGGCAGATACTGAATGTGTATCACTGATTTGGCCATCCTTGTTTTGTAAAACGTAGGTCTTGACACCGTGAAGAACACCAACTGAGCCTCCAGTAATAGTAGCACTATGACGAGGAGTATCAACACCATCACCACCAGCTTCAACACCAAGCATTATAACATCCTTGTCGTCAGCAAATGGTGCGAACATACCAGTACTGTTACTTCCACCACCAACACAAGCAACAACAGCATCAGGTAATTTTTTCTTATATTCGTACATTTGTTGTTTAGTTTCATTTCCAATAACACTTTGTAAAGTTCTTACAATAGTTGGAAATGGATGAGGACCAATAGCTGAACCAAGAACGTAATGAGTCGTTGATAATCTTGTAACCCAAGCGCGAAGAGCTTCGTTAACTGCATCGCGAAGTGTCTTGGTACCAGCTTCAACCGAAATAACTTGAGCTCCGAGAAGTTTCATTCTGAAAACGTTAAGTGCTTGACGACGAACATCTTCAGCACCCATATAAACAGTACATTTCATACCAAACTTAGCAGCAACAGTTGCAGTAGCAACACCATGTTGACCAGCACCAGTTTCGGCAATAACTTCATTCTTACCAAGACGTTTTGCAAGAAGAACTTGTCCAAGTGCATTATTAATCTTGTGAGATCCAGTATGGTTAAGATCTTCTCTCTTTAACCAAATATTTGCGCCACCTGCATACTCAGAGAGACGAGGAGCTAAATGCAACTTTCCTGGTCTACCCATGTAAGGGTAGTACGACTTGTATTCCTCCCAAAATGCAGGATCATTGACAGCTTCTTCAAATGCAGTCTCAAGTTCAGTCAGACAGTCGTATAATGATTCAGGAACATACTGTCCACCAAATTCACCGAATCGAGATGGGAATTGTCTCTTTGTCTCATCACGTTCGACAATTCCATTAAGGAACTTAACAGCAGTAGTTGCAGATGGATCACCTTCAGTGATAACAGCAGATGGAGTAACACCCTTAGCAACAGTTGCGTTTTGGATGGATTCAGCAAGACCGACTTCATGAGTTGTAGCAGTTGGAATAGCAACTTCACGACCACAGATTGAGGTACAAAACTTTTGAGTTTCCTCGCCAACTTCCTCCAATTTCGCCTTCTCAAGGACAGTTACAAGACGAGACCCTATAACAACACCATCTGCAACTGAACCCACACTTAAGAAATGTTCACGTGTTGAAACACCAAATCCAACTGCAAGTGGTGTATCACCAGAGTACTTGCGAATTCGTGCACAAAGCTCAGGTAAGTCGGAGCTCATGTTTTTGAGAGCACCAGTGGTACCCATGCGAGAAATGACATAAATGAAAGAGTCGGCAATTGAAGTGAGAATTTGGAGACGTGACTCTGAAGTGGCGGGAGAGATCAGGGGGATGTAACTCATGCTATATGAACGGTTAGATCAATTGAATTAATTAAACAATCAAGTAGATATCATACCTGTAAGAAGTACAGTAGTTACGGAACTTAATAGCCTCCTCGGGAGGAAAGTCGACAATGATGAAACCATTGGCACCAGCATCCTTTGCATCTTTAACGAACTTTTCTTCACCATACTGCATAATGGGGTTATAGTAACCCATAAGAACAACAGGAATAGTAACACCTTCCTTACGAGCTTCGCGAACAAGCTCAATGGTCTTTGTAGTCGTCATTCCATTTTCAAGAGCAATCTGTAATTTGACAATTAATTAGAGAAGAGTTTCATGATAATTGTGCGCAGAGGAACTCATTTTTAACTTACTGTGTTTGAAGTTTGAATAGTAGGACCGTCACCAATGGGATCAGTAAAAGGTAAACCAAGTTCAATTACATCAACGCCGCCAGCTTGCATTCCTTTCATGATAGGAATTGTGGATTGCGGTAGTGGGTAACCAGCTGTGACGAAAGTCACGAAGGCATGACGGCCTGTAAATGGGGTGAATTAGAATTCGTTGAACATTGAATAGAATATATAAAACCTCGTTGAAAGAGAAAACATACCTTCAGCCTTGCAAGTGGCAAATGTCTGTTTTAAATGCTCTGTCATTTTTGATACGCACAATGCCAGAAGAATTCAAGAGCAATTGCAAAGTAGGAAGACAGTGAAAACCGGAGAAGAAGGTGGAGAAAGATGGAGTGGGGGGTCAACGCCGCAATTTATGAACTTCCGCAAGTCACTGGATTTTTTTGGCCGATGACTCTTTCCGCTATTGTTGAAAAGAAGGGTATTGTACCGATACTTCTGCCGATGAGATTTCCGAGGTCCTTATCAACAATTTAACAGACTTACCGTAGTTTTACATGCAATTGGATAGAAATGCGCACTTATACGATAAGACAATGACGACTAAGATAAATATAATCAAAGACAGCTTGAACAATTTATTAAATACAATGATGAACTGTCAAAAAAACGACAAAATATGTTTCAGAAAAATTTTAAGGACAAACAAAAAACAAATGCACCTTCTTATTCGTTTATTCCTCAGCAGCCACTGGAGCAGGAGCAGGGGTACCGATAGCCTCAGCACGAGCTCTTTGGTAGAACTCGTTGATAACCTTGACGGGGATACGGTTAAGAAGCTCCTTGGGGTAGATACGGAGTAAGGACCAGGCAAGGTCGAGTGACTCAAAGATGGTACGTCCTTCATATGAGTCCTGGGCGATGAAGCTGCGCTCGAACTTCTCGAGGAACTCAAGGGAAAGCTTGTCTTCTTGTGACAAAGCCTCCTCACCAACGACTGCCTTCATGGCAGCAGCATCACGGCCAATAGCGTACTTGGCGTAAAGCTGGTTAGAAACATCACCGTGATCCTTACGGGTAAGCTTCTCACCAATAGCGGACTTCATAAGACGCGACAGCGATGGAAGAACGTTAATTGGGGGGTAGATACCACGGTTGTGGAGTTGACGGTCGACGAAAATCTGGCCCTCAGTAATATATCCTGTCAAATCGGGAATAGGGTGAGTGATATCGTCGTTAGGCATGGTGAGAATAGGAATCTGAGTAATGGAACCATTACGTCCCTCAACACGACCAGCACGCTCGTAGATGGTTGACAAATCAGTGTACATGTAACCGGGGTAACCACGACGACCGGGAACCTCTTCACGGGCGGCGGAGACCTCACGAAGAGCATCGGCGTACGAGGACATATCAGTAAGAAGAACCAGGACGTGACGCTCGGTCTGGTAAGCGAGGTACTCAGCGGTGGTAAGAGCCAATCGAGGAGTGATAATACGCTCAATGGTAGGATCGTTGGCCAAGTTAAGGAAGAGAGTGACACGGTCAAGTGAGCCAGACTCCTCAAAATCTTGTCTGAAGAAACGCGAGGTTTCCAAGTTGACACCCATAGCACCGAAAACAATGGAGAAATTCTCCTCGTGACCGTCGTGGACGTCCTTGGTGGGCCGCTTGACGAGACCAGCTTGACGGGCAATCTGGGCAGCAATCTCGTTGTGGGGGAGACCTGCAGCGGAGAAAATAGGAATCTTCTGACCACGAGCAATGGAGTTCATGGTGTCGATGGCGGAAATACCGGTGGAAATCATCTCCTCGGGGTAGATACGAGAGTAGGGGTTGATGGGGGAACCGTTAATGTCGAGGTAATCCTCGGCGAAAACCTTGGGACCTGCATTGAGAAAAAAAATAAATTTAGTAAAATGCACAATTAAAACGGAATAAGTGTTAGATTAAACAACTTACCGTTGTCGATAGCATGTCCGGAACCGTCGAAGATACGACCGAGAACATCCTCGGAGACAGGAATGCGGAGAGACTCTCCAGTGAACTCGACACGGGTCTTCTTGACATCGATACCTGAGGTACCCTCGAAAACCTGTACAGAAGTTTAGTTTCGGGGCGAATTGAATGAATTTTAAGTTATTAATCGAGTGGCTGAACATACCTGGACAATGGCACGGCTGCCACGGACCTCAAGAACTTGACCGGCGCGGACAGTTCCATCGGGGAGGGTCAAGTTGACAATCTCGTTGTAACGGGGGAACTTGAGGCGAAAGGAGTCAGAACTGAGAGTAGTAAACGCAATTGAGCTATAATATGTACCTTGACATTGTCGAGAATAACCAGAGGACCGTTGACACCACTGACAGTGTTGTACCTGAGTGAGCGCAGGGTTAGCACATGAAGAAATATTTTGACGAGCGTCCCGACGAGGCCACCACGCAGTGCACGACACACGACGGCATTGCGCAGCCAATTGCACAGCTAGGCGGTCTGCGATTGCACGACTAAAAACCATGGAAGCGACTTACTTAAGACGGGGATGAACACCGTAGTTGCGAGTGACGGCGGCAGCGTTGATAGTCGCTGAAAAGAGGGCAGTTAGCACGGAGATAGATGGACGAACGAGGAGAGCAGCGCCGGAGAACAGGCTTCCGCCGGAGCAGACAGCGCAGCAGCACCTGCGCAACTCGCAGAAGAAAAGACTTACCGGCCTCCTGGGCAGACATCTGAGCTTCAGCCATTGCTTGTGTGCTGGAGCGGGAAGCAGCGGGGTGGTTTGGCGATGGAGGGTGGTGGGATGGAGGAGAGGAAGAGGGCGAGAAAGCGGCGCCAGCGTAGCACAATTGTCGGTTGCGGTCTGCGGACTGTGAGAGATAGCGCTCGCTGGCTGGGCCTGGCGCGTCGCTTTTTCGCTGCACCAGATAAAACGGGCGCGCCGGACCCGCCACGAGATTAGCGGCGTACCACGGGTCAGGCATCTGGCACCCACGGCCCGGCACCTGGCTGCGGACCCGGGCGGACCCGTGCTCCGCCGGAAGTGGCAATGCACTGAAGATAGTCCGCCTCGAGGGTTAGGTCCAGCAACCTTGCCAATTACGGCCCGATCAGGCAACTGGCTGGAGTGCTCACAGTGCAAGTAAATACATACAGTAGTACACAAGTTACAGCTTAGGTCTTTGTATTCACTAATTACATTACATTATACAGTTGATTGGAGACATGTCTGCCCATCACTCGGCCGCCGTCACCGTCTCTGCCGCGTCCGACGACACACTCAGCTTCTCAAGTGCAGCGTCAAGATTCACATTCGCGCTCGTCGTGGTGCCGTCAAGCAGATCAAGTCCCGTAGTGAGAATGCGTTCACGCACTTCTCGTTCCTTCAGTTCTTCATCATCTTCATCTTCACCACTACGACCACCACCACTTCGTACCGCAGAGTCCTTCTCAACAAGCTCTCGTAACCGTGGCATGATCTCGTTCATTAACGTAGGACTTCCACCTGCTAATGGCAGAAAATTATTAACCCATGCCAACAGCGTAGAAAACCGTTCGTCCATTAACAGCTCTGGTCCCTTGCTCATCTCATTCACATACATCCGTATAAGATCCTCAACCTGCTGTCGTGCCTTGCTGTCGTATTCAATCTTTGACATTGCACTAGGAGGTATACTCTTGTTAAGCAGTAAAAAATCCTTGAGAACAATGACGAACGCACTCCGTACATTCTCAAATGGACAGTATTGCAATGTGTCGTAAATATATCCATAAGCACGTTCAGGACTGGCGCGTGATAGAAGGTGAACAACAAGGGTATGATACATGAACCGTACGCTAGGTAACGGTGACGTCGCAGCCAGCGATGTCAAAACTTGGAGATATCCACTAAACTCTTCCGACGGAATTGCCTCTACTTCCTCGATAGTTACATTTTTCAAATACCTCCAACCATATAATCCAACTGCATCGCAAACACCAGCACCAGGAGATTCACCTTCTTCACGAAGCACGAATCGCTTAGTAATCTTGATGATTTCTGGAAAAGTGAATGTAGTCCGTGACCGAGGTTCAGTGAGCACATATTCCGCTAATAAAAAGAAACAGCCTTCAGCTGACAGTGGAATTGAATTACTCGACGTGGGAGGTGATGGAAAACTTGGATCAAAATCATTATCCTCATTTTCCAACTCAATCTCTGGCGGGTCCTCGAGAATTGTTTCCTTGAACAATGATGGTGAAATATCAAACGACGCAGTTAACTGTAAAAACCGTTCCATAATCTCAACCACATCAGAACTGATATTTCCATCAAATACCACAGGATTATTTTGTTCTCGTGGCGGAAGAACATCAATTGTTGGTTTATGTTCCATAAACACTCTGCGACTCCAATCGACGTTTTTATTCCGTAGCATAATCTCAGCCATATGAGTCACATAACTTTGAAGCATTCGCCGTTGTAACGCTTCTTCTTCAGGATCGACAGGTGATTTTGATGGTGGCGGCGTATAATCTCGAGCAAACAAATACAGGCGTCGTAAGATCACGGGCAATGAGTGCGCTGTGATTTCATCTATGTGATTTGAAATGAATGACAATAGTGCCGTTGAGGATGTGGCCAAAAATCGTGATGGATACTGTGTAGTGATCCTCCTTGTAGCTAAATCCTAAGTCAGTTTTCAACTGTCAATCTCAATAACGCATATAACCTACCTGAAATTATCACCTCAAACAAAACATAGAATTTCAATGCAAAAAGCTTTTCCTGATCCATATTTTCCAATACGCTTCCATCAGGCATGTAATCGATAGTTAAAGTTGAAAGAGCTTCAATGCATTTCAAAAATACTTCTTTGGCATTTCCTTTCTCTGCAATCAGGTTGAAAATTCTCAATGCTGCTTTGCGTGGTGTTGGTGACCTCGATGCAGATACATCGTCGAATGGATCCGCCGAACCAAGATATGGCAGTAACAGCACCGGCAGATCCCATGCAACGTAGGATAGAAGCGTTTCCTAAATCAATGTGAGTATATTGACACTGAAAGAAATCACTGGGCAAACAACACTGACATTTGCCTGCAGAATTGACTCAAGCGCATGAAGAAGCTGCGTCCGCTCTGGCTCGCTGTATCTCTCTGGATTCGCCAAATACACATCTAGCAAAGTTGAATATGTAATATAATCATCACTATCCTAAACCGTAAACGACCAGGGAATTCCCCAAACTCATTAGCACATATTCTATACAGAATCAGATCGGACCGATCAACTTCTCCGGACCCCACCGCACCACTTACCACTGAGTCCTGCGCTGCGCCTTTCAACGCCGTGATCGCGTCCTTGACGGATCTTTTCGGGCTATTCTCTACTTCCACAGAAGCCATTCTTTCTTTTAGTTCTCAACAACAACTGATAACTGGGTGAACAGATGTAGCAATTGACCAGAGCAGCTGTGCGAGACAGATCAGAGCCTGGAGAATAGAGACGGCCATCGAGCAAACTGGAGAAGCGGCTACGAGCGGCTTACAGTATACATTTACCACCGCTCGAACGAGACCGATCCGCGAACGTACCGTAACTGCGCAATTGTGCTACGACGTACCGTAATTACCACGGTCACGGTACGATTATATATTGCGGCTTAAATCACCAAGAATCGCTGCTGTGACGTCGAAGACGCGCTTTATCAACACCAATAACAACCAACTGGAGTAGTGCGTTTAGAGATTAACTGCGCTCTACTAGATTAAGACGGCGATCTGTGAATGTATGCAGCTTAAAACTCAGGGGAAAGGACGTTTTTCGCGATGCTGACCGCCGACGAGATCCTCAGTTACGCGATCGAGCAGATTGCCTTTGAAGGTATCGAAGGTATGTTATCAGCACGAATGATTCCTAAATGTCAGAAAGTGTTCTAACAATCATGTGTTAGGATGTACAATTGAACGACTTTGGCAACTTATAAGTCAGCGCGTGAATAAACTCGATGACTTTCTCAAAGGAACTGTGTGGTCATGGTTACGCGAGCGTCCAGACGATGTGCTTGTTGGATTAGTTGGTAGTGAGAGCGCACCTGTACGTATTAATGTTTAAAGACTTACTTTAAGAATTAGAGAAACTAATATGTGACTGTATATAGGATCCGCTTAATCCTCAAGCGGAGAACTTGGACTCAATAACTGACTTGGTGACAAAATATGGCGACAAACTACGCGTCTTTGTGTCTAGAGATTTACTTTGGCGAACTCTTGTAGGTCCGAAAGATCTGGTATGTGAATGTTTATCATTAGTCTCAACTTGACTGTATCTAATAGTATAACAGATTGGTGCATTGCCATTTGAAGTTTTATGTGCTGTAACACGACAACGCGAGAGAGGAATCTTATTACCTGACGCAGCTCGACAGACTGGTCAAGATATACGATCTGTATCAAGTCGAACTAATTTACTTGTAAATTTCGGATTTATAAGTAAAGTTCCAATTCTTTCTAAAACATCTGGACGAACTTCTTTATTGATTAGTACTAAGTTTGGTTCCAAAGATAATGTGAATGCAGCAGTTGATGAGAAAAGTAAATATCAAAGTTATATTGATCGAGATCTTTTACGAACTAGGATACTGGATTTATTAAAAACCGCAAAGAATGGACTTCGACATCGATTTGATTTAAGAAAGCAGTTAGGTTTAGCTGATGATAAATATGCAACTTCAGCGTTTAGTGCAAGTATCAGACGAATGGAACGAGCCGGATATATTAGAGTTGTCCGTGCTGTCCGCAATGATTCTGAAGATCAAACTGCGTATATTTGCATTCAACTATTAAATGAGAATCCAGTTAAAGTTAAAGAAGAGCCCGAGGAAATGGATAGTATGATTGATGGTGATGAAATTGATAACGAGGATGATGATGGTGCTGATGCTGCATATGAAGAACTTGAACGAAAAGGAGGTATTGATAATCTTGATATTGGTAGCTCGTTTAATCTCCAAGATTTATCAGCAGTTTCATCAGGTATTAATAAATATCAAGTATTAGAAACTCAAATTTATGAAGTTGTTAAAGAAACTGGTTCAAAAGGTATGCCAACGATGGAATTAATTGAGAAACTTGATGGAAAAGGATATGAACGAGTAATTCAATCACTTCTTGATGTAATTGCAACATCTGCTCATGATTTAATTAAATCTCCAAATCAACCTTCTTATATTGGTCAATTTGGATTAATTCGTGTTGCAGATACTTCATTGAAAATCAATTTTTATAGATATTTTACTGCTCCTGGCTATTATGATTTTATTAAGCGTCAACATGATCCAAGTTGGAATAGTTTTAATCCAATAAAACCCAAAAATGAAGTAAGCTCGTTGAAGGAACTTGGTGATAAGAAAATTACAAGATTTAGATGGCAAGAGAAATTGAATATTACAGAAGCTGCAGCGGAAGCTACAACCTGTATGTATAGCATATTATTTTATCTTTATTTTTCTTTGCATTTGCTAATAATTTTATAGCTGCATCATCAGCTGAACCAGATAAGGCTCCTATAAAAGCAATCCAAGTACAATCTACTGCGAAACGCGGAAGACCAAAAGGAGTAACAAAGGAAGTAATTAAGAAACGAAAATTGGAAGCTGTTACTGAAGGTAAAAAGGAAGCTGCAAGAAAAGAAGCTGCTCAAAAAGTTACAGCTCAAGAGGAAGAAGCCAGACGAAAGGCGTTATTGGATGTTGGCGAGACGGAAGGACTGTCACAGGATACGGAATCAGGAACTGCGACTGCGACATCAATACTTGCAAAGGAAGCTTCATCTGTACCTGCTGAAACTGCAGCTATTACTATCATTGAAGATGAAAATGCGAATCAAACCCCAACAGTTAGCCAACCATCATCGTCACAATCAGTTATTCTTGAATCATCGGAACCAACAATACCAAACAGACCGACTAAAATTCCGAGTGACTTTCGCAAAGGTAATTTACCATCAGTTGTACGACAAAATCATATTCTAAAAATTTTAGAAGAGAATAATGGAGTCATGAAAGGTGGAACATGGCTGGTACAAGAAATTGTGAATAGAATTCAAAGTGAAGACAATGGTAGCCTTGATCGTAAAACAGTTTCAAGAGATATTGATGCTTTGGTTGATAAAAGACTTCTTAAAAGTTTTTGTATTAGTTTGGATGATACTCAAGATCGTGCTCAATGGATTTATACGAAGCCTAATATGACAATTGATTCACCTGAAGTTTCTGAATTTAGAAAAAAGATATATTCAAACAAGTCAAGACCATATAAAAAGGTTCAAACTATTGATCATGATTTTGATTTATATCATCTTGCAGCTGAACAAATTATGAGGAAGCAAAAATCAGCTATTCAAAAACGCGCTGAACGGGCAATGAGATCTGCTAAATTAAGCGAAAGACAAAAACAGCATGCGGCAGAATTGTTAAAGAAACGTATGGAACGTCTTGAAGCTGAACGTGACAGATTATTAGGTAATAGTTCGGCTCCTCCTAACAGAACTAGAAGACCAAGAAAATCAAAAGATTCTTTATCTACTGAAATTCAAGCTACTGGCTCCGGGAATGGTACTTTTGACGAAACTTCAGATGTTCAGGCAACTCCTGTTTGGCCTATACAAAAAACTACAACAATAGTCAACATTCCACCGCCAATGCCAACATTGAATCCTGAATCTGTTGCTGCTGCAATGCGTGCGGCAGAGGAGGAAGCAGAAAATCAAGGAACTGCTAAACCGAGACGCACAAGGAGACGTAGGAAAGCAGCCGCGGCTGATACTGAACCTTCAGCTTCTGTTGATGTAACAGCTGAGTCAGGCTTACTTCCAACTAGGAGAAAGCGAAGACAAAGACCTAAAAAATCAATTAGAGTCGAAGAAGTTGAAACTGTTGAAGCTGAAGAGGAAGAAGGTGACGGAGTTGAGGTTATAGATCAAGATTCACGAACTAAAATTCGAATGTCGCCTAAACAAGAAGAAGATCTTAGTCGAATTATTATTATTATTCGATCAATTTATGGAGGTCAAGCAAGATTAATTGACTGGGATAGAGTTGCTAAAGCATTTGGAAATGAATATACACCGGTTCAATTACCAAAGATTTGGGTAAGAATTCGAAAATCAATGGGCGGAACTAATGGAGTAGCAAAAGTAACTGATCGATGGGAAACTATATTTCTTGATGCGTATGAACGAGATGTATTTGGAACACTAGATTTTGAAAATTTGGATATTCCATATCTTGTTCAATATTGGCGAGAGAATGATGATCAAGTTTCAAGTCTTATTGGTAAAGATGATGGATTTATAAATTTAATTGAATCTGATATCATTCGAGATGATAATATGTTTGTTAGAACATCACAACAATCTGGTAATTCATTCATTGATGATGTGAGTAATGCGCCATCTCTAGTTAAAGTTGCAGAAGCTTTATCAAGTACTTCATTTTCGTATGAACAAGATGAAGAAACGTTTGATATGACTACATCAACAACAGGAGATGAGATTCGACATTTAATTAAGTCAATAATTGCAACAGACGATAAGACATATGACGCACAAATTGCTAAAACAATTTTATCAAAGTACGAAAATGATTTATGTACAAAAGTTGTTAATCAAATGAATTTTGAGAGAACAATTACATATGCAACCAGAGATTTATTAAGAACAACACCAGGAAGAAATTTAACATTTGCAGATCGATTTAATTCAGTTGCGAAAATTAGACCTAATAATCAATTGTTAACACATGCAAGTTCATTTCATAAACGATTGGAAAGTGCATTTTCTGAATCTAAAGGGATTTTATTTTCAAATTTGACACCGGATAGTGCAATGATTGCTATTTTAAATACGGTTGTTGATCAACAAACTGATCTTGTTCGTGTTAATGTTACTGCAGGTAAATTAATTGAGGGCTATACTTCACGTTCAGTCGATAAAGATAAACTTGATTGTGATGTTATGATGAAACAAAATTCACAACGAAAGCTTTCACCGTATAAGATTCCTAAAATTGAAATTCCTGTTGTTCGTGATTCTCAAGATAAAGATCTATTAGTTGCAGGATCGAGAATTTGGATTGATGTTCAGGGCAAACTTAATGAAATATGGTTTAATCAACTTTCATCATCAGTTATATTTACAATTGCATTAAATCCAGGAATTATATCTCAAGAATTATGTCGAAGATTTAAAGCTGCTTTAACACCAATTGAAATTAATGATATTTTAAAATGGAGTCTTGATTCTAACGTTATTGAATTTAATAATGACAAAGCAAATGGTTATTGGGCTTCGGAAGGTTGGTATTTGGCGTTTGATATGGATTAGTTGGTTTATTTATTTATTTGATTAGAGTACGTGTATGTGTATAATAGAGTTTTGTATAACAGTTAATGGATTCTATTTTATTTAATTGAAGAAATAAGTTCGTAGATTCTATATTGACACTTGATGTGGGGTTAACCAATTGAAATTCTGGGGAGAGTTTCATTTATCCGATACGCCGCAGTTCGCCCAACGATCCGTCAATGCCGTCATCCGTTAAACATCATCTCATCCTACAGTAGATCTACAAATTTTTTTCAGCTAGATATTAGCATTTACAGGATCATTTTAACAGTTTAACTTATAATAGCGTGTCAATTGAGCTGCAATGCCTACTCTTAAATGCGCTGCTGATTTTTGTTTAATCCCAGTAAGTTTACTTCGCCATCCATAGTGATCATACATGTTCTACATCAACAGTCAACTAACAGACCAACCTTTTTACATCAGATGGGAACAGAAACTCCATCAGTTTCAAAGTACATTGCAGAAGTTCAAATATTACTTAAAGAAAGTGGACTTAAATATTCAATGCATTCAGCAGGTACAACAGTTGAAGGGCCTTGGGATGATGTTATGAAATTAATTGGCCAAGCTCATGAACTAATTCATTCAATGGGAATTGGTAGAGTTCAAAGTGATATTAGAGTTGGAACTAGGTGAGTACTTATTATATTTGAATGATTCGGTTAATTCTGTGAATGAGACTAACAAATTATGTGTTTAGAACTGATAAGAAACAATCATTTGTGGATAAAGTTACTGTTGTTGAGAAGATTTTAAAAGAGAAAGAAGAAGCTGCTGCTGCAGCAAAATAATCAAGTTAAATGATTTACAACAAATTATATGGAGTTTAAATTTACTTTTATTAAATAGAACATAATAATACATACTCTCGAATTTGAATAGCAAATACTGAACGTATATTTAAAATCAATCAGAAAGATGAAGATCAGATCAGATTAGTATATTGCAATACAGTTTCTTTTTTATTTATCATAAAATGCAATAAAGGAAAGTGAGCAACAATTAGAAAGGCATTGAATTGAATATTTGAAAAGAGTTGAGAATTATTAAATTGATTTAGCAGCAGAACCTGAGATTTTGGAATATAATGATGAGATTACCCAAAGCCCACTGATATAATAATAAAGCAGTTAGGTTGTGTAGTTAAAACGAGAATAGACGAACAAAATACGTACGTTTCAGCAAGCATAAAAGTTAAAGAAGCACGAAGTCTACCACATGTATCAGAAGTAAAAGGATTAAAAGAATTCCAACCACATTTGAAAGGAGAATATTGTTGAATCATATAAACAAAGCAAGAAGCCCATAAAGCAGCTATTAAAAGTTCCCAAAAAAACCAATATGTTGAAGCTTTAGCTGCTGTCTTCTGTGAAATTATGGACGAAAATATAATTGTAATAATTGAAATACAGCACACTGCAATGGTGAAAAGAAGACTTCCTGGAAGTGGAATTGAAACCCCAGTTCGAGTTGAATTGGTGATTCGTTGAATCTCGTAGGCAATGTCACCAAGAACTATACCAGAAATACAAAATTGGATGATCCGGAGAATCGATTGAAACCATGAACGAGCCATGGTAAATAGATCCGGGCCATGGCAGGCGATGTATTCAAAATGGAGAAGAGAGAGGGCGATCCATGGAATATATATGCCGACCAGAGGCGAATAACAGCCTCACAATAAACCATCCTAAACTATCACGCTCAGTTCATGTTCGAATAAGGTACCGTGCGAGTCAAAAGCCAAGTGGACTGAAAGCCAGCCACAAGATACATTCGTTTGGAGCTCTGTACCTGACTATGAAACGCAGCCGTTGATGAAAGAAATCTTTTTGAGGCTTGTGTAACGACAACTAAACGTGTCCTATTGCAGTTGTATTAAGTAAATTGTTGAGAACTGAACGCGAATGTGCGGCGTTAGGTGGTGGTATTCTTGCGAACTGAGGTCGCTTGATCGTGATATTCTCGTATGAGGGTTCTGGTATTTTGGGATATCAGATTACATACGCGGCTTCAAGTAAACGCAAAATAGTGTACATATTCAAAACATAAACAGTTTAGGTAAAGTATAATCATTTTTAAATCAAAAAGTAATACACAAGAAAGCAGAATTATTGCGCCCAAGATGTGGAGACGGTCTGACCGCGTGTCACCGAAACGTGGATTTGCACGAGCAAAATCAGGGGTGCGGCGGTTAGTGGATGGTTGGATTTTTATCACTGTTTTCTAGCCACAGATCCTTACAATTTTACTGGAACTGGTCACGTTGCTGTTCAATCTAATTTATTAGATGACGAGTTGCTTGGATTGATATAGGTAAATAGGTCTTGTAAGTACGTTTAATGTTGTACTAGAATTGCTCGTGGGGTCCGCATACGATCGTGAGCACAATGCAAACTTTCCAGCATACACCATTTGTCAAATAGATACAGTAAGTGAAATCTGCATGATTATCATAGCAATGACATTAAACAAGCACAAAAAAATACGCTACAAAAATAAAGCGGCAAGACACAAACGTTAACAAAAAACAAGTAGACTTTCAAGGGAACTATGTATAATATAAATAAGGACGACGAAGAACGATAATAAAGTAAAAGAAGAAGTTGAAAAGTGTGTACAGTATATAATTGCCTAATTAGTATAAATGCACGACAACTTTTGGCTGAATTTCCTTCTAGTTAAAAGATAAAAATAAGTAAAAATAATAAATTTCAGAAATGTAAAACGCCTGGATGCATCGTGTCGTCTTATATGTCTGATATCATATATCCTTCTTTCGAAATAACAAATTACATCACTTTCATGTTGTGAACCTCTCTCCTTTTTTCTTTTCATGATGATAAAAATAAACACTCGGGTTGTAAAAATTACAGTACGGTACACGAAATATCGATTAATTATTCGTCCTTCTTGACGGTTTGGAGGTAAGCAAAGTATCCGGCAACAGCCATGATAGCGAGGCCGGCCATGGTAGTCAGAGTACTAAACAGATATCAGAAACGAAATTTAAATGAGTTTTGAGAACTAATAACACGTACGATCCTGATGCACCCGATGAAGTTGATTGCCCTTCAGTAGATTGAGCCCGACCAGTCTTGAGTTGTCCAGCCTCCTGTGAGAGATAATTAGCACTATGCATTCGGTGTACGGTTGGTAAATGATTAGAACGACATACAGCAGGATCAAGGTCTCCAACATAAAGATCTTTCAGCATGTCCCGGGCTTCGTCTGAGTGACCAATATCCTATAAAATAAATGTCAGATAAAACGCGTGATTGATAGAGATTACAGTACATACCTCGAAAGCATCAGTGGCCTCTTGGCCACCAACATCGACAAGAACTTCACCACCACCCCTGTAATTCGAATTAGCGCACGTGTCCAAAATCAATTGCAACCAAGAACCGCCGTGAAAGATGATAATTGGCACGTTTAAAATAAAAGTTATAAATGACATACGGATGCTCGTCCAAAAACTTTGTGCAGTCGTAGACCTTGCCGTCAATAATGATGTAAAGATCGTCTTGAGTGTTATGGCTCTCAACCTCGGCGACCGAGAAGATCTTAGCGTCGGCCATTGTGTATTGAATTATATATATATCACTGTATTATTTATCAGAATGCGAGACTACTATCGTCCGCGTTGTTGGATTTCTAGAGCGAGAAAAGACAAAAAGCTGATATGGAGCTTTCAAAGACCCTTCTCGGAGTTGGCTTTATCAGTATACTGTAGCTACAGTAAAGGTGTTTTGTTAATCCTGCACTTTGTTGGGAGGCCGGCGGAAAAAAAACCACAGCCGCGCGTTAAGAATTGGCCTCTCGGTGGTAATTCTTGCTCTTTCTTTGACCAATTGTACGACCGTCTGGGTGCTGGTTATTTAGCACTTGAAAAGAAGACTTTTCTGCGCAATTTCGCTTTCTTTTGTCTATTTGTTTTCTATCTTCAAGGGCGCAGCGGGCAATGGCTGTGCTCCGAAATGCACCTCCTTTCATCGAAGCATTGTACTTCGCTGGACCTCGGGTTCGTAAGTGCCCACTCCCCACCAGCAGTGCATATCTACATGGCGTATATTTCACTTACTACAACGTATCTCGATTTGAAAATGCTATCATATGACTCTCCAGCTTGCAAGCTATTCAATCGAGATCTTATTTATGTAACCGAAGGCCCACTTCGTTCCCCGTGAAGCGCCTGCGAAGACGTTCTCCATTGCATTGCCCACTGGACCTATAGCGCGGGAAGCGAAGATGCGAGCTGACTTCGTATTCGGCTCCCTCAACCACTCGCCTTCGGGTATTTAGTCAGCCACTCTGCGGCAGCCACAAACCACTCACTTACATCCCTTTCCCGCCGTCAGCGCTGTCGGTCCAGCCCTACCCCTGGCTGCGCGTTGCGTTTGTTCGTGGGGGCAGCTCTCTATCTCCACCTCCGACGCACCTGTGTTTTGCCCTTGACGCGTCTGCAGCGCATTTGGTCTCCAAGGCGATTCTATGTCTGTTTACGCACAGGCATCGTGAATAGACACAGTGAATAGACACTGCAGATTTTATTCATCAAGGTGCCAATATATTACTCCACTCCCCGTTTCATTGTCTGGAGCCTTCACTGAATAAACCATCGCATCCGCAGAATAGAATATCTAATTTTCAACCGTATGTTCCCTTTCGTGAGTGGCATTGGTCGTCAGATTGTGCAATCAATTCATCCTACCGCCGACGCACAGCCTGACTCTTCCGGACATCGATCTCAGTCTGAATCTGAATCTCAATCTCAATCTCGATCTAAATCATCGAGTCCTGATTCATCAAATCAGCAATTTGCTAATCAACCACAGCAGGTATCCATAATGTCTGATAATGACTCGGATTCCGATTCGTTTGTACAAGAAGGTGATGTCTATCAACTCGAATCTATCAAAGGCCATAAATTTGTAAATGGAGTGCTTTATTTACATTGCAAATGGCTTGGATTCGATGAACCCTCTGATGACACCTATCAAACTGAGGAGGACTGTGAGTAAGTGTTGCCAGATATCTATTGATTAGCTATTACAATTGAAATGCTGATGAATCGTCACTAAGGGGTGCTGAAGAATTAGTGGAGCACTATTTCAGTTCAATAGGTGGTCGTCCTGAACCACCAAAGCCTAACAGTAAGAAACGGAAATCACAGAGTTCAAGCAATGGAACAGACAAGAAAGGAAGATCAAAGACAAAGACAAGACCAAAAGAAACTAAATTATCCACACCACTAGCAACACCACTAGCAACACCACTAGCAACACCACTAGTAACACCATCAGCTGCAGAAAAGCAGAAATCTGATAGAAAGGAAAACGTAAAGCTGGCTTTACCTGGTCATCTTTTGCATGGAACATGGAATAAAAAGATTAAAGATATTATATCGCTTGATAGGGACACGGATGGTGGAATCGTATACACTGTTTCATGGTACGTTTCGCCAATGCGTGTATTTATTTTGTCCTTCTCATAGCTAATATCATCATAGGAAAAATGGCGATCAAAATACTAAAATTCAAAGCGCAATGATGCGAGCCAAAGCGTCAGAGACATTATTCAACTTTTTAGAAAGTCACATTAGTCTTACCGACGATGAATAAAAACTAGTAAATAAAATCGAAATATGATTCAATATTTAAATTAAGTTTTTTTTTCTATATGAAATTTGCATCTGATTTAGCGCCACCTTTTACAAATTCTTTATCTTGTTTCTTTTTTAATTTCTTCCTCGTTTCTTTTCATTCGTATTATAATGGTTTTGTTTCCTTGGCGCGTCGAGTTTGTACTTCTAGGGATGCCGTATTTTAGCTACTTTTTTAATCTCTTGTAAGCTACTGCGTTTGTTTGTAACAGTACGCTATATGTTATACAACTGTACTATTCTTGAAATTTAATGTAATTCCAATAAAATGTATCATCTTATGCAGTTATCGAATATCATAATGACATAAAAACTATACATTCTTTAACGCTACTTAATTAAAGCGAGACAATTGTAAACGACACTGACGACAACAAAAAAAATAAATAGACACATTTTTATCAGATCAAATCAATTCAAACAAAGACTTATAAAAACAGCAGAACAAAAAAAACAAAAATATAAAAGAACCAGATTAATGTAGTAAGTCTTAATAAGAATAAAATATAAAAAATTTCATTTAC
Source organism: Myxozyma kluyveri (assembly GCA_030568365.1). Taxonomy (NCBI): domain Eukaryota; kingdom Fungi; phylum Ascomycota; class Lipomycetes; order Lipomycetales; family Lipomycetaceae; genus Myxozyma; species Myxozyma kluyveri. The sequence continues at coordinate 228,026 of JAJLTX010000002.1, read as the reverse complement.
TTTGCTTCAATTTAATAATTTAATTTACTGAACACCAGCGACAATCTCACTTGCGGTTGAAAGACTGTCAACCATCTTTTGGACTTCTTTCCGTCTGTTGACAGTGACATCACTTTCTCTAAGTAATTCTTCAAATGCATCCGATTTATATAATTTTTCAAGGAGTTCACGCTGCATCTCATCCTTAGAGAAAATAACAAGGTTAAGCATAATGGCCTTGGGAACCATGTCGATCATTGTCCGCTTAACAATGTTGAAGTAAGAAGAGATAAGAAGCTTGATAACTTCAGTCTCAGCAGTCTCACGCTCAGAAAGAACACCTGAAGCCTTAAGAACTGACGGAGGAGCCTCCATTAATGCCATTTTCTTCTTGTTCTTGGTAGCAAAGAACGAGTTGAAAAAACCACCATTCTCGTCAGCAGGTCCAAGACCACCAAGAGAAACTGGGCTGGGAACTGGAGTCTCAACCTTAGGAGCACCAGGCATGGGCTTTCCAGTCTTGGGGTCGACTTGAACAGGCTTAGCAGCTTGCATTCTCTCGCTGACGATTGTCATGGCACGGTGACCGCTAAGGAAGTCAGGGTGACCGGTGTTAATGTATGCAGCTTCCATTGAGACGAGATCAGTGACAAGCTTGTTGGTAGGGATAAGCGACGACTTGAAGAATTGAATAACAACCTGCAGAAGACGGTCCTTAAGTTGAGGGTATCGTCGGTAAATTGGCTTTTGAAGAATCTGCGAAAGGATACGAACTAACTCATCGTAGACGAGAGTGACACACTTCAAGCTAGGATCCTCAAAACGCTTAATCTGCTGCTTGACAATGACTTCAAAAGCAGTGGTACCAACGAAAAGAGCAGGCGATGAACCTGAAGAGTTGTAAAGGATGGTTCGGATATCAACATCCTTAACCTGGTCAAAGGGGTCGACAGCCTTGACACCGTTCGAGTAGAGCTCGTGGAAGACAAAAGAGATACGAGCACCACCGGAAAGCTCCAGTGAAGAGAGCTCTTGTGAGTTACCATCGAGAATGGTTCTATATTCGTTGCAGAACTCGGTAATGACGTTGAGAACAATGTTCGATGGCGAACCGAGAGTGTTGTCACCGAGTTGAGCAAGCTCGAGCTGGTACTTGCCGAGTGTGGATTGAATACGCTGCTTAATATCGGGAAGAGTAGCTTTAATGTGGTGCATGAGAATCATGTTAAGCTTGCGAGCAAGGAAAGGAGTACCGCAGTATTGAGCCTTAGCGCGGTACGAAGGGTGGTTCTCAAAGAACTCACGCTCGTTGTCAAGAGCAGATGAAATAGCCTTGTTCTGCTCGATATCACGTTGACCACGGTTAATGACGGGAACGTAACCAAGACGGAGGGGAATGACACGGCCAGCAAGAATGTCAACGACATCAGTACCTTGGTCCATAAGATCGACCTTGGTAAGAACACCAATGGTTCTGGTACCTTCGGGGTCAACCTCACGTGCAAGCTTAAGACCATCAGAGTTGGCCAAATCAGTGTTGGCAGCGGTAACGGCAAGAATGATGGCATTGGGCTTGGTGATGTACTTGAGAAGCATATCCTTGATCAGACGCTCGATATCCTTGGGCTGGTCACCAACGGGCACCTTTGTGAGACCGGGAAGATCGACGAGGGTAAGTGTGAGCACATTTGGCGAGAAAATACGCAAGTTGATGGGGTTTGCGGAAATGCCCTTGTTGCCAGTCTTGGCGTCGGTTTCTCGGACAATCTCATCACGAATCTTGCCAAAGTCGGTGAACTTCTGGCCGGGAAGGTGGAGGAATTCACCCCACTCGTCAGCGGGGGCGTCACCGCCGGCGGGCCTGTTGATAAGCTGGAGAACCAGAGGTCGTCGTGTGACGATACCGGTACCTGATGAAATTGTTAGCAGAGCATTCAATGGCAAATAAGACAACCACAGACACTATCTAAAATGATAATGCAGCGGATTAAGGCAGAGTGACGTACCTCGGGGCAAAAAGTCACGACCGACAATATTCTCGAGCACTGACGACTTTCCGGAGGATTGTGAACCAACGACAGTAATCTGGGGCAAATCTATAGGGTTGGAGGTTGGGCCGAGGGTGGCGAACGCATCCTGGAGTAGTGTCAGCGTAAGTCTGAAGCAAAATATAGAATCCGGGCTGCGATGGACACAATGGCGCAGTGTGATGTGTGGTGCTGCAAGGTACACCGCCAAACCACCGCAAAGCGCAACCACAACAAGCCGGAGAGCACGGTTTCCGCCAATTGCATCCAATTGCACACAATTAGCTCGAAACAAGCACACAAAACCACGATAACAAGTTGTAATTACACTCTCAGCAGCAGCGCAGTGCGTAATGGCGGCAGGCGACGGATTCACAGCGCGGCAAGCACAGCGGCCACGGTGGCAACGCAGCAGGAATGGGGCGGAGATAACCATACCTGGAGCCTGTTGACGGTGGAAATGAGATGTTGGTCCATGGCGACTGACGAAGTACAGACGGAAACAGGGAGGATATCACGGCGACGCAGAGGCAGTCGGGGCGGTGGAGAAGAGGGCCAGAGGGGTCGGAAAGGGCGAGGATGATAAGAGAAGCAGAGAAGGAGCGGACGCCCAGCGCAGCGGCGTGGATTTGGGCTCAGCGGACAGCGGCCAACTGCGCAGCGTCGCTGGTCCGCCGAGCCGCGTCACCCGTCACCTGGCCGAGGGGCCCGTAGCACCTTATCTCGCCCAAATCGGCACCTCCGCAACAAACCGCCTCCCGCCACGCGGCCGCCACGGGCTCGCCACTCACAGCGTTTGGGTGGCAACTGGCGAGCACAATGCTCAGCTGCGTGGTGTTTGGCATAGTCGCGTCGTCGGTGCTTTGTCAACAATCACAGCTCATCTTCCCCAGTCAAGCGCAGCTGCGTAGTGCAGCAAAGACACTCCGCCGAAGGCGCCTCCGGCATCGCGTCCAGACGCGTCACCAGTCCCCGCTCAGCCGCAACGCTCAGCAGCAAGCTACAGAACATCCCACAGCTTGAAACAATTACTCATTAATTATTATATTTAGATATCAGGTATTAATATATACACTCGCTTAATTTTATCCAAGCACTCAGCATCTCGATCCGCCTCTCATGCTCACTGTCCAATCTGCGACGCCAGATTGCTCTCCATATCCGGGTGCTCAGGATCTTGTGTATAAACAATCTCAGCACACACTTCAGCCACTTTCCTGAAAAAGTGACGCCACTCGACTGGATCACCTCTCAGTCTCTGGAACACCACCTCCAGCAAATGTCCATCCGATCCCTCCATTTCAGTGCACTTAATTACACCGACCATTCCACATCGTCGTCGATCAGTCAAATCCACGCCAACGGTATACGATCCTGACTCAATTTGGGCCTCCATTTTACTCTGAACTCCGAATTTTTGCAACGCAGCACCAAGGAACGACTCCAGAATTTGAATTGGATGGTAGACATAAAAGCAATTGAGTGTGCGTCCTGTAACAATTTCGTCAAACTTTCGCATTCTCTGCGTGACTGATTTTGGAATAACTGCCTTCTTTTGCGAGAACTGAGTAACCGAGAAGAAATCAACCTTGGCTCTTATCGAAACATCATCCGGCATTGGTTGCGACATGCCATACATCATATCCTTTCTTCCAGCTGAGTTTCTCGGCATTGGCTGCGACATCATAACATTCATATCGTGCTTAGTATCCCGCAAATGGCGTTCTACTTGTACTGGTTGTGATTGTGCCACTTCACTCTGATCAATGTTCATCTTGTCCAAAGAGCGAGCAAGATCAATTTTCATGCCTGTGACCAATGCACTTGCCACCTTCTCCGGATTAACACACAATCCAGAATCGCTCATATACTTGTTAGGTCTAGCGAACCACGGGTGCAGTCTAATTGAGTTTGTGCTATATCTCTGTTCCGGACTTGGCTCAATCATGCGTAGTAACAACGAAAATGGTTCCTTTGGGATAGCTGACCACGGTGCTTTTGCGTGTATCTTTCTTCTCAACTGCTTATATCTTGAAAAATCAAAATCCTCGTCTTGAGCACCGTCCCATGGTGTACAACCAGTTAATAAAACCATGAGAACAACTCCTGATGACCAAATATCAGCCAAATCTGGTTTGTAGCAACTTGCAGTAAATATTTCTGGAGCAGCGTACGGCATACTACCACAAATATCAGACGACATAAGTGTAATTCCTTGGCGCTTATATACTGCTGACATTCCAAAATCTGCAAGTAATAAATCACCATTCTCATCTAACAGAATATTCTCTGGTTTAATGTCTCGATGTGCAATTCCCATTGTATGCAAGTACTCAACCGCAGAAAGGAGCTGACGAAAGTAAAAATGTGCTAAATCTTCACTAATACCGACGTCAGGTTCAATCAAACTAAATAAGTCACCTAGCGCCGGTTGCATTTTTATCCATATCCAGTTATCATCTTGGCTGCTATCAAAACATGTCACAATGTTACGATGCATGCTAACGTATTGCTGAATCTGTGCCTCGCGAATGAAGTCGTTGAGATTAGCACCCTTCTTGATTGCCTTCTGTTTATTTATAAATTTCGTTGCAAATCTCTCCCTTTTTGTTCTTGTATAACAAATATATACACTGTATTTTTAATGTTAATTAATATTTCACCAATATCTGATAACTATAAGTTCCACTTACGCTGCAAATGATCCCCTTCCAACAAGCTTGTCAATTTTGAAGTCGACTTGCGGAGCAGTTGCATGTTTTGAAGCCATATCGATCGCATATGCCGTGATCGTACACAGCTTTTCAAAACTGCCAGCCTTTTTCAACAATCAATTGAACGACATGAAGACCAGAGCACGTCTGATCTGGCAAGAATATATATAAGTTCGCGGAGGATTTGTTTACACACACGTGCTGAAGGAACGATCTGGTGCGGCGTTGCCATGACAATTATTCCTACGGTAATGCCGCGGCCATGTGCTTCAATATTCTGGTTCCAAATCCACGAGGAAAGCCCCTGATTGAAAACTTTATTTTGCAGCCTTGGGACTTCGAAATTTTGATGCATGCAAGAAAAAAATTCGAGGGCAGCTGGTCAAGCGGATCGTGATTTTGTTTATTCAAATTTGTTAATAGAAGATTTGGATCTGCACGATAGACAAAAATGGCGAAACGCAAGAGCAAATCAGGAAGTGTTGACGAGAGCAGTAAACGACCAAAAGCAAAATTTGCTGATGAGACTGATGTGAAGGGAGCTGAGGTCTCGGCAGCTCCAGCACCAGTACCCAAGAAGACATCTTCAGCAGTTGCACCTGTATTACGAGTCATCACTGGATCCTATGAGCATCAAGTCTTATGTCTTTCATTAACCGTGGACAGTGCTGCTTTTAGCTTTTCACGAGATGATTCAGCTACCTCAGCTGTGGCTTCCGCATCAAGATTGTTCAATCCAATCTTTCATTTTGCTCCACATACTGCACCGATCCGTTGTGTTGCAAGCTCCAAGCGATATCTCGTTAGTGGTGGAAACGATGAGCATATAAGATTATATGACTTACAGAAACGAAAAGAAATCGGTACATTAATGTATCATGATGGTAGTGTGTCGTGTATGGAGTTCGTCAAAGGTTCAAAGGACAAAGAGCAAGGAAAATGGTTGTTGAGTGCAGGTGAAGATGGAAAATTATTGATTTGGCGTACAAATGATTGGGAGGTTTTGGCGAACATGAAAGGTCATAAGAGTGCGATTAATGATATTTCTGTACACCCGTCAGGCAGAATTGCGCTTAGTGTTGGACGTGATCAGACATTACGGCTATGGAATCTGATGACTGCAAAAAATGCTAGTATCCTTAAGATTGGGCCTGGCGAACCGTTACAGGTTTGCTGGAATACTGAGGGTAATCAGTATGCTGTTGGATGGGCAAAGAAGATTTCAGTGTATGATACGGTAAGTTGTGTTTGCTGTACTTGCTTTATGTGCGTTTGTGTCTAAGCAGCTACTGACTAATTTTTTGACAGAATGGTAAACTACTCTCGACAATCAGCTTGAAGTCTCCGTTGTATCGTTTGCGATATTTGTCTCTTGAGGGGTCAGCGAGAAGCATTGTCGAGTATTTGGTGTATTCTGACGCATCTGGTGCAATTGTGTTTCTCGACATCGTATTAGCTAAGGAAGACGAGATCGCGACAGCATTCGAGCTTAAGGCACACACATCCCGAGTGAAGGACTTTCAATTTCTTGCACGACTTCCTCCGCCAATACTTGCAAGTGGTAGCGATGCTGAAGGTGAAGGTCGACCAACTACGTTCATGTCAAGCGTGTCCTCAGATGGCAAGATCATTGTGTGGAACTTGCAACAGCGCGAAGCAGTTGCAGTGTATCAGACGAACGAGCGACTGAATTGCTGCACAATGGTGAGAGAGGAGGTTGAGAAGTACGAGACCGTGCGGAAGGTGACTGAGGCAGAATTGTCGGAGGTGGAGAGCGAGGTAGAGAGTGACTGAATGAGCATGTAGGATAGACGAAGCAATGAACAATGAACAGAACAAACAGTGAACAGTAGACAAAGGTAAACAGGGAAACAGCGTGCGGTTGCTCGCGCAGATATGGCGAGGGCTAGGGCCGCCACCCTGGATCACGGATCACGTCTCAGTCACGGGTGAATCACGTAGAGCGACCGCCGCGTCCGCCACTGCACTAACTCTTTGTAACCGCGTCTCTGAAATTTTTTTCTGCGCCGCGCAGACCCCTTCCCTGCCTTATTGCTTGCTTGATTCCTGCTTTCTTTATCCCGCTGCTACTCTCCTCTTCTTCTCCGCAACAGTCTTCACGACTTGTTTTACTCCTCTTTTCACCCTTTTTTCTCATTTTCCCAACTGATTGTCCCTTTCGCCCGTGTGCATCATGGCTGAAATTACAGACAAACTCAACAACCTCAACATCAAGGACGGCGGCAGTACCGCCACTCAGCAGCAGGCCGGCGCTTACGTTCCTCCCCATGTCAGGAAGTATGGCAGCGACCTTTCTTCATCCAGATACGCCAACTCGTATGTACACCATGTGTTTCTTTCTGATTTGATTCGGCATAATTGCTCATGGAATTGCGGCTAACTTATGATCTAGTGGCGGTGGTGGTGGTGGTTATGATGGTCCTCCATCGCGAGGCTATGGCGGTGGTGGTCGCTCCGGAGGTGGCTATGGCGGCGGTCGCTCTGGTGGCTTTGGCGGCGGTGGTGGTTATGGTGGCCGACGTGACGAGGGTTTTGGCGGTGGTGCTCCCCGTGGCGGTAGTGGTGGTTCCAGCCGTGGTGGTAACGACGGTCGTTTCGTCGATGGCAAGCATATCCCCGGCCCCAAAGACCCCCGGCAAGAGCATGACCTCTTCGGCGCTGATGGTCCTCGACAAAGCACTGGTATCAACTTCGACAACTACGATGAGATCCCAGTTGAGGCCACTGGCGACAGCGTTCCTGAACCCATCACTGCTTTCACTGCACCCCCTATTGAGCCTCTGCTGCTCGAGAACATTGAGCTCGCCGGTTACTCGAAGCCAACTCCTGTTCAGAAATACTCCATCCCTATTGTTTGTGGTGGCCGTGATCTGATGGCTTGTGCCCAGACTGGTTCCGGTAAGACTGGTGGTTTCCTCTTCCCTATTCTCTCAGAATCCTACACCAACGGCCCAGCGCCTGTCCATGACGATATGGGCGGCAACTCTTTTGGTCGCAGCCGTAAGGCATACCCCACTGCTCTCATCTTGGCCCCTACTCGTGAGCTTGTTTCTCAGATCTACGACGAGGCCCGGAAGTTTGCCTACAGATCGTGGGTTCGTCCATGCGTCGTCTATGGTGGTGCCGACATTGGCAGCCAGCTTCGCCAAATTGAGCGTGGATGCGATCTTCTCGTCGCCACTCCTGGTCGTCTTGTCGATTTACTCGAACGTGGCAGAATCTCACTCTCATCCATCAAGTACCTTGTTCTCGATGAGGCTGATCGTATGCTTGATATGGGTTTCGAACCCCAGATTCGTCGCATTGTCGAGGGCGAGGACATGCCTTCAGTTCAGAGCCGTCAGACTCTTATGTTTTCGGCCACTTTCCCCCGTGATATTCAGATGCTTGCCCGTGACTTCTTGAAGGAGTACATTTTCCTCTCGGTTGGTCGTGTTGGTTCAACTTCAGAGAACATTACCCAGAAGGTCGAGTATGTTGAGGACAACGACAAGCGATCTGTCCTTCTCGACATTCTTTCCTCGAACAACAGCGGTCTCACTCTCATCTTTACCGAGACCAAGCGTATGGCCGACGCTCTTTCAGACTTCCTCATGTCTCAGGGATTCCCTGCCACCTCTATTCATGGTGACCGTTCCCAACGCGAGCGTGAGATGGCTCTCGACATGTTCCGCAGTGGACGTGCTCCCATTATGGTTGCTACTGCCGTTGCTGCTCGTGGTCTTGATATTCCTAATGTCACACACGTCGTCAACTACGATCTTCCAACCGATATCGATGACTATGTTCATCGTATCGGTCGTACCGGTCGTGCTGGTAACACTGGTATTGCCACTGCTTTCTTCAACCGTGGTAACAGAGGTATTGTCAGAGAACTTATCGACATTCTGAAGGAAGCCAACCAAGAAGTCCCAGACTTCCTCGAGTCCGTTGCTTCTGAAGGTAGCTATGGTGGCCGTGGTGGTGGTGGTGGTGGCCGTGGTGGTCGCGGTGGGCGCTCTGGTGGTGGTGCACGCGATTTCCGTCGTGGTGGTGGTGGCCTTGATGGCGGCTACGGCGGCGGTGGCTACGGTGGTGGCTACGGCGGTGGCGGTGGCTATGGCGGTGGTTCATCATATGCGTCGTACGGTAATGGCGGCGGTAACGGTGGTTCATCGTACAACGGTAGCAGCGGTGGTGGTGGTGGCAACAGCTGGTGGTAAACACCAGAACATTCATCTCCTGGCTAGTCCGCACTTCAATTGCCAAAAATCAAAAATAAAATGGGCTAATTTGCGATCATTATCTGGGGGTTATATTTTTTTTATTGTCTTCTGTAGAGTTACTCTTTTTTTTCTCTTTATTTTTGTCGTTTTACCTGGTATGTAAAATTTGTCCTATTTTTTATCGTCACAAATATAGATCTCAATAGGGTATTAAAAACTGGATGTTTCCTTTTCTTTTCTGTTGAGGAGTTTAGAATGGGAGATTTATTTGTTATTGCTTGCATTTTCTTTTTAAGAAAAAAAAACTAGGAAATAATGGTATATGCTATTTAAAAATCAGATGGAAAAATGTGAGCAGGTACAGTATACATGGTTTATGTGCATTTTGGTTTTTTACTCTATCCATGGAAATAGATTTATAGCTATAGGACGTGGCGGGCGACTTTTTATCTTTAGTTGTATGATGTATTTATCTGTGTTTCTTTGCTTGAAATGAAAACTGAATCAAATCTCAAAAACAAATAGTTCGTAAATTTTAGAAAACATCCACCAGACGTTTACGCAAACCTACAGTAGATATCTAATATCATATAAAACACGCATTCAAAAAACCTAATAATACAGTACAATAATATAATCTACGAATGTCATAAACTATGCTCCAGTTGTAGCGACTCCATTCGTAGCAGGTACCGCGGCAGGTGTAGGAGCTGGCACAGGTGCTGTAGATGCTGCCGGTGTTGCTGCAGAAGTAGCTGGTACAGCAGCAGTATTCGCAGCAGTGGCAGCGGCGGCATTTGCAGCAGTGGCAGGTGTTGGAGGACCTTGAGGACCATTAAACCTTCGAGCATTATCACGTTTTCGCATACTTTTCCTGATAGCTTCAAATATTCCACCCCAACGTAAACGACGTTGACCACGTTGAGAGTTGTCAGTAGTAATACCCATTGGAATCATACGGCGTTTCGTTGTAGCTTGAGCACGAGATGTGGCTTCAAGCCAGACTTGAGCTGCTCGAGCATATGGTCCACGTAAGTCTGATAATTGGAAAGTTGGCTCTAATTGCATCCATCGTTCGAAACATTCCCATGGTGTACGACGTTCAATGTTAGATTGGAATCCCCACGATTGTCGAATATTCATATTCGCAGCGACAACATCCCAATTATATGAAAATTCACTTGCAATCTTAATGAGATTTGCATCATCTCGCGGAAGCCAAATTGTAGGAACACCGAATTCAACGTACTTAATCGCAGGCGGCATTGGTGCTTTAACGTATACTGCACGACGCATAGTTTCGCTAGTGAATAATGGTCGCACCGCACTTTCAGGCTCAACTGTTTCTGATGATGGCTCCTCAGTAAATCTCGTTCTAGCAGCAATTACTTCTGGACTTATATCAAGTGGAGTCATAGCGAATTTGTTAAGAGGAACAATTGGAAGTTCTTCAATTGGATCATGAAAGATATCATCTTTTGAAGGCGTCTGTGAACCGAAGTGTTGCAGTGAAAATATTCCAAACTTAAACGTCTCTGCTTCTTCATTATCTGAACTATCGCCAATCACAGGCTTGTCTTCACTCATTTGGTCATCTGATAAAGGCTCAGTTGCATCCGTCATGATAGCATCTGGAGGAAGTGTCCGAACAACTTGAGTTTCTCCGTTTTCTTCTAAGCCTTCCTGACTTCCATTCAAATCGCTCCCAGTAAATCTTGATTCGATCTGCTCATCAGTCAAAAATGCCGGTGGACGGACCTGAACTTGCACTTCAGAGCCTTTCATCCAATATTCCGTAATCATACCCGCAATAAGAGCAGCTTGAGCACGTCCGCCCTTTCGAACCTTCGCATGATCTAACGCAGTAATTTGCATTTCTTCAAGCATATAATCCCAATGACATTTAGGTCTTTGAGGTGAACGGAACCGACTTGGTTGACGAAGACTCCATTTCTGAAGCCTTTTGAGTTCGTCAATACGGTGAAATGTTTTCATCAGAACTGATTCGTGATATGAAGTCATGTAGTTATCAGTTGTCAAGGATTTGTGTGAGTATGGCATCAATGCTTGAAGAGGCGACGATTGAATAGAATAGTACACTTTCACAATTGGTATTCCAGGTTTTGGCAATAGCGCTTCCAACGATTCTCTGCGAGGTACACCAGTTTGAATATCTATTAAATCTCTCACAACTGTAGATGTAACTGGATCATGCTTCTTAGGCACTATGTTAGTAATCGTTGGAGTACTTGGAGTCAATGGTGCTTGTGGAAGTGGTTCTTGACTTCCACGATTCAGTCGCGCTGCAATTGTTCTGGTTTGAATTTCAGCAGGACTAAGTACTTGGGCACCTGGAACACTTCCTGGAATTCCTCGCTGAAGTGCAGCAGGAGCAATTACTGATGGTCCTGGTGCATGTCGTGGTGCCGCAACAATTACGGCTGCAGACGGTTGTGGTAATGGACCACCTGGAATTCCTGCGCCAGATGGTGTTCTGGACATTGCTCTTGGATCTGGTAGCCGACTGGTCTGCTGTAAAGTCGGCTCGGATGCTTGTTGAGGTTGTAGCTGTGGTGATACCGACGGCTTCTGTTGCTGTTGTTGTTGTTGAAGCTGTGCGCGAGCCTGCTGTATCCGCGGTTGCATTGCCTGCCGTTGAGCAAGCTGAGCTTGAATCTGTGGTTGTTGTAGTAATGCAGCATTCAACTGTTGTGTTTGCAACTGAAGTGCTTGTGGAGCTCCAACAGGTATCCTTAACCTCTGCATCTGCGCAAGTAACTGCGCCTCAAGTTGATGTTGAACTGGTGTTGGCAGCATTGCAAATTGAGGTGGGAAAGGTTGGCCAGTAGCAGGAGAAATTGGTGCATTTTGAGCGTAATTTCGAAACTGCATTTGAAGCATTTGTTGTTGTTGTCGAAGTTGTTGTATTTGTTGTGGATTCTGTTGTAGTGGTGAGGATGGCAATCCAGCTTGTGCTTGCACTCGTTGTTGTGGGGTTAATCCTTGAGCAGTTGATGCTTGAACAATTGAATCTGAACCATCAGGAAGATTTGAATGTACAGAGTCATCTCGATTTATTTTAGCTACTTTATTGGCATAGATAGCTGATGGAAGTGATGCTTCCTCAAATAAATGTCCACTAGATACAATGGTTAATTCAACTGATTGACTTTTACTAACTCCGTAAACAAACAAATCGCGTACCTTTCGAGGTCATTCTTTTCCAAAAATGCCATCAAATTATCATCTTCTGAAGCAATAATCTCGTCCGTGATTGGAAGTAATGGACTCCGTGATAAGAAGTATAATAGTGAAAGCTTTCGCTTTCGTCCTTTAACAACATCGCTATTAAGCACTACGTCAGCATTCATATTCAGCCATTTCTTGAACCAATCACATCCAAATTTGGCATGACATACCTGCATAGCTGCCTCCTCCGTTCGATATTCTCGAATCGGAGTCGATCTAACCGATCCTATGGCGCAAAAAATCAGTAACTCATTTCAAAGGCACGCCAGACCTCATTAACTTTAAAGCAGTATTACATACCGCAGACACATCCATCCATCCAGTTTATTTAATTCCTTAGCCTCGGCAGGCAAGTCTTAATTCAGTTCAGCCGTGATAAAATCCTGCTAACAAATCATATGTTGATGCTATGTGTTTACAAGCGGGACTGCTGTTGATGATTAGGAGTACGAAATCCAGGTCACGTGGAAGTAATGCTGCATATTTTCGTGAAGAGAGAATTGTTTGCCAGATGCGGAGGTTAGCATTTCAGCCAGCGCTGGGCGAGCAAGACCACTACCAACGCTCAGAAAAAGTAAGATAAAAATATAAAATTAATTTGAAAATATAGTGGTAAAGTATTCATAAATCTACGGCATTATTTTCCCATATATGTAACACCAAAACCGGCGAATAAATACAAAAGTGAAACTTATGCTTGGTACAAACCCCAGATTGGCATTTTTTTGTGTTACGTTCTTATATCCCATTTTGGTCTTGAGTTTTGCTATAAGCGATGTGGCGCAGTGGAAGCGCGCAGGGCTCATAACCCTGATGTCCTCGGATCGAAACCGAGCATCGCTATACTTTTTTTAATTTTTATTTGCTGATGGTACGACACCCGTACATTATGTTTTGATTGAGAACGAACCTAGAAGACGCGTCTATAGTCTCTCGTCTTGGAATATTCGGAAAAATAAAATCAATTATCGCTATGGATTTCCTGGATTTACTTTTCCTGGTGCTTATAATAGCACATCTACTTGCTGCGCCATATACGAAAGTTGAGGAGTCGTTTCACTTGCATGCAGTGTATGATCTACTGACTCATGGCCAGGATATTACATCGGTTCGTCAGCAGTCTATGAAGATTTATTGGTATTGATCTGTTACTAATTTGTTTAGTATGATCATTTTGAGTTTCCTGGAGTAGTTCCGCGAACTTTTATTGGTGCACTAATTCTTTCTGCGTTAACAAAAGCTGGATCATTGATCGGAAATGTACAGTCTAAATTCCAACTGCAAATCCTTGCTCGAGGAATCCTCGGCTTCCTCAATTGGGCAGCAGTTGTTTTCTTTCGCCGGCATGTAAGAAAGTCATTTGGTAAAAGTGCGGCGATGTGGTATGCTGTTTTCCAATATACACAATTTCATGTCACATTTTACGCATCTCGGACATTACCAAACATGTTTGCATTTCCTTTAACAACTATTGCATCTGGTCTTTGGTTAAGCGGAATGCAAGGAAACGGACGTGGGATTTTAAACGCAATTGGAATTTTTGCATTTACATCGGTTGTATTTCGGAGTGAGTTAGTGGCCTTGACAGGTCCACTTGCACTTACTGCATTGATTACTAAACGTGCTAAATTTGTGGGAATAGTAACAGCTGGACTTGCAGGTGGACTTATTGGAATTGCGTTATCTGTCTCTATTGACAGTTACTTTTGGAATTTGCCAATTTTGCCCGAGGCGTATGGGTTTTATTTCAACGCTGTACTGGGAAGGTCTGCTGAATGGGGTGTTCAGCCATGGCATGAATACTTCACAACATCATTGCCAAAGCTGCTCCTTAATCCTGCAGATTTACCATTAGCTGCTGCAGGGTTAATTTTACAAGGACGGAGAACTATTCCAGTTATGGCTCCATTTTTTATTTACGTTGTAATATACTCTATTCAACCTCACAAGGAGTGGAGATTCATAGTCTATGTTGTACCAATGTTGACATTATGCAGCGCAATTGGTGCGTCCTGGTACTCTGATCGTGCACGAAAGAATGTTATAATGAGACTTTCAGTTCTTGGACTTGCTGGAGTCGCAGCAGTCACACTTGCATTATCATTTATCATGCTTGCAGGTTCTTCAGCAAACTACCCTGGCGGCGAAGCTGTTAGATTATTACATGAAAGCGGTGATTCGATTTTGAAACCAGGTGTAACAGTACATCTTGATATTCCAACATGCATGTCTGGTGCGAGTTTATTCACATTTGAACGGGATGATGTGAGCTATGATCGGACTGAGGATGCTGCCGAGCTTGCAGAAATAGCATCTGAAGTATCTGTAATTGTCACATATGACGAAAACTTTGCGACAAAACCTAGTATTTTTACTACAGGTACAGATGGAGCTTGGAGAATAGCATATTCAGTAACTGGATTTGCTGGAGTCGGACTTCCTGGTCAAGTTCCCATTGAGCAATTAACAACTATAGAAGGATTGAAAGAGTTTTTGAGAGTATTTGCTCAAGATCCGGATGATATGATGAAACAAATGGTTAAAAGAGAAGATAGAGTATGGGTTTTTGTTAGACGATAGGTGTAGGGTGTTATTTGATTTGTTAGAAAAGTTCAAATGTATATAGCTAGTACAGATGCGGGTTAATCGGAAACAGAAGTTGCAACTGCGATCTTGTACGTCTTGATGACTGTAGATGATTCGATGGAAGCCGAATTCAAACCATAGTATAGACAGAGATAAATTTAATCAATGCATGAATTCAAATTCCCGTAGGTTGATTTGGTCGAGCATATGGTCTGTTATGGTCCTATGGATCGCGTGGAAGTACAGTCGGCCACGACGGAGCCATACTGTATGCGCCAAAGCGCGCCGGGCTGCGCGGCTCGTCGGCGCCCCGCAAATCGTTAATTTCCCACCGAACTCGCTTCGCTGCAGCCTTAAGTTCTGCATTCTGTCAGCTCGCTGATTATTGACATCATCCGCCGATAAGCGTTAAAACTGCATGCTGGACGACTTGCATGATTTATATCGAGTATATTAGGCGCACCTCCTATATAATACTTGATAATATTCAGTTTATTCACACGAAGAATATGGTTGCTTTGTGACAACCACGATTTGAGTAGGCTTGAGCCTTGCCGTTCTTGTAAGTGCAGTGATGTTGCTTATGGAAGATCGTTTTTCGTTTTTGAGTAAAATATCTTACAAGGTACTAGATTATTTGATTTGGATGTATTTATTTTAAACAAGAAGCGATCGAAGTTTGAAATCGATAGTCACGATAATTATTCTCAAGTTTCATATATCGAGTAAGCTCTTGGCGTCTCACGTAATTCAGTTTACACAATCGAGAGTTGGTGGAAATCATAGTTGCGCCGACTTGCAGACTTGCAATAAACAGTTGCAAGCTTTTAATAGCACGGAAGGTATGGTTTCCGATATTCTAAAACCGATCGAGTCAGAATCAAAATCGATATCGTCATCTGATTATTATCCCTTTGTTCGTTCACTTCAAAGTAGTTGTCGGACTGATTTACCTAGTGAATTATCTGGATGTTGTTTGGTTTATGGTGATAATGAATTATTTCAAGTTCACTCATGTCATGAATCTCAATGGACGGATGGTACTTCTCTTACAACTGGTAGACGTGGTTGGTTTGTTATGACGGATTTTGAACCATATGATTCAATATATATACGACCATTACTCACTGCGACTTTGAATGTATTAATAAATTCTCGACCTGAAATTGCGCAATCTTCGCAAATAATCGCTGCAACTACTGTATCAGGTGTTCGTTCATTACTTGACGCTACAGGTTGTTTAACTCAAGATGCATTTATTTCACAAAATTCAGATGAATTACTTCGTGCTCGAAGATCTTTGTTAGCTAAAGTATCGGCACTGGTAACTTTTGTTAAAAGAACACCATCTGACCCAGCAAATATTGCAGGTGCAGAAGATTTAATTCGTCGTGTGCAAGTTGTAACTGTGATGGCTGTTCAATTTCTTGATATTTGGTTACGTGAAGATCCTACGAATGGATGTCCAACTCCACTAGACGATCAACTGCCGGATTTCATATCAGGATCTGCAGATCGTAAAAATTATATGATCAACGACAGAGATGGTCTTTCATTTGGAAATTGGTTGTCAGGATATGAACATGTTTCGGCACTTTCTCGCATAAATTATCTATTCGATACGGTTCTTGTACGTTTGGGCGCATTTCTTAATCAACGAATCATCGAAACGTCAAGTTCTAGATTATTAACATGTATCCAAAATGCCGTTTTTTCTATTCAAGAGTTTCTAGAATTATGTGATTCAATAAGTCAACGTGCTCTGTCCATGCAATATAGTTTAGATGAAGCAAAGCAATCCATGGTTCGAAGTTTAACCGAAACAATTAGGATTACAAAGAAACTGAAAAAATCACGAAAAGGAGGAAATTTCAAGAGTAGAAGGATGAAATCTGAAAATGGAAATTGTTCAGAAGATATTCAGTCTTTGATTGTTTCGGTGATTGAATGTACCCGTGCAGCTGGAGTATGTCTTGCTCGTGCAAAATATGCGCTGGATTGTATAGGTGATTTTGATGTTGAAGTTAGTCGAGAATCAATCGAGGCAACTGTTGAATCACGGAGAGCATCAGCAAAGTCAGCAGCATCGTATAGTCAACCTATACAACAGCCACTTGTTGATTACGATAGGAAATATTCAGAAACATTCGATTTACTCTCTGCAGCATCAATATCTGGAGATAAGACATTAGTACCTACTTTATCTGCAGATACAAGTGCATCACTTTACTCACAAACACAAAAAACTGAACGAACGCCACTACAAGATCGGATTATCTATAATGCCGATGGGCAAGTTCAAGGTGGATCACTTGAAGCGATTGTAAAAGTTTTAACCTCAAGTGATAAAACACCAGATGCAATGTTTGTATCAGCATTTTTCTTGACATTTCGACTTTTCACAACTCCAGTTGCATTTGCACAAACTTTGATTCATAGATTCTCTTCTTTATCTCCTGATGAACCAAATGTGGTTGCTGCAAGATTACGTGTATATAATGCCTTGAAAGGTTGGATGGAAAGTCATTGGAACAAAGAGACAGATAATGAAGCTTTACCTATGATTGCTGATTTTGCTAATGGTGCATTACGTACATATCTACCGTTTGCAGGAGCACGGATATTAGATTTAACAAAGAGAGTAATTGATATTGATAAACCACTTGTTCCACGATCAATGTCAAAGTTAGGTATGAATACGTCGCTTGGTATTCTATTACCAGATTCATCATCGGTACCAACACCGATTGTTAATAAGTTACATCTTTCAATATTGGCAAAGTACTCAAAAGAAGGAGGTATTGCACCATTAATTTTGGATTTTGATCCACTGGAACTTGCACGACAGATAACAGTAAAAGAGTCACGTTTATTTTGTCAAATTACGCAAGAAGAACTTCTGGGACAAGAGTTTTCAAAGAATACAGGTGTTAGTCTTGCAACTAATGTCAAAGCAATGTCAGCATTATCTACGGATTTAGTTAATTTCATTGGAGAGAGTGTTCTGGCAGGTGAAGTTCCACTTAAATTCCGCATGAATGTTATTCGACACTGGATTCGAGTGGCTGAGAAATGTCTTGAGCTTAAGAATTATAGTTGTTTAATGGCTATTACTTGCGCATTACAAAGTTCTGTCATTTTACGATTAAAGAAAACATGGGAACTGTTACCACCAAGATATCATGCGTTATTTGCAGAACTGAAGGGAATCATTGTATACGAGAAGAATTACGCCTCGTATCGTACTATTCTGCGAAACCAGACTACGCCATGTCTTCCGTATCTGGGAGTGTATCTGACTGATCTCACATTTGCAGACGAGGGAAATTCAGATTTACGCGTGTTTCATCGAGACACTCAGGATGCATCACCAGTGATTAACTTTGACAAACATATGCGCACGACAAAGATCATTGCTGATTTGCAGAGGTTCCAAGTACCGTACAGATTTCAAGGCGTACCTGAGATTCAAGCTTGGCTGGACTATGAGATTGCTAGAGTACATGACATGTACTTGAAAGATCAGCATATGCTCTACCGACGAAGCTGCGTGGTTGAGCCTAAGACAGGCGGAGGTGGAGGCGGATACGGATTAGGCCTAGCAGAAGCGAATGGAGCTGGAGGACGCATGGGTACTGTTGAGGAGAATGCTGTATCGGAGGGAGTGAGTTGGCACGAAACTTGAAGCGAGGTCGCGAAGCGACGCGACATGCGATGATGCAAGTCATTTTTGGCGGTGTACGGTATCAGTCATAGTTTGGTGTAGGGTGCTGTTTGGAAATGGAGTATTCTAGTTGCATTTACCGATT
Organism: Myxozyma kluyveri; assembly: GCA_030568365.1. Classification (NCBI taxonomy): domain Eukaryota; kingdom Fungi; phylum Ascomycota; class Lipomycetes; order Lipomycetales; family Lipomycetaceae; genus Myxozyma; species Myxozyma kluyveri. Next base: position 209,436 of record JAJLTX010000002.1, on the reverse strand, counting down.
GCACATATAGCAATAGTCACCGTCGGCAGCAGTGCCGTGATCGGTCGGCGGACGGCACGACGAGAAGAGTCATCTGCGGTGTATACGTATACTGCAGCTGATGCAGAACCTGCTCAGCCGTGCCTCGTTCTCTGAGCTGCTGCTATGTACTGGCAGTGTTGCTGGTTAGTGCTGTGAGGCAGTATCAGCATCGACGTGCTGCGGCGCGGCGGTTGCGCCATCGGCCGCGGCACGTGACTTGCCCGCCTCGTGTTCGGCCCCCAGCGGCGTCGCCCAGCAAAAAAAATTTTATTGCGCTGTGCGGGCCGGGCACAAACAACTGCCTCGCTCTGAGCTCAGCGGGCCTCGGGCGCCTCTTCGTCTTTCCTGGTCCTCTTATTCTCCTCTCCTCCTCCTTTCCCTCCACAGGCTCCTGTTGATCCCCCCGTATCAACCACCTACTCAAAATGGTTCAGTCTGCTGTTCTTGGTTTCCCCCGTATCGGTATGTCTCCTCTCTGCTTCTGTTGCTGCTGTCGCGCGTCGGTCGTCGACGCGTAAATATACAGTACACGTTATCGTGTCTGCTCTGCTCGTCGTCGGTATCCCGCGCTGCACTCCCCGGGACACGTACACCCGCAATTGGTCTGCCAATGCTAACATCGCTTTCTCACAGGTGCTCAGCGTGAGCTGAAGAAGGTCACCGAGGCCTACTGGTCTGGCAAGTCGACCGTCGACGAGCTTTTGGCCGTTGGCAAGTCGCTTCGTGAGAAGAACTGGAAGCTCCAGAAGGAGGCCGGTGTTGACATCATCCCCTCAAACGACTTCTCGTTCTACGACCAAGTCCTTGACCACTCCCTTATGTTCAACGTCATCCCTGAGCGATACAGCAAGTACAGCCTCCCCGCCATCGACACTTTCTTCGCCATGGGCCGTGGTCTCCAGCGTGCTGCCACCGAGACCTCCCCCGCCGTCGATGTCACTGCTTTGGTGCGTATACTTCCCAGCTGAGCTAAGAGATCAAGTTTGAACAGTTGCTAACATCCATACAGGAGATGGTTAAGTGGTTCGACTCGAACTACCATTACGTCCGTCCCACCTTCTCCAAGGGTGTTGAGTTCAAGCTTAACTCAACCAAGCCCGTCGACGAGTACCTCGAGGCCAAGGCTCTCGGTGTTGAGACCCGTCCCGTCCTCGTCGGTCCCGTTTCTTACCTTTACCTCGGAAAGGCTGACAAGGACAACCTCGAGCTCGAGCCCATCACTCTCCTCGAGAAGATCCTCCCCGTCTACGCTGAGCTCCTCGCCAAGCTCAAGGAGGCCGGTGTCACCGCCGTCCAGATGGATGAGCCCGTCCTTGTCCTCGATCTCCCCACCGAGGTCCAGGCCGCTTACAAGACTGCCTACGAGTTCCTTGTCACCGAGGCTGCTCCTAAGCTCTTCCTCACCACCTACTTCGGTGATGTGAGACCCAACATTGACTCCATCAAGGGTCTCCCCGTTGCCGGTGTCCACGCTGACTTTGTCCGTGTTCCCGAGCAGCTCGATGCTGTCGTTGGTGCTCTCTCCGAGTCCCAGATCCTCTCAGTCGGTATCATTAACGGACGTAACATCTGGAAGTGCGACTACGCCAAGGCTATTGCCTTTGTCCAGTCCGCCATTGAGAAGGTTGGTGCTGAGCGCGTTGTTGTCTCAACTGCTTCATCGCTCCTCCACACTCCCGTCACTCTCGACTCCGAGAAGAAGATCCCCGCCGAGATCAAGGACTGGTTCTCTTTCGCTACCCAGAAGGTTGGTGAGGTTGTCGTCGTCGCCAAGGCCATCACTGAGGGCACAGAATCCGTTGCTGCTGAGCTTGAGGCTAACGCCAAGAGCATCGCTGCCCGTGCCTCATCTGAGATCACCAACAACCCCGCTGTCCGTGAGCGTATCTCCAAGATCACCCCTGAGCTCGCTACCCGCAAGTCTCCCTTCGCTACCCGTCTCGCTGCCCAAAAGGCCCATCTTGACATTCCTCTCTTCCCCACCACCACCATTGGTTCATTCCCCCAGACCAAGGACATCCGTATCGTCCGTAACAAGTTCACCAAGGGTGAGATCACTGCTGAGGAGTACGAGAAGTTCATCGAGAAGGAGATTGAGATGGTTGTCAAGTTCCAAGAGGAGATTGGCCTTGATGTCCTCGTCCACGGTGAGCCCGAACGTAACGATATGGTTCAATACTTCGGTGAGAAGTTCAACGGTTACGTCTTCACCTCAAACGGTTGGGTTCAATCTTACGGTTCCCGTTACGTCCGTCCCCCAATTATTGTCGGCGATGTCTCCCGCCCTGGCCCCATTACCGTCAAGGAGTCCAAGTACGCTCAATCGATCACCAAGAAGCCCATGAAGGGCATGCTTACTGGTCCCGTTACCTGCCTCAGATGGTCGTTCCCCCGTGACGATATCTCCAACATGGAGCAGGCCCAGCAGCTCGCTTTCGCTCTCCGCGACGAGGTCCAGGACCTCGAGGCCGCTGGCGTTTACGTCATCCAGGTCGACGAGCCCGCCATTCGTGAGGGTCTTCCCCTCCGTGCTGGTGCTGAGCGTGACGACTACGTCAAGTGGGCTGTTGAGTCCTTCCGTCTCGCCACCTCCGGTGTTGAGGACAAGACTCAAATCCACTCTCACTTCTGCTACTCTGACCTTGACCCCGCTCACATCAAAGGTCTTGACGCTGATGTTGTCTCAATTGAGTTCTCCAAGAAGGATGACCCCAAGTACATCCAAGAGTTCTCTGACTACCCTAACCACATTGGTCTTGGTCTCTTCGACATTCACTCTCCCCGTGTTCCCCCCAAGGAGGAGTTTGTTGCTCGTATTGACGAGATTCTTAAGGTCTACCCCAAGGAGAACCTCTGGGTTAACCCTGACTGTGGTCTTAAGACTCGTGGCTGGACTGAGACTCGCGCTGCTCTCCAAAACATGGTTGATGCTGCTAAGGAGTTCCGTGCTAAATACGCTTAAGCGCATGATTACTGATGCCTCTATTTTCACTTCAATATACATATACATTAGTTTGTTTCTTGTGTCTTTTTAACTAAAAATTTCTTGTGTGATTTATAATTTATCTTAATGTATTTGATCTCTATGATGTCAATTTATCTTTGTAGATTGTAAATGTTTATAAATTCCACTGTATAAGCCAATCACTTTATAACAAATGGCCAATCGACGATTTACACTTCCCGGTTTAAAACGACAATCTCCTCCATTACAATCTCATTATAATCTAATGTATTACAATTGCATATATATAAACAACTAGTTATTATAACAACTCGATAAACATTCAACAACAAATAAACTTAAAAACATAATAAAACGCCTATGAACCCTATTAAAATTTGAAAAACAAACAATCAAACGATAATTTATGGAAATAATTTGTTATCGTAAGTACCGTATGATGTTGGTTTTTTCGTTTTTATTTGATTTTGATTTGTGGAATTTGTACAATTTATCCAAGGACTAATTCATAAACAATGATAACTGTATTTATAGCTATTAATGGAACTATAAATCAGGAGTAAATGTTAGCATATATACATCAATCAATGATAAAGAGTGATAAGAATATCACGAATCCAATATAACATACTTCTCATAAGTGTTCGAACAGCAGATATTAAATTAATCATTCTATTTTTAACACTTGTTGTATCAGGTCCTGCGAATGAAACTTCTTGTTGAGCACTTGACCAACCGACTATAAAGAAACACAAATAAATGAATTAGTATCATGAAAGTGTTGATAGAGAGTTTGTAATGTAAAGTGAAACATACTGCGAGCAAGAAATCTATCTTCACTTAATACTGCAACTGAGTTGACCAGTAATAACATTACTATAATAGCATCATTAGTATTGATTCATATAATTAAAGACGAAGTGGACATGATTGATTATTTTAATTATCATTAAGTCGTGAGATGATGTACATACCATAGAATAGACGACCAAGACCAAACATTTTGAATTATCGTAGTACGTTCCAATGACTTTATTAAATATTAATGCACTCTTTAATTTATAATCTTAAATGATTGAATTATGATTGAACTGATTAATTGTTTCCTTTAGTTATTCGGAATGATTGCTCTCAGGGATAAAGTATTCGGCAAATTGAGTTTTGATACAAGTTCATGAAATTGCAATTGCGACGCTGGGAATAAAAACACGTCGCCATATATATATAAGCCGCACAGTATCGTTATTGATTTCCTCGATTGATCCAAGATTAATACTTGTTCTTTATCAATTCAATAAAGATCAAGAAGATTGTCGATGACAATGATCTCGAAAATATTGATATTATATTCATTATCAGCAGTTGTTTCTGCACAGGCACCAACATCACCGAGACAAACTCCATTCCAAGCTCAACGATCACGTGAACCATTTACATCATTATTATGGAGAACATTTAAACCAAATTTACAAGCACCATGGGGTCGTCAATTTGCTGTTTATTTATGTTTATTTTTAATTGTTGGAACATTGATTTCAATTAGTTTGTATTTATCTGTTAAGTTCGTCTGTATGGTCTGGGGGAATAGGTTAAGAAGGAAAAGTGATGTGAAACGGAAAGAGATCATTGCAAAGATTCAAGAGAAACCTAGTGCTGTTGAAGTTAAATCACCAACGAGGCCTGTGATAATTGGATTTTTTCATCCGTATTGGTATGTTTTAATTTAAAAGAGATACAAGTTATGTGATGGCTAATTAGTGTTGTAGTAATGCTGGAGGTGGTGGAGAACGTGTATTATGGCAAGCTGTTCATGCGACTCAACAAACTCATGCTCATGTATCATGCGTGATATATACTGGTGACATTGACGTTACAAAAGATGAAATAATGGCAAAAGTTCGAGGTAGATTTGCTATTGAACTAGATGAATCACGAGTTGAATTTATATATTTAAAAAAACGAAGTTTAGTATCAGCAGAACGATGGCCAAGATTAACACTTTTAGGACAAGCAATTGGTTCAATGGGATTAGCGTATGAAGCAATCAATAATTTTGTACCTGATATATTTATAGATACAATGGGATATGCATTCTCATATCCTGTTGTTTCAATGTTACTTGATATTCCTGTTGGCGCTTATGTTCATTATCCAATGATTTCAACAGATATGTTATCTCAATTATCATTAATATCACCGCCCCAACTAGCGAAATATATATATTGGAGATTTTTTTCATTGTTATATGCAGGTGCAGGTGCATTTGCTGATGTTGTTATAAGTAACGGAACTTGGACACATAACCATATTTTCTCGGTATGGTGGATTAATGGACTTTTAGCTAAAGCGTTTTACAGATCAGAAAAGCTTAAATTTTCAATTATTTATCCACCATGTTCAACACAAGAACTTGAAGAAGCTGCATTAGAAGGAAAGCCACGTCAGAAAGTTGTACTGGCGTTGGCACAATTTAGACCTGAGAAGAGACATGGTGTTATTATTGAACAATTTGCTGAATATTTAAAAAAATATGAAAATGACGGGAAACCTGAAACAAAACTTGTATTAATTGGATCAGTTCGGGATAATAGTGATCGGGCACGAGTTTCAGAATTACAATTACTATCGAGAAAATTAGGAATTGATGATTATGTTGAATTTGTACTTGAAGCACCATGGAATGAAATTAAGAAAAGATTAAGCACAGCTACTATTGGTGTTAATGCAATGTGGAATGAACATTTTGGAATTGGTGTCGTTGAATATATGGCTTCTGGACTTATACCAGTTGTACATGCGTCAGCTGGTCCATTTTTAGATATCGTTGTGCCAGATGAAGAATCAGGAAAACCAACAGGATTTCATTTTATTGTTAAAGGAGACCCAGGAGTACGTACAGATAGATTTAGATGGCCAACAATGAGTGAAGCATTACATAAAGCACTTTCACTTTCAGATAAAGAAACTAATGAATATAGAATACGTTGTATTAAAGGAGCTAAAAGATTTTCTGATGAGGAATTCGAAAATGCTTGGTTAGAAAGAATGATGGTGTTATTATTATTGGAACAGTATCGTCACGTTGAACGGATTTCTAGAGGTGTAATCTCTTAAAGAAGGATGGTATATGGTGTAAATGTATTGTAACTAAAAGTGTATATATTGTACAAGATAAAGAGTAAGAAATATAAATTGATTCGGACATAAATAATCATTTCACATGAAGATTAACATCAATTGTATCCTTAAGAGTATGAGATTTTTGAATTAACGCCAATAATTGTTTTTGATCAAGTGAACGAACAATATTTTTAGCATTAAGAGGTACATTAAGCGGTTTTGCAAGATTATTAAAGGGAACCGGAGGATAGAAATATCTTAAATAACTATTTTGACATAATGAATAAATTGCAGATGTTAACCAGTATAACGTTATTGTTGTTGGATAAACAAATGATAATGCACTCATAAACACACCAGATGCTCGAGTGATAAAACGGAGCACACATGATAATAATCCCATATTTCCGGACCGGTTGAAGAGAAAAGTTCGATTTAATTCTCTGTTTATCATTTCAATGTTGAGAAATGTTATACCAGTAAATACAATTGGTAAAATAACATATGGGTCAACGTGTAATAGATCAGGAAACCATAAAAAACCTTCATGTGAAACAGTATCAGTTGCAGCAGCATATTCTGCACTGCGAATATTATATTCAACAAGACCTCTACTTGCAAAGAAAAGAGTAAATGTTTGCACAAATGCAGATACAAATTGATTGAAGACATGAACGCTAAAAATCTCGTTCAGATGTTTCCTACTAGCCTGAATGAACTTGAGTGCATTTTTTCTAGCCATTTGCGGTGGATCGGGTGTGGTGTAAAAGTTGCGTATCATCTCTGGAGTAGCATCTTGTGGTATAACCTCACTAGGTACAAACCCTGCAGGAAGAATTTTAACTGAACCATTTGTAGTGCCTCTGCTGATTTGGTTTGTTGATACTCTTAGTAGCCCAGCAACACGTGCACTTCTTTGACTGTTGCGTTTACTCCACCATGCAAACGGAAGCGTCATAGTGACACGAAATAATATACAAGTAATTGGTATAACAAAACCCCATCTTAAATCTGTCGTTTGGTGCATGAATGTGAAGATTGTGAATGAAGTCTCGCCAATTTGTGCACTGAAGGCGCTTAGATATTCTAAACCTCGGAAAAATAACGAAATGAGACCTGAATCACTGACTTCGTGTAATACGTCATTCAAAGTCTCTGGCATTTCTCCAGTCTGTAAAGCTTGATAAAATTCATCAGCTCCTGCGATTTTCTCATATAACTCGTCGGGCGCACCGTCGCGGATTGAAATATCGATATCGTCGATGGGAGCAATTGTTTGTGTTGCAGAAGTTGTCGAGAAGAAGGAGGCTGCGATTGCTATTCGTTTGGACGTATGTAAATGTGAATGGAGTGACGGCCGTCGAGTACAGGTCAGTGTACCTTGTGGATTTGTCCTATGTGATTGGCCTGCTGCCGGCGAATGCAGTAGAGATGCCCTTGCACAGAGTGTCGGTGGTCTCCGCGCTGCCGATGCAAGACTTATCCGCGCGCGCCCGGCGTAGTTTCCCGCAAGAAGGCCTCGCGGTGCACGCCATCGCACTCTTGCAGCACAGGCACCAGAAAGCACCATTGCGGACGAGAGGTGCCGTGCTGGAGGCGGTGAGCTGTGAAGAGCGCATAGTACCAGACGGTCGAATCGAGTCAACTCAGCAATTTTAGCCCAGAGGAACCGTGCGGCTGACTAGTGAGCGCGAGTCTCACAGCGTCTCACGCCCAGCAGCGACCCCCGCCTTTCCCCCGCAGGCGAACTAACCGGTCGAGCAGCGCACAATGGCGCCCTGCACTTTATAAGCCCCGGCGCCTCCAGTCGCACCACTCCCCGTATATATATACTGTTCCACACCACCCTCCCCCCGTCCTCTTTCCCCCTCCTCCTCTCCTCCATTCCAGCCTCGCCATGTCGTTCCTCAAGTGGCGCGGCAGCAACTCCAGCTCACGCGTAAGTTCTTCTGTCTGCCTGCTCCCGGTCTCTGTGGGGCGAGTTCCCGCAGAGACCTTCTTGCCTGTCTCGCCGCCGCTGACTCCTCCGCCTCGTTGGCTTCTATCTAGCACTCCTCGGCCACAACCACCACCACTTCCACCCCGCAAAAGTCTCTGGCGCCATCTGTCCAGTCGTCGACCAACAATGTCGACCTCGCGCCCACTGCGTCCTCACTGGCTGCGGCTAGAGCCCTCAGCACGCCTGCCGCACCGCCCCCCAAGCCTGTTCCAGTAGAACTCAGCGATGGTAGCGATAAGTTCTTTGGTATGGAAAATGTACGTATTCATATACAGCTGGCGTACCTTGCTTGCTGTGCCACGGAGGCCATTACTCTTTGATCCTCGTGAAGCCGTGAAGGAACGCGCTGACGTGATGTATCTAGTTTGGCTATACTTGCTACTGTAACTCGGTCATGCAGTGCCTATACTACTGCAAACCCTTTCGTGAGGCGATTATGAACTATCCACCTGCAGAAACACGCAAACCACTACAGCGCCGGACGTCGATCCATGGATTGAACCCACATCCATTTGTGGTCGCGATGAAGGCTCAAGCAGAGAAAGAAGCGCTTGAGCGACTTGAGAACAAGGAGAATGAAAAGAAAAAGACAACCTCTAAAAGCAAGCGAAATAATTCAGTCATGTCGGCATTTTCTACTTCTTCAACATCGTCAGGTGCTGGATCTGGATCTGCGAAATCAACTCAGAGTACGGCACTGTCGAGCGTATCAAACGGGTCAGCAAATGGCGCAGATCTCGCAGTCGCATCAGTAAATGGCCTGCCATTACGCGGTGATGAGTCATTGACCCCAGAACAGAAGAAAAAGAATGCGCTTTCTACCGGACCAATTATCAATCTTGATCACGGAATGAATGAAGCTTATGGAATGGATGAGTCTCTTTTCACTGCTGTCAAGGACACGTTCGAATCAATGGTCGAAAATGGTTCACGGACAGGTATCGTTTCACCAGTCAAACTGATTGAAGTTGTCAAGCGTCAAAATGAATTATTCCGATCATCAATGCATCAAGACGCTCACGAATTTTTCAACTTTCTGTTAAACGAGATTGTCGATAACGTCGAACAGCATGAGAGAATGCTGCAAGCGTCTGGTTCAGGTAATGGTAATACACGATGGATGCACGAACTATTTGAAGGATTATTGTCTTCAGAGACAAAGTGTCTAACGTGTGAGAATGTGTCACGACGAGATGAAATGTTCCTTGATCTGTCTATTGATCTTGAGCAACACGCATCAGTCACATCGTGCTTACGACAATTCTCTGCATCTGAAATGCTATGCGAAGCCAATAAGTTTCATTGTGATGTTTGCGGGGGTCTACAAGAGGCTGAAAAGCGTATGAAGATTAAGCGGATGCCAAAGATTCTAACACTTCATCTCAAACGTTTCAAGTTTACTGAAGATATGCAGCGTAACGTGAAGTTATTCCACAAAGTACAGTTCCCGTATCACCTAAGGCTATTCAATACCACCGACGATGTTCTTGATCCTGATAGAATCTATGAACTTTGCTCGGTTGTGGTGCACGTTGGTGGCGGTCCATATCATGGTCATTACGTTTCAATTGTCAAGACTGAACACGCTGGATGGGTTTTGTTTGACGACGAAATGGTTGAGCGTGTGGACGATGACTATGTGACGAACTTCTTTGGTGAGAGACCTGGTATGGCGTGCGCTTATATTTTGTTTTATCAGGAAATTTCAGAGGAACAATATGAGCGTGCTCGTCGTCCAGGTAGTTCTGCAGAACCTGCCCCAGCAGCTGTGCCAGTAGCTACGACTATTATTCAACAGACAAACGGAACACCGGCTACAGCTCTCCCATTAAAGCAGTCTATATCATTGTCATCTTCATCTTCGTTGTACTCTGTCGGTCTTACTACAGCTGGTGCCACTCCAGTAGGAACAGCTACTCCGGACTCACAAAGTGTTCTTTTGGGTAGCAATACTTCAGCGCCAAAACCACTATCAGTTCCTGCCGAGCATGCAGATATTCCTCCGCCAGTATCAAAGACTACTTCACCACCACCACCACCACCTCCTCCACGCCGATCTTCAACAGTACCCTCAACACCTTCACCACCTCCTGTATTACAGTCACCAGCATCGCCTAAAAAGACATCATACGGACCACTTCCGCCGGTACCACCGCACGCAGCGCATGCAGCACCAGTTGCACCTCTTGCTACTAAACTTAATGGAAGCATGAATGGAGATCCAATGGCATCTGTGAAAAGCAAGAAGGAGAATGGAGGTGGTGGAATATCACGATTCAAGAGCATATCTGGATCTCAGAGCAAGAAGTTTTGGATGAAGGATAAAAAGTAGAGTGTTAGGAGTAAGTTAACGACTGTTTAAAAATTACAATTATCATTTGCATTTATTTGTTTGATGCATACATGCATTTTGCCATGTATTTAATTTATATTTTTTTCCCTTTATTGTTTTATTTTTAGGAAAGTAATTAAACGATTTGTTTGGAGGTACATATAAGAAAGCGTTGTATATGGCTAAACTGATGTTAAAAATGGCAGGCGATGACGTTAACGGAATGCGAAACATGCGGGTCGGGGCGTTCGAGTATGTACAGTTTGTTGGGAGCGGGTTAATGAGTTAGTTCGTTTCAGGCGGATAAAGTAGAGGTGAATTGCAGACAAACTTCAGTACCCAGCAGCGTTTAGTACTGTACACGCGTCTTATTTCAGTGGCGAGGTACAGTATTCTTAGCTTCTTATGAACAGCATGTCTCGCAGCTTGTCTTGCGTCTCCGCACCGGAGAAATCCGCGGCCGAGTTGGTGCACGTGACGTGGATTTGCCCTGCGATGCGTTGACGTCACTGCTTCCCCAGATTGGCGAGTCAGCCGACCAGTCCGGTGGAGGCATCACGACATTACTGTTCGCTCGCTAGACGCGGTGCTCGGAATCTGGATGCGTAGCTGGGCTTATCAGTAGTATTATGGTAAGCGAAGTCAGTGGCAGAGTAGATACGGTAAACTGAATGTGCATTATTGACTGTGGTTTACCATGAGTTTGGTTAACCACGTGTGGATTGGCAAGAATCGTGTTGCGGGAGATTCGGCAGAAGTGGCAATGTATCACGGTTGTAAAGATCTGCAATGTACTACCTAAACGTCTTTTCATGAGTCCGCGACATTTGTATTTAATCACTTCTTGATCTCTGATCTCTTCACAATATTCACAGCTCATAACAATCAACCATCAACAGTAGAACGTTACAAGTTATAATAAGTTCAGTATGGATAGCTCACTTCGATCATCATCATCACATGCACGCATGAATGTTGATAAAATGTTACATCCCTCACAAGCATCAACAGCAGAAGATGAATGGTCATCATCATCAATTGAATCATCACGAAATGATACACCAACTCCATCATCAACAAATGCAGCAAAAGTATCACCAGTACAATCAAATCTCTTCGCTTCAAATAAAGAGTTTAAAGATAGTGTACCTCATGCACCTGGTGTTGTTGCGGCTGCTGTTGCTGCTTTAAGAGGCGCTGAATCAAAAGCTGAGAAGAAGAAAGAGATGTTTGGTGAGAATTATGGTGATGAATGGCAGAATAAAATGGATGGGATCGGACGACGAAGAAGTTCTGTTGGTAGTATTGGATCGTTCAATGATAATGAGATTAGACGGCGATTATCAGAAACTGAGTTCAATGAACTTGCATCGACAACCTTACAGCAGCAATTACGATTAACACTTCCACGAATGAAAAAGACCCAATTTCAATGGTTACATCATCTTACGCCAATGTTTATGGGCCTTGAAATTGCAGTACCGACATCTGGGACTCGTGTTGATGCAGTCACATTTGGATTCTCAATTCATGACGGTTATTACTCTACTGATTTCGCAGTAATGACTGAGCCAATGCCAGCATCAGTTGATCCTTCAGATTATCCGAAAGTTATAACAGCAAGAATTATTTCTGAAATTAAAAATTACTCGGTAGAACACATGTTTAAATTTGTTGGTATTGCATTCTCTCGTGGTGTACACGATTTCTGTGGAATGCTTTCATCAAGATTATGGCTTGAACTCGATATTTTACCATTTGTCTTCTCAGATTATATCGCGCATGGACATCCATCTGATGTTGAGCAATCTCCTATTTCTGCAAGTTTACGTCGCAAAAGTAGTACAGAATCAAATGCAAGTTCAAGTGCTTTATATGAGCCTGCTTCATGTGATGAAGTAGCGGATTCATTAGCTCGAAAACTTATAATGTTTTTCGGTCCGAAAGGTCTCCCAAGAATTAGTATTGGATATCGTAATAAAGTTGAAGTTGATCATGATGGATTAATTCATATGGTTGAATTATCGGATTATCAAAAATCTTGCTCTCCTGAAACTTGGACTTGTTTAATGAGACTTGTGGATGAGATTAAAAATGTACGGGTAAATGGTCATCGTGGTGTACATATTGCTTTTTTTAATGCTACTCCTCAAGGTGGTGGTGTAGCACTTATGCGACATGCTCTTATCCGATTGTTCAGACTTCTAGGTATTCAAGCATCATGGTATGTACCTAAGCCAAATCCAGTCGTATTTCGGATTACCAAGAACAATCATAATATTATTCAAGGTGTTGCAGATCCAAATCTAAGACTTGAAGAACCACAACAAGAACAATTTACACACTGGATTAATAATAATTTTGAAAGATATTGGGCAACTGGACCATTAAATGAAAATAAACCACCTGGTGTTGATGTTGCTATCATGGATGATCCGCAAGTTGCAGGACTTGTTTCACCTGCGAAAGAAGCTGGTATTAAAGTTATTTACAGATCACATATTGAAATTCGATCGGATCTTGTTGCTCAGAAAGATTCACCTCAGGCAGGTGTTTGGGATTACTTATGGAATTCAGGTATTAAAGATGCTGATCTATTCATTTCACATCCTGTTAGAGGATTCATTCCTGATGCAGTTGATATTCAAACAGTTGGATTAATGGGTGCATCAACAGATTGGCTTGATGGATTAAATAAAGAACTCTCTCGATGGGATACATTTTATTACATGGGTGAATTTCAACGACAATGTGAAGAAGTTAAAGCAAATAAATTGGTATTCCCTATGCGTCCATATATTGCGCAAGTTGCAAGATTTGATCCCAGTAAAGGTATTCCTGATGTATTAGAGTCCTATCGCAAATTACGTGAAATGATGGATGATGATCTTCCGATAAGAAAGATTCCTCAATTAGTTATTGTTGGACATGGCGCTATTGATGATCCTGATGGTACTGCGGTTTATGATCAGACAGTACAGACTATTAGTACGCCAGATTATGCAAATGTCTCCAGTGATATTGTTATTATGCGCTTAGGACCTAGTGATCAACGTAAGTACCATTGAGATTTTAGTATTTCGAACATTACTAACAATTTTAGTTCTCAATTGTATTCTTTCAAACGCGTCAGTGGTCCTGCAGCTCTCTCATCGTGAAGGCTTCGAAGTCAAAGTATCTGAAGCACTTCATAAAGGAAAACCAACAGTTGCATATCAAGCAGGTGGAATTCCGTTACAAATGCGATCGGAGCGTAATGGATATCTTTGTGAAGTTGGAGATACAGATGAAGTTGCACATCGAATGTATGATTTATTCATGGATGCAAATAAATATACTCAAATGTCAGCATATGCTGCAAAATCAGTTAGTGATGAAGTTCATACTGTTGGTAATGCTGCTGCTTGGCTATATTTATGTGCGGAATTGGCAAAAGGTGTACAGGTTAGACCCAATGGAAAATGGGTGTATGATATGATGAGAGATCATGTTAAAGTGCCATGGAAGGAGTCAGAGAATAGGTTGCCGCGAGAAGTACTTGCTCAATCAGAGAACTGATTATAAGTAAATAGGTGATACTGATTTTTAAGAATTGATTTCTGTTTTCTCTTATTTCCAAAGTAAATTGGCCATGTAGGAACCAGGAAGCGCGGCATGCATCATGTAAAAAGCGCCGTGTCAAGGCCGATCGTGGCTCGCCTAGGCCGCGCACACGCGTGGGCGAGTCAGATCCGCCGCACGCCGCACTCCTTCGGAGTCGCGACCCACGCTAAATTCCACGCCATCTCCATAGACCACCTCCTTAGCTGCCTTGGAAACGTGAGTGTTTACTGTGACGCCTGCTTGATTTCCAGTGCAATTGGTGAAACTGAAAAGATTGTGTGATTTTGGCTGGACGACTGTGAATTGGTGACACCGTTGTACATTCATCCAGCTCACAAAGACTGTTGTCAATTTATAGCATCTACGATAGAGGGATATATACAGTACAGTAGTGTCAAGAGTTGTAAGTTCACGACGTATACAGTAGACGCTGATAATGCCGACATTTGAAGCGTCATATCCACCAAGTCCATATCGGGCATCACGACCACGGGGAGGATTAGGTCTTGGAATATTTAGTTCAGTACGAGGGCGGAGAAGAGATGGATTTTCTGCTGGAATGAGTAGGAGTAGTGGTTCGAGTGTTGGATTTGGAAATTCTGGAGAAGATTATGATAGTAGTTCAGGAATTAATGGAGACTCAAATGGATACGGCCGATATATGCATAGAGGTGGAGATGATTTCGTAAGTCGGATAAAAGCATTTCTTAGGAGAGCTATCACTGTTACAAACATACTATGTGCGCTGTGGGCATTCATGTTGCTATGGGGTGAACGGACTGTATTTAGAGATGCAATTGATGCATGTGCATGGGAAAAGTGGGAAAAATGGGTATGTTTTCATGAAAACATGAGATGTATGGTGATTATCTATGCTAACTGTTAAACAGCCTGAAGGTGCAACTCCAGCACGAGTCGTCATGGTTGCTGATCCTCAATTAGTCGATGATCACACTTACCCAGGACGAAATGGACTCTTACTTGGTTTGACGGAAATTTATGTTGATCGGTATATGCATAGATCATGGGAATATATTGAGAATAATTTAATGTCCGATGCGACATTATTTCTTGGTGATTTATTTGATGGAGGTCGAGAATGGGAACATGATCAATGGTTTACAGAGTATAGAAGATTTGATAAAATATTTCCTTCAAGAGTTGGTAAATTAACATTACGTGGTGTTGCTGGAAATCATGATATTGGATTTGGTGATACTGTTATTGTGAACGCATTGAACAGATTCAAAGCGTATTTTGGTGAGCCTAATTTACGATTTGAATTAGGAAATCATACGTTTGTTATGCTTGATACAATTTCAATGATGAATACAAATAATCCAGAAGTTCATGGTCCACCTCGTGCTTTCTTTAAAGATTTAGTTGAGGAAATTTCTTCATTATCTCCAGAGAAAGAAAGTCAATCTCCTCGTATTCTACTTACTCATGTTCCATTATATAGACCTGTTCACGCACCTTGCGGTCCAAAACGTGAAGGGCATCCATCACTTCCGATTTCAAGGGGATATCAGTATCAAACCGCAGTTGATCCTGATTTATCTGTTGATATTTTACAAGGATTAAGTCCTGTAGCTGTGTTTTCAGGTGATGATCATGACGCATGTGAGTATCTCCATAGTTTCACTTTTAAATCTGGTTCAGAAACGCCTGTACAAAGATCAGCTGTTGAATTTACTGTTAAATCGATTTCGATTGCAATGGGAATTTCATATCCTGCATTTGAGATGATTTCACTTTGGAACCCAGCAGGAATTTCAACTGGAATTCCAACATTTCAAACAAAAATGTGCATGTTACCTCATCAATTTGGTATTTTTAGAGCATATGCTACATTATTATTATCTACAGTTGCAACTGTATTCGTTGCTTCTTTAATTGTATGGTTAAGAGATCGACGCCATGCAAGATTAAATGGATTTGATGGTGGACCACCAACACCTGGAATATTTATTGATAATTCAAAAGTTGGATTAAATGCTGGAAATGGAAGTGGTACAGGTGATGATAAAGATAAATCATTAAAGACGACGACGACATATCCAGAAATTATTGAGAATGTAATTACATATTACAGATCATTTAAACGTGGAAAATTTGCTCGTAAAGTGTTGGGAAAACAAGGTACTTTGAGGTTTGAGTTTATGATAAGGATGGTTAAGATGACGTGTGTTGTAGGAAGTATGTATCTGTATATGGTGTGCAGATTTTAATTGTAATCGTGATTACATGAAAACTAATATGTATATTAATGTGTATAATTCTTTTGCCTAATGTGTACAGTGCTATTTACAATTCATTTTTTCAGATTAAAATCAAACAATGAAATCCTAACTATCTTCAACAACTGATTTTTGTCTCTTTATCGATTTAATAGGCTTTTCAAAATCATCATCGTGTCGTGTCCCATTAACATTTTGAATTACTCCATATCTTCTCTTTCGTTCACCCGATTGCGCCTTCCCATGAAATAACTCCTCGCATTGATCATACACTGAATTAAGTAATTCATCCCAAGTTTCATTATTTTTAATTTCACCACCATGTCTCCCGCCTCTTTTCCGTTTCGTTTTCTTTTCAACAGTATCAAATTCAGGGAACCCAATTAACGCTGCAACATCTAATAAATCTTTCCAATCTAATCTTTTCAACCGATGTAAATCTCGTTTTGGAGCTTGTGATGCTCGTAATGTAACTAACGAATCAATAAGTCTATCAATAAATGACATTATTGACGTATGCACTGTTCTTACAAGAATAGATTTTTCAATATCAGAATCAATTTTAACATCATTTAATTCAGTTTCATCTTGTTCTTCTTCTTCTTCTTCTTCATTGTTTAAAGATCTTGCTTTGGTATTCTTGCGAAGTTCGCGTATTGCAATAGCGGATAATTCGCGAATAAGAGGTTTAGAATATGTCGGCGCAACAAATAATTTATGAGTCGGCAATCTGTAATAATCATATGTATCATCTCTTTCAATCCTTGTATGTTCTTTTTTCCGTCCACTTGTATCTTTTATTCCATTATCTGTTTGTGCTGTAGAAATTGTATCATCATAGTATGATAAATCTTCAGCAAGATCATAACTTTCGTCATCATCATATTCGCGAGGAAATTCTGGAATAGGAATGGGCCATGCAGTCAGAGTCTTGTCATTCTGTAACACATCAATAACATTCTTTGTTGATTCTGTATCATCTGTTTGGTCATCAGTAGTCTTCTTTGATGTTGGTAACGCGTGAAGACGTGCTGCAACAATTAAATGGTGACTTAAAGAAGTTCGATGAGTATGTTCTAATGCACGTAAAAGTACTTTAAATTCACGAGATTGTGTATCCAACGACCTACTCGTGAAATCATCTTCACTTTCTTCCTCATCTTCGTCGTCGTCATCATCTTCGTATTGCGATCCAACTTCAGAACCAGCTTGTGGAGCTTCACCGTCGTCGCTCGACCTAGCACTCACAAAATCGTCCACATCTTCCTCGTCCTCACTGCCATCAGTGATTCCATATCGACTACTTGGTATATCCGCCATTCCGAATCAACACTACCATTTCCACACAGCTTGACCATCTGGCTACGCTGATAGCAGCGTGAATCAGCTCTTGTCTCTTGAACGCTTGGAGTCGACGGTGTTGGCGACTCGAGAAAGAATGAGCCGCACAAGAGAAAACTTTAAATTTAGTTGCGAACTGCAACTCCCATCGGCAAAGAATTGGGCGACCCGAAGACCGCTAGCGGGCAAGGCGAGATTTTTCAAAAAAATAAGCTCGACGAGGTCGTTTGCAGTTCAATAGTACGCTGTTTACACTCGTATATTCAATTCGGTTCAGGATAGTTTTAGAATTTGAGTAAATAATGGCTTCAACTTCGCTTCGTTCGTGCGTCCGTATCGCATCGCGGTCACGTTCAGCAGTGCTCGTCCCCGCACTCGGCAGCACCATTGCCCGCCGTGCTTTCACGATTGCATCTCGCGTTTCTGCCGCGGAAGCTGCTGCTCCTAAGAAGTCTTTGAGCACGACTGTTGTTCGTTTAACTTCTGAGATGTACCCTGAGATTCAACGGGACTCAAGGTTTGGCGAATTGACTGAGGAGGATATTGCATATTTTGGTTCATTCTTGCCTGAGTCTGCAATGCTGCTTGAGGGTAAAGAGGATTTATCTGGGTTCAATGTCGACTCTATGCGCAAATATCGTGGACAGTCAAGATTAGTACTCAAGCCACGAAATACGGAGGAGGTCAGTATGACTATGAAACGGTGCGGAGAGCGAAAGTTAGCGGTTGTTCCTCAGGGAGGAAATACTGGACTTGTTGGTGGCTCTGTTCCTGTATTTGATGAGATTGTGATTTCATTAGCTTCAATGAACAAGATTCGATCATTTGATGATGTTTCAGGTATTATTGTTGTGGACGCTGGCTGCATTTTGGAAGCAACTGATAACTTCCTTGCTGAGAATGGATATATCTTCCCACTCGACCTTGGTGCTAAGGGATCATGTCATATTGGTGGTAACGTTGCTACAAATGCCGGTGGACTTCGTCTTCTTCGCTATGGATCGCTTCACGGTTCGGTTTTAGGTGTTGAAGCTGTTCTTGCTGATGGTACTGTTGTAAATGGGCTTGGAAAGCTTCGCAAGGATAATACTGGTTATGATATTAAACAACTCTTTATTGGTTCAGAAGGAACATTAGGTGTTATCACTGGAGTTTCAGTTCTTTGTCCTAAGAGATCAAAAGTTGTCAATGTTGCATTTTGTGGATTATCATCTTACGAACTTGTTCAAAAAGCATTTGTTCGTGCAAAGAGTGAACTTGGAGAGATTCTTTCTGCATTTGAATTTATGGATAGAGCCTCACAAAACTCTGTTGCTAGGTTCAGTGAATTACAAAGACCTTTAGGTGAAGAGCATCATAACTTTTATGTTCTTGTTGAGACTTCTGGATCAAATAGAGAACATGATGAAGCTAAGTTACAATCATTCCTTGAGGGATTGATGGAAGATGAATTAATTGATGATGGTGTTGTTGCACAAGATGAGACTCAGGGTAAAAATATTTGGACATGGAGAGAGGGAATTCCAGAGTCACTTGGTCGTACCGGTGGTGTTTACAAATACGATGTATCTATCCCACTTGAGGATTTATACAAAATGGTTGAAGATACACGGGTATTATTAACTGAAGCCGGATATGAAATTGGAACTGAAGAATCAAATATTGTATCAGTTGTTGGATATGGACATTTAGGAGATGGTAATTTACATCTTAATGTTGCAGTTAAAAGTTATGATAAAGAAATTGAACACGTTTTAGAACCATGGGTTTATGAATGGATTCAAAAGAGAAGTGGATCAATTTCAGCTGAACATGGACTTGGATTTGCAAAGAGACCTTATTTGAAATATAGTAAAGATCAAAGTATGATTAGTTTGATGAAACAAGTTAAAAATGTTTATGATCCTAATGGTATCATGAATCCTTACAAGTACATTTAGATGTATGATTACATGAAAAATGTTTAGTGTTTAGTTTACTTTCTTGGATAGAAGACATGTTTAGTTCGGTTTAATAATTAAAACTTCATTTATTTAAACAAAATTTGACAAACGGTATTAATAATATAAATTCAAACAAATTGGCGTAGGCATCACTTAGATCCAAACATCTGACATTCAATGATAGTGATACAAAATTGACCATAGTGGCATGTTCCACAGAAAGGAGTGTTGACATCAAAAAAAGAAAAATACAAAATACAAAAGATAACAAAAATTAAATATAAAAATTAAGGTCAAAGGAGTGACTTGGGTTTAGTAACATCGCTGGTACTTCGAAACATGACGAAATAGGTAGACACAATCAAAACGGTAAAAGCATCAACAAGAAAATCAGAAACTTCTTTGGCTCATACAAATACACACCTACTAGTACAACAACGGGCGGAAGAAAGTAAAGAAAAGTTATGAAAAATAAATTTAATCAACTATCTATGCGACAGGCACAGGAGTGGCACCTGCAAGCATAGTAGCCTCAGTGACGGTTGTGATCACGGTTCCAATCATGTAAACACCAGGAGTACATGACACAGTCTCGTAGAAAGTTTGCATCTCAGTGACAGTGGTTCCAGCTTCTGGAACAACTGGCGCGGGAGTGGGTGTTGGCTCAGCAGATGGTGTAGCTGGAGGTGGTGGCATGATAGTCTCGGGAATTGGAGGAATGAATGTCGCAGTCGAACATGGAACCGTGATGGTCTCTGTATCATAGACGGTGGTGGTGAGCTCGCCGAAAGTGTATGTTCCAGGATTCACAGTTGTAGTGGTGAGCACGGTGGAGTACGATGGTGTGACAGTGTAAAAGAGAGTCACTGTTGAGAAGACTGTTGAAGTAGTTGTATCAGATGATGTTGTCGTGAGAGTAGTTGTCATCGTGGTGGGAGGAGGAGGTGGTGGTGGTGGTGTTGTTGTCGAAGTCGACGTGGTGGTTGTGTTGGGGTGTAAAGTCGTGGTAGGTGCAGGTGGAGCAACATATTGAGTGACAATAACAAAAGTAGTAGTCGTGTCGGTTGCTGACGACTCAGTCACGTAGGTGGTGAGTGTAGTTGTAGTGTTCATGCCAAGAGTAGTGCACGAGGTTGTGGGAACCGGCGCGACAGTGGTGAACGACGACGAAGACGAGGTTGATGAAGTGGTTGGGTAGACAGTGACGTACTCGAACAAGGTCTCAGTTGAGGTGTAGTGGGTTGATGATGGCGATAGACTGGCTGTAGTGGATGGAGGTACATAGTCAGCCCACGATCCGACAACATAGGTCGTGCAGGCGCAGTTCTCATCGCGAGCAACAAGCAAGTCGCGAGCGACACGAGCTCGATGACGGTGACGATGTTGGTGAGCGTGCACGTCAGCAGCGAGAATGACGAACGTGAGCAGGACGAGGAGGGTGGTGATGCCACGAGGGGCGACGGAGCGTAAGAGTACTGAACTCATTGCAGACGCGAATTAAACAAAAATAAAACACGGATTAAAGGAGTGGACGTTGTGCGGATCAAACACACGCAGCAACAGACGCGATGCGTCGTCGAAAAGCAAAGAGGAGCGGTGACCGCGGTGCGGAGCGCGAGAGCGGGGGTGGGTGGCGAGTGTTGTTGTTGTTGTGGAGAGAGGAAGAAGGGAGGCTACGAGGAAGTGCGGGAAGCCACGAAGCAGAAGCGAGGCGGGGGCCTGGCGTCGTGTCAGGTGACTGGGCCAATGGGCAAATGGGCACGCTGCAGTGAGGCCAAGGCCCAAGGCCGCGAAGAGCACGCAAAGGCTGCCAGAGAGCGGTTTAAGTGCAGGCGGCGCCGGGGACGCGTCGCGTGCGGCGCGTTTGTTGTGGTCTTGCCGTGTTAATTGTCGGGCGCGCAGACGCCGCCGCAAAACCTCACCGCGCGGCGCCCCTATCCCGCGTTCAGGCGCGTCTCCGGCGGCAGCCCTGGCTCATCGCTCGATTGTATAGCCTCAGATCGCGGCGACCGGGGGACTGGAGATGCAGCAATTGGGCGAAAATTGAAACGAGCAAGTGGATCGAGAGAGCAGCTCCATTGTCCATGAATTGACCATTGAGGATACATTCATTAATTGGCCTGTCGTCGACGACGATGATGAGTGAAATTTATGAAATGAAGGCCCCGTCCGTCGAGTTAATCGGCTCACACAGGCCGACTGTGGCGTATTCTCATTGCATGGCAGAAGATGCGATATCGAGACCCGTTTTCCCGTTCTTCCCTGCGTCGCCAGCATAGAACGTACGGTATATTCTAGCTCTGCCCCGACATTTTTTTCGGACTGAATCTGCTGGTACAGATCCGGTACTGAGGGATGCGGAACGCGACTTCTCGCGATCGTGAAGGACGTGCAAATACGACCGTACAGCCTATACCAGACGGCAGATCTCGTCAATGTTAATTCAGCTGCTCTTATTAATTGGCTGCCACGATGGAGTCCACATTCCAGACCAATTCGGGGCGGCGCGGCGTGCTTCCGCATCGGGCCACGTCAACAAACCGCGCCAGCCCGAACAGGAAACAGGATCAAATTTCTCCGGCCACGCGAGCCCGTTTCGCATTCTGTCCCGCATCAATTTACGCACCGTCGATCGCTCCGAGTAATCGCACCATTCGCACGTACAAAATGGGTCTGCGAAGATTTACAGTAACGTCACTTATACCACCGACATGTAACGCTCGCAGTATATAGTCTAAACTCATCAGTCCGGAACGTTTGAGAGCGATGATCGCTCTTGCATGCATGATTGCTTTCCGTCTTCATACAGTACTTTATACTGTAACCGTAAAAGATTCCCCATGCTGCCATGCAACGATGTCTGATCTATAGTATGGCTCTCATTTCTCAAAACGCGTCGGGTTCGCGTCGCAGTCAATGCGCATCACGTCACCGTCATTCCCCACAATTCTACGCTGTCCATTCCATCACACATTTGTGTTATAAAGACTGATAATTACACTTATACACACCCAGTAAAATACACATTAAATCATTACACGTTTGCAGCATTACAGAATCACAATATACGACCATGCAAACTCTTCCTTACATAAATCCTGCCTTTATGCTGATTGTAAGTTCTCGAATCCATCTACTCTGTCTTCCAATGACGCGTGAACGACTCTCCACGCGTCTCCTTTCCATAAATCAGTTCTGACGCGTATAGCATCAGTGTAACTGCACTGTTCACCCACGACCACAATTGCCATGTATCGATCTCGAATTCAATAACATTTGTCGTCCGTGGAATATAGCCAAAGTGTTGCATCAGTAAGTGCGTGTATACCGCAATCAGCACACATGGTCCATAGGCGAGAACAAACAATGCACCTCCACTGGCCTCGTCGTCTTCATCGTCATCAATACTCGTTCTCTTGATATTGTTACCATCCACAGCTCCATGCATACTGTTACTTCCACCAATTCCTAGTCCACCTGCTCCATCACCATTGCCATGTACCACATCTGGTGTTACTGACACTGGCGAGACTGTACCTTTTCTTCCAACACTTCCTCCATCCCTAACAAGTGGGATAATCTGGGTGGCAGCATATAGCACCAGCATTCGATATGCCAAAGATACCACGATTGATGGAGTAATTGCTGACATTGCTGTCTTGATGATATCAAAGGTCACGATGAAACTAGTTGGAACAGACGCCGCGATAGATGACGCAATACTAGCATAACTCTCCATAATAATTGCTGGCAGAGGCGGTAACTCTGGCTTGCTGATACTGTTGGTAATTGGTGCAGTCAGCTTGGCTGCCAAAGAAGCAGCTGTGGTAACTTCATCGACCGCTTGGAAATCTGTAAAGGTCTCATACAGGCAGTAAACCATGTACGCAAACAGCATACTTGACTCAATAAGATTTCCTTTTCCAGACACAATACCATATCCTCCAAGAAAAATGGTGCATGTTAACACAACACCAATGAGTGTTGCATTTACCACCCCGATTGTAATTGGGAATGTGTAAATTCTGTACAAAAAGTATGATGACCACGTCATAATGTTCGCTGCAGTGATAAGCAGTATCATTGTCCATAAATCACTCCTAGGTCTGAGTAACCATCGACTAGTTTGTCCAGCAGCTTGAATCACGAGTAATGTGCAAAAGCCTTCTAAAATTGCGAATATAGGTGTTGCATGTGCAAGGAAGTATTTCCACGGTATAAGGAACACCTGACCTATCGGATGTGTGTAGTCTGGTTCCGCATAGATGTGAAGGAACACAAGAAATAATGTTGGAATAATCACATGCTGCATATAATAAGCAATCTGAGTAGCTATGCTGAACTTTGTATTTCGTCCTAGTAGTCGTATCGTAGCAAGCGATAGATAGAACAATGCTAATGTGCAAGTAAACGCCAACCCACATTCGACTCCGCCGACGTCAAACGCCAGCGGGATCGTAAGTATTATGAGTAATAAGTAGACTGCATTTGTGAAGATGAGAAATCCCGACCAAAACGAGAACAGATTTGCCCACCAAGACATCGATTAGGTGGTGTTGGGTGATCCCAACTATGTGAAATTATAAAATCGTATTGTGTAAGTTACGATCTCACGGGATCATGCAAGGCCTGGATTCTGTATCAGTATGTCTTGGAACAGAAACACGGGATGTAACAAACAATTAAAACGTACTTTGTGCAAATACTAATACTTTCGCATGAGAACAATCCGCGTGTGTGTATATAATTCAGGAACTAGGGTCGCATCCCCCCTTTTGTAACGAGATCGTGACGGATCAATTCCTGTGTTGGCGTTGTCAAGCATTAAACACCAGACACCCTTTTCCTTTTCCTTTTCCTTTTCCTTTTCACTCTCCTCTCTGAAAAATAAACGTACCAAATCTGCAATAAATTGATACCGTATCACACCTTCTCAGTCTGTTGAAAAATATACCACGTGAACTGCCTTCTAATAGCTGAACGGCACTCTCCGGGCCTTCGCGTTGACCAATGCCGCAGCTTCACGACCTCTGAACTTTGCACGAATTAACACCCGCGTGCAATACCGTCAAATCACACGATAACAATCAGAGAGTATTTCTAATACTTGGTGTTGCTTGATCACAGTTAGTTGTACAGCAAAACAGTATTGTCGTCGCAGGAGCTACTCTCCGTTGGCCAAATGTATGAAGGCGTTTTGAAGTCCCAGTTTTTAGGGCGCGAGACCGGTGACGTTTGGACTCAATTTTTTCTCTCCTGCGCCGGAGAGTTTTTGGCAGGTACAAATCGCTTGACCAATGTAGCACCAATGCTGTAAATTATCGCGATTCGCATTTGGTATCGTACTTGCAATAGGATACGATATATATATATATTTTTTACCGGCTTACGCGCGCTGTAACTCTAATTAAATGGCCATGGTTCAAGACTTTTGACTAAAAAACGAACATATACACAAATAAAACGAACAGATATTCTCCTTCTAACACTTTACGCCACAACCGACCGCTTTAGGCTGTTAAACAGCTCCATCTGAGTCTTAACTGTGTTGCTAAGATACATAACCAACAGTACATCCTGCAGATGGGAGTTGAACAGCTTATCAAGCTCCTCAGGGTCAACCCGTGGTGCGAGTGTTAAGCTTGAGTACAAGAATTTGCCAATAGCCACACTTCCTGGCTTACCACTTTCCAAAACTCCTGAAACGAATGTGCTCACTCGGTCGAGCATCTCAAGAACCTGCTCAATTGACTTCTCTAAGTTTCCTATGTCATTCAGTATGCCAACCTCGCGGCTCTCAGTATTCTTTGCGCTGGCGATAAGTTCCACTGTTTATAGACAATTAGTCTGGAGAACTATAAAATCATATTCAATAAAACAGTACTTACATCCACTTCGTTCGGAATCAGAATAACGTAACTCATGTGGAACGGGGACGAACAAGCAGCTTGAAGCAATCTTGTTGGGCAGAACTCCGACAACAGATGCAATGTATGTCCGTACATCAAGCTCTGCTGCTGGATTGGCCTGCATTGTCAGGTGAACAGCCGGGAAAGGATGGGTGCTCTCGGTGGCTGATGAGTAGAAGTTCTGGATCAAAGCGTTGAAACCATTGAGTTCCAGTGAGGTGGCATACCTGCACAGAATTAGATTAAAATCAATCCATATAGAATATATTTCCAGAACCAACGTACCATCCAACAAGAATCTCCTTGGGGTTTGCTCTATAGTGAAGATTGTACATCGTCTTGTGATATTCCATATCAATCTCAACCTGCACGTCATATCGTCGATCAGTAAAAGTTCTGTCTGCTACCAGCATCCATCTCACATACCTCGGCCTCAGATTCGATATGAGGAACAGCAAATGAGCTTCTTATCTCAATTTCGGTTCCATCGTCAGATCTAGTGCCCAATAAGGTGCCAATAACACGGTCTTGGTCTTCATTCCGGCGGAGTGTATGATCCAGAATCTGGAAAAGTGCCTGCAGTCCAACAAATAAATCCCATTAGCATCAAAATCTAATAACTTATTCTTATCCAATTCATTAAACGCACCTGTGGATGCACAACAATGTTCAAAGGAGTCGCAGCGTTCATGCCAGTAGCGACCATGCTCGCGGGCTTGCCGAGATGCAGAAACGAGCTTGCCATTTTGTCTTACTTTACTTGTCAATCCGAAATACTTGATACTCCGAATATTTGCGTTCAATACACGCAAGTTCGTGACGCTAACCAAAGACTTTCTCCAACTCTATACCAATAAAGACACGCGTGTCTCTTCTACTCAATCACCTATTTGGTCTTTTACCTTTGTGCGCAAAAAAAATTTCCCCTTGTCTGCGGTTGTGGCGCAATGCCATTAGCCACAGTCGCACCGCCACGAGTGGACCTCACCGTAATGAGCCGCACGATGTGAATGTCCCAAAATTAATTTTTCTCGCGTGCATCAACCATCATCAAGTTGGTCTTCTCTTTTGCTGATCAGCTATTACGTATCAAGACAGAAAGATGCCGGAGAGAGTGAAAGGTGTTGCCAAAGCACCACTAAAGAGAAAAGGTGTGAAAACTGTGCGCGGTGAGCCTGCACGGAAAAGTCGAACCGCGGTAGCGCGACGAGCTGAGGAAAGCGACGATGATGAGAGCCGAGTTGATTCAGAAGACGGCAGCGATCTTGACAATGAGGACGACGAGAATGGCCAAGAGGTTGGAGAGGTAGAAGAGGAAGATGACGAGTCAGATGCTGAACAGGAACAAGAATATCAAAATACTCTTAACGACTCGGATAACGAGTCCGATGACGAAGGTCCCAGCAGTAGTGATCCATTTCAGACTCATTTCGCCAATCCAGATCCTACTAAACTTAAGAATTTGATTTCTCAGGTGCAAGTTAAGAAATGGCAGACTTCAAAGACAAAGCCCGAAGTTGATGGTAAGAAAGCAGATTACACTATTAGCATACAGAAGCCAGGAGGTCTTGAATTCGGCGCAAAGATACAAATTGATCATGGTCAAAGACTTGAAGAGCTCAAGGTAATTAGTACTCACTGATAAGAAATCAAATCTGTACATCGCTGATAATCGAATTTATAGGTCAAAGCAAGACTGATTCCATCATTTCAAAAAACAAACAAAAAGCTTGCAAAACGAGACTCACATTTCTCACGACTTCAAGAACAAATTGCTCAGCCAATATTTTCGTATCAGGACCTTCTTTACGCACCACGAACAGGTGACTCGGCGCAACAATTACAAAATATCTACGCACTTCATGTTCTTAATCATATTTTCAAAACACGAGATCAGATTTTGAAAAATAATGCTCGACTTGCTAAGGCTCAGGAGGCTGATGCAGATGTCGAGTATCGTGATCAAGGATTCACTAGACCAAAAGCACTTATTATTCTGCCAACTCGAGAAGCATGCTATCAGTTTATTCAAACAATTATGAAACTTTCTGCACCCTCACAACCGGAAAATATGAAGCGATTCGAAGGAGAATATCACTCGCCCGCAGTACTGGCCAAGAAAAAGCCTGAAGATTTCCGAGCACTCTTCAGCGGAAATAATGATGATAATTTTCGGATTGGTGTCAAATTCACTCGTAAGACTGTGAAACTTTACTCCGAATTTTACTCGTCTGATCTAATTGTTGCAAGTCCCCTAGGTCTTCGATTAGCTATCGGTGACAAAACAGACAAAAAACGTGATTTTGACTTCCTCAGCGCAATTGAAGTACTGATTATGGATCAAGTGGGTGCTATCGCTATGCAAAACTGGGATCATGTACTTCACATTTTCAACCGTCTTAATCTCATTCCACAAGACTCTCATGGATGCGACTTTAGTCGGCTGAGAAATTGGTATCTTGACAGTGAAGCAAAGTATTTACGTCAGACTCTTGTATTCTCTGAATTTATCACCCCAGAAGTTAATGCACTGCTTTCACGAGATATGAACAATATTGGAGGAAAAGTCAAGTTTCATCCAACATATCCTGGAGTTCTTGCCGACATTGGCTCTTCAATGCTTCATGTAAGTGTTTTTTTTCCGTATCATTTAGAATCTAAAGCTAATTCTCCCTAGTCATTCACAAGATTCTACTCAGAATCACCACAAGAAGACCCGGACAAGCGATTCAAATACTTCACCGCAAAAACCCTTCCTTCATTAATGCGTCAGGCGTCGGCTGCGTCATGTGGCATTTTAATTTTCGTCCCTTCGTACGTTGACTACGTTCGTCTACGAAATTACTTTGAACAAGAGCGACAACTTGGTCGTCGTCTGGGCTCTGCAGCTATGTCATCATCAGATTTCGGTTCGATATGCGAGTACTCTTCATTATCAGATGTTACTCGTGCTCGTGCGCAATTTAGAGACGGAAGACATAAGATAATGCTGTATACTGAGCGTTTACATCATTTCAGAAGATATGATATTAAAGGAGCTGAAACAATATTTATGTATGGACTTCCAGACAACCCATTATTCTATACTGAGATTGCGAGAACACTACTGCACAGTGTGAGCGAGGGCCAAGTTGACAAGGATTCTGTCTCTGTACGTGCATTATTTTCAAAATGGGATGCATTCAAGTTGGAACGCATTGTTGGATCGTCAAAAGTTGCAAGGATGTGTGCTGGTTCAGGAGAAGTTTTTGAGTTTTCATAAGAACCATCTTCTCATGATCAAAAGTTAATCAGATTGTTTAAGGATGCTGTATTTGGATGAAAAAAGTTATGTGCATTAATTGAACCGGCGCTGCATTTGTGTTTGCCAGAAATTATTTTGTAGATTATGTTACAACAATCATTAGTTGACTTGGTACATCGCTAAACCTGTTGTTAAGGTTGCGTAGATATTCGTATGAAATTACCTTTCATTGTCGTTTGTTTACTGTGTGAAAATTGAAAACTAATTCTAATGTTAGCATTAAACTCGCAACTGAATGATGTTATAAAAACTTGACTTACAGCCATTATTATGCAGCAAATTGAGACATATGGACTCAATCGCTCACCAACCCGCGCAGCTTTCCAAAATATACCTAAAACGCTATAAAATAAATATCCGTGATTAGTATTTCAATCTATACGTAGTAGATGCTGTTGGTAAAAGATAACTTACCCATTGCGATTCCGGTTCATAAGTGCAGGGATTACTTGGTGGGCATATGTTGATGTGCAAATGACAAGAAGTATAACGAGAAGAAGAGACTGAAAATTAAATAAGGCCGACTGTAATATTATAAATGCATCGTATTAGAATTGTTATCATCAAGATTAAATCTGCAATTCAAGAAGTTCCTGTTGATACATACCATTGTGCAACTTGTTGAATTAATTAAGAGAACACGGAAGTAAACTGGTACTCTACCGCCTCCCGCGTGCCTGAGCCGATACTACCACACACAAATTTCAAATTACTCCTGTGTACTATACACTCGGATATTTAGGAAAACTGTGTCGACTTGGATATAGATTATTGGTGTCTACGGTACGAGATGGAGGGGAATCTTTTTATTAAGCTAAAAATGAGACAGTACAAAGCCCGTTAATGGGCACAAGGAACGAAGCTTGCAAAGAACATAAAGAGAGAGATAAAGCAAATAAAAATAAGAAATTAATGAAAGAAGAAAGACAGAAATTAGAATGATAAGAAAACATAAATTAAAAGACATGACTGAAGATGCCCTGAACATGGCGAGCAATGACATTGCGAGGTGGCGGATGAGCCGAGCGATAGCGTTGGTGCAACTCTTGAAGGAGACGCACTCGACGAGCATGTAGGGGCGCAAGAGAGCGGTCAATTGGCCCGAAGAGAACAGTATACTCAGGAGACGACCAGTACGGGCGAACAAGCGGACAATGGAAAATGCGGTGAGGGCCGGAGTCTGGTGCGGCCTGGCACAGGGCGCAGAGGTGAGGATGGTCAAGGCCCGCCCGGTTGTGGGCTTGGAGCCAGGCAGGTGGGATGCGATGAGTGCTCGGAAGTTGGCCAAGTAAGAGGAGGTGAGCGGCTTCGGCATCCTTGGCGTTAAGGCGCCGAACTTGACGAAGGGTTAGGAAGCGATAGCGACGAAGAGTGGCATCTGTCTCAAGAGGGACCTGAAGTGGTCCTTTATGATCGGCTAGAAGACGGTGAGTACGACGAAGATCGACAGATGGAAGTAGGAGCGCCTCGCCAGTGAGGTCGTCGATGCCGGTGAAGCAGGGTGGCAGGTGATGAAGTTGAGGAGTAGTAAGTGAGCAAACATTGGCTGCCGGAAAAGTAGCACCAGGATGGTAGAGGGGGAGAAGAAGCTGCATGGCTTTGACGGCCGCTTGCCATCGTGGGTGCGGGAAGCGGTTGGTGAGCAGAATCGAATCCCACGTGAGGGTGACAGCTGTTGGAGGGACAGTGTGTGACCCAACGGCAGCACGTCGGCCCCGCGGAGGAAGTAGTGCATAGGCCGAAAGGAGGAGCAAACGGGATCGAAGTGCATGTTGCCAGAAGTGAGTGAATGAGACGGACAAGCAGGCAAGTCACTTAGCTCGGCCGCCTAGCAGTTGAGACTGTAAAGGAAGGAGGCCAAATCCTCCATGTTCGATGGGAGTGGAGAGCTTGTCAATGGAAACCCAGTGCTTGGTGCCATTCCAAATCTTGGCTATGACCTCTCGCCGTAAACGGGCCAGGATTTTTTTGGAGCGGGATGATAGTGATCGAGGAAGACTACTTTGGAGTAGATAAAAGTGTTGATGGCCCAGCAGCGTGATGTAAAGTGGAGCATCGAAAAAGGTCAATGAAAGAAGACGATGTAAGGCCTGCTCTAGAACGGCTTCGCATTCCGCAGTAGGCGATCGATGAGCACACAATTGCACTCCAAGATAACGGAAAGGAGAATTGCGATCATGGACTGAGAAACCAAGCTCCTTGTGCACATAATCAGCTACTTCAGGATGAGAGTCGAGGGGCAGGAAGAAGCTCTTCGACGGATTAACAATCCCGCCACCAAGTTGCTTGAATTTATTGAGACAAACCGCAGCAGCCCGAGCCTCCGTGTGTGAGGTGAGTGCAAAACAAACATCATCCGCGAATGCTGAGACCTTGAAATTTACAGGAGAGACCAAAACCGAAGCTCCTGTCAACGATGATCGCAAGCCACGAAGGAGTGGTTCAAGAGCCAGGTTAAACAAGAGAGGGGATAGAGGATCACCTTGACGAACACCCGAATGAAGGGGGAAAAGCGCAGTCCGCCAGCCGTTGAAAGCGACTTCACTGAAGTTGCTGGTCATTGTAGCCAAAAGGAAACCAAGTGCCTTGGAACCGAAACCATACTGTGGAAGCAGAATACGTAAATATTCATGACTCACCATATCATAAGCCTTGGTGAAGTCTAAGAAGATAAGTCCTTCGCCTTCATCGGAGGTCTGAGGGTGGGCGCGACGGTGCTCAATAAGGCCCTCCACGTTGGCGATAGCATCGCCGATCTGCCTACCTTTGATGAAACCAGTCTGGTCAGGATGAACTAAAAATGGCATCAAAGGGCCAAGGCGCAAAACCCAAACTTTTGATATGATCTTATAGTCAGTGCTTAGTAAAGCGATAGGGCGCCAATTGCTCGGCTCAGTGCGATCTGGGGATTTAGGAAGCAAATGAAGAGTGCTGGTGCGTTGAGAGGCTGAAAAAGCCCCGGATTGCTCAATAGCGCGATACACACACAGCAGCATTGGACCAACTATATCCCAATATGTACGGTAGAACTCAACAGGCAAACCATCCATACCAGGTACACTACCCCGGCGAGTGGCTTCCATAGCGGCTGTAAGTTCCTCAAGAGTTACATCCGCATCTAAGGTCACAGCCTGTGATGGAGAGAGGCGAGGTAGCGTTCCGGCCAGTTGAGAGACCAGAACATCCTGGGAAAACGGAGTAGGAGCAAATAATTTAGAGTAGTAGTCTCTAAATACTGTACTCATCTGAGCAGGGTCTGATACAAGTTCGCCCGATGGAGTGCGGATCTCCTTTATTGTACTATCCTGCTTGGTCTGACGCGCCCAGACATGCATGGACTGAGTACCAAGATCAACTGGTGCACCCTCTGGTAGGTGAGCATGATGCTGATTGGCACCGGCTTGCCATTTATGTTTGAACAAGTTGTCATATTGATGTGTATCATGCCACACGCGAGAAAGATCCTGAGCAGCTAAACGACACCCACCTTTGAAAGTATCCCACGAGTCCAGGGGAGAGGCTGCATTCCACAGAGTGTCTCGTTGTTCAATGATGAGCACACGAAAGAAATCACGAAATGAAGCATCCAGCAGATGATCAACGGCAAGGCGAAAGGTACCAGAGCCGGTGGCAGGACCAGTGGTTGTAAGTGTGGTGAATAGCATGTCATGAGTTGAGTTTGGCTTTGGTTCCGCCGTGGACGATTTAAGTATACGATGAACTAAATCGGGTTTCACATAACACCGATCAATACGGCGGGATGTGTCACCATCCTGTCCACTGCGATTGGTGAAAAGGCGCCGTTCAGGGTGAAGGAGACGAAAACTGTCCTTAAACCCATAATTGCCCAGAATAGTAGCCAGTCTGCGGCCAATATAGTCGGGTCTTTGTGAGGTGGAAGAGGAGTCAAGACTTGGATCAGTGACGCAATTCCAATCCCCTGCAATAATGGTGGAGAAAGACGGGTTCCATGAGGAGAGAAAAGCTGCGAGGTCATCGAGGAAGGCAGGCTTGTCCTTGCTCTGGGCCGGGACGTACACTGAAATGATGAATGGCGTTGTGATCGTCTTTGCATAATTACAGCGTTCAAGGGAGTTGTACTTCAATTCCAATCGGAGTTCACGATCCCATCCTTATATTCTGTCTAATCCTACTGTACTGACTATTATCAATATCAGGAGATTAAGCACAATATGTCTACTGATCCATCACAAACAGTACGTCGTCGAAAGCGACCGAATCTCTTCACAAATGATGGTAAGTTTCAAATCAGCTTGAATGATGATTTATTATGGTGATCTTTGCTAATAGCTTCATTCGCTCTTACAGTGAGAGCTCTGATGTATGCATCCGGCGATGTTGAAAATCCTGACGCAGAGGCGGCTGCAGTACTGGAAGATATTTTAACTGATTATATTGTGGATTTGGTGCGTTTAATTGGTTGGTATGAGGTCAAAACTGTATACTGACATAACTGACAGTGTCACGAAGCAGCACGTATGGCTCGGACGACAAACCGGAATAAAGTCAAAGTAGATGATTTTAAATTCGCTTTAAGGAAGGATTACAAGAAGTTAGGGCGTGTTGAAGAGTTACAAAGGATGGATAAAGAGATTCAAAAAGCTAGGAAACTGTTTGATGATTCTGAGGGTAAAGCAATGTCAAAACAGAGTGCGAAGGAGAAGTCATGATGCTATTCTACACATAATCATTGTGTATTCGGTGGATATTTCTTAAGGCGTTTGGGTTCGGCATTTAAATTTACTTATTATTGTTTATAATGACTTTACATAATATATACTATTTATTGACAAAAATTAACACCATTCTAATGAATCCCAAAAGAACAATCCTGAACACTGTTCCACATTATATACTGTATATCTTTTGATTACCACAACTGTGTAAATTTTGGTTGTAATCTATCAATTCTTGTTCTTCCTATCTTTCTAGCCTCATCGAGTCGTTGAAAATATTCAGCTGATTCTTTCATGACCGTTTCAAGCTTACCACTGACTTCATTTTCTGTTAGTCCAGTGTCATGCAAGTATCGCTCAATGAAACGCTCCTGTAGCGCTTGAAGTGCATCCATATCATCGAACATGATTCTCTGTGCTCGTAAAGCCCATACTGTAGTTTTCCTCTCAATCAATGACTCATTTTTTCCTATTCGTGTATCCATAGCAAATAGCTCCTCAACAATCATATTGAACTTCTCTGGTGTCCAATCTGAAAATGGAAATCCACCATGAATGTAAAAGCCCTTGAAAAACATGACAAAAGCTCGACTTCGAGATAAACCAAAAACATCCATCCGGTTGACTAAGTTAGTCAGAGCATCGAAATCCGCAGCTGCAGTGTAGTATGCTATTAAAGAGGAGTAGTGGTCCAGCTTAGGAGTTATCTTTACCGTCCTTTCTGGATCAATAGGTCTGTGTACTGCAGTACCCGAGTCCTGCAATAGTGCTGACGCTCTGTGAAAAACTCTGCGATTCTTTGCCATTGTCTCTAAATTTTTGGAAAGTAACCTATTCGTATATTTATCTATTGTAGCATCCGCAACCCAACCTTTCTCAACCGCACGCCGTTCAATAAAC
Organism: Myxozyma kluyveri; assembly: GCA_030568365.1. Classification (NCBI taxonomy): domain Eukaryota; kingdom Fungi; phylum Ascomycota; class Lipomycetes; order Lipomycetales; family Lipomycetaceae; genus Myxozyma; species Myxozyma kluyveri. The sequence goes on along the minus strand of JAJLTX010000002.1, from coordinate 175,062 downwards.
CTCAGCAAACTTTGAGCTCCCGCTATATCGCGACAACGAACAAGTGCCGAAATCATTGCAGCCAATACAACTCCATCAGGAATCTCATATGCTTCAACAAATCTATTGTAAATTTTTGTAACTATTCGTTTATCTCGCCGCCGGCCATAGTAATGAATCAAATTAACGTATGTATATCTGTCGGGAGAAATCTTGCGTTCGCGCATCTCAGCTATAATCCTGTGAATTACTCCATAATTGTTTGTTGCAACTGCAGAAGTCATGAGAACATTAAACGGTGCAGGACCTTTTCCAAGTAAACCTTTTGAATCAAGAATTCGAAATCGCTCGAGTCCAGCCGCCAATGCATCTTTATATATACGAAAAGCTCCACCAAACGCAATGAACGCTAACGAGGCGTTAGCTTCGTATTGTGTTATACGCATTCCACACCCTATAAGGTCATCGATAACTTTTAAGTAGTTCTTTGTCACTAAGCGTCGTCCTTTCTGTATCATAAGGAAAAGATCTAGAAACTTTTCTAAATTTCGCTTAGAGATATGTAACGGTCGTGGTTCTGGCAAGTTCATATAGGCTTCACAAACATGAAGAACGTCTTCTAGATATTCTGTCTCCAGAGCACGATCAAGTGAAGCCTTGAATTCCTTATGAAGTTCAGCCGGAGCTTTTAATCGTTGACGCATTTTCCGTTCCTGTCTGACTACAGCGTGCTCTGGAAGGTCTTGATTTACTTTCTGCGCCGAATTTGAGAAATAGCCTGCTTTATGTATCTTGACATATGCCAGTAACTTTTCCGAAATGTATGCATTTTGTGACTTTGCAGTTGCTAGGTTTTCCGTATATTCAGAGCTCTCTTGCGACAGACCATTATCCATGGAATGATCTTTTAAACTCCCCATATGCCCGTCAATCCACTCGCCGTCATCTCTTTCACCAATTCCTTCAGACATCAACGACGGTATCATATCTTTAATATCTCCAGAGTCATATGAATTCATATCATATTCTGACGAAGAGCGTATTCCCTCTTCAAAATAAATATTCAAAACATTTTGACTTTGTTCGGAAACTTGTTCGTCGATTTCTTGTTCGAGAGTTTCATCAAGTACACTTGGTCGATACGGTAGATGCTGTGAATGATGATCTGCAGGTGATTCCGTTGAGTCGTCCATAGAGTGATCACGATTGTAAGCTTCACTTTGTCCACTATGCCGTTTTGGTGTGTCGGTGTTGAGGAACCTCCGCCCGTCAGAACAAGATCTCCGAGGCAGTGTCGTTCTATGATTCCGTTGGCGCTTGCGAGGACTGCTTGTACTTGATAGTAGGCACGGCTCTGTTATAGGCGGTCGCCTTAGCATTATTACATGCTGTGCTTTTCGCCGACAAACAGCACCCGCCGTCCGTTGCGCCACGATAGCTAGTCGTGTGGACATCCTGTATGTAATTCGGAGACGGCGTGAAGTTCACTCAATCATGACATTATCGACAGTTCAATTTCACGTGTTATGTTCGATATATCCATTCAATTCCTCAATGCCGGTTCATGCCAGAAAATAGTAATCAAACCCAACTTCAAATCTATCCAATTATTGCTATTATCGAGTCGTATATTTCCAAAATCCTGATGGTCAAGACCCATTCAGGCTCACTTCAGCATCTTCACGGAAAAAAAATAACGCCGTTGTAAGCATTAACGCGTGATTGCAGAGTAGATGGGGGTTGTAGCATTAGCTGGGAGCTGAAGTCTCGGGTGTTGGTTGCGATACGTACATGATTTTTTCTCGAGAAGCTCATCACGATCAAGTAGGTTTGAATCCGGAAATTGATATAGCAATATTTTATAGAGTGTTGTATTAGATCACAACAACAAGATGAAAGCACAAACAGAAGTATTATCTGTACTGAAACGGACGTCAGAACTTCTCAAAACAGGAAAGATTGTTGGTGAACCAGCCTGGTACAAAGCAGTTCTTGAAGTTCCACCGTCAACAGATGTATTACCACGAGTGACAGTTGAAGACATGAAGCGGATGCGAGAAAAATATGCAGAGGGAAGTAAATTAGCTTCAAAATTACGGAAACCTATAAAAGCAAAAGAGATGTTTAAGCCGAAAGCAATTGAGTACCCTGAGGATGGTATTCGAAATGTATTTTTTACAGAACACCCATGGGAATTAGCAAGACCAAGGATATTGGTTGAACAGGATGGTGAAGATTTTACACGACATGATTGGAGCAAGTTGGAACAGGATTACAAACAACTTGACGGTGAAAGGTTAGTTAAAGTTGTTTAGTACCAATCGATATGACATACTAACAATATCTACTTTTAGTGTCGTACAACGAACAATGTGGTTAGTTAATAACGAGCAGCTTTCAACTACAGATGCATACAACAAAGCTCGACGTGAATTTTACATTTTACGTGCAAAAGAAGAAGTTGAAATGCAAACAGCTGAAGAAGAAGCACGTATGTTTGGTTCGGTATTCTTCCCAAGTGAGATTGAACGTGGTCTCAAACTTGAGGCGGAGACTTTAGGTGTTTTAAGTGACCAGTTGGTTAAACGTATTAAGAAATAATTTTGAATCACTGACGGGAAACCAAAATGGGGGTTATTTTTTGTATATATATGTCATATTAAATTTCATTTGAAAATCAAATAATGCCAAGTAAATGCAGTTATTATATGCTATTAAATTACAAAGAAGCTATAGCTTCCGAGGTTGTTTACGTATTAAACGATACAAAAATACTGTGTCGCGTGCAAATTCGGGGTATTCCTTATAGGATTTTATCTGGCAATTGTTAGGGGAAACATCTTGATCATAAACGCATAAGTTACATACCTCTTCTATAATGAAGCTCTTTTTGATAGACTATTAGACAATCGAGTTAGTTGAGTTCACGCACACAAAAATTATCCAATTCATTGTTAATTACCTGAAAAAACCGGTGGTCGGCCTAGTCGAGTAACAGTTAGCAACGACCTTCAGCTTAAACTTCCCCACTTAACTAAACTCACTTTTCTTCTCTTTTTATAGCTCATCAAAACAAGTGTATCAGGACCAGCAAGATCTAATAGTGTCTTTTCAAGCAATGGGAATGCAGGTTCAAAATATACACAATCTGCTGCCAATACAATATCGACAGCTGGTTCAAGATATTGACTTGGAAGTTCTGTACCCCAATCAAGTTCATCTGCGAAAACTGTTCCTTCAAGATTATTTAATGCAATGTTGTCCTTCATTAAATTAATCATATTACTATACAGTTAAACATATCAGAAATTTAAGTTATAGAAGAACTTATAAAGTGGTGAACTCACATTTGGTCTGTGACAATGATATCCATTGGCACTCCAGATTCGACCGCCTTATTTCCAAGAGCAAGACTGGCGACGAATGAAGTCAGCAATTGAAATTTAACAGACCAACTATAAGTAAAGTAACCTACCCAACGAGTCCAGTTCCACTTCCTAATTCAACAATCTTTGGTGGCTTATCACCTCTGGTAGCTGCGTTCCATAATAAATCATGTGCAAGATAACTTGAGTCCGCTTTTGCAGTAATTAAATATCTTGAAAGCAATTCTCCTGCCGGCCATACTTTACCGCCACATCCAGTTGCACCTCCATCATGTTTTATCGTAACTAAAGTACCATTTAAATCAACTTCAAAAGTTCCAGCTGTTGAAGTCGCATAATCTTCACCCGCAAATTTAGTCGTATCTTTTGCTGGTGGAATTAAATCTGTTGAGAGTAATAATGCAGCTAATGGATTTTCATCATCACTGTAGCCGTCCTCAGTGACAACAGCTGCTTCAGTTGTCAAACTCATGGCGAGTTTCAGCAGTTGGTTGTGGTGAATAGAATGTGGAGATAGTCGATGAAAGTGGATCGGACATTGGCAACTTGATGACACTAACGAAAACCTTATTTATTGTCCTCGAAATTGTCCGACCACCTCAGATACAGTATATATGTATGAACTTACAGCATATCGTACAAGATGAATAAAGGTTAAGATAGCAAGAAATACAAATAGAGTATGTTAAATTTTTTATCTACAGCACGATACTCATAAGAAGTTTATCATAAATGTGTAACATGTATTCAGAGATCCATATAATACAGTAAATCAGAGCAACATTCATACGCGTTGACCAAGAACTCGAACACCAGATAACTTGCGCACACTTTTATAAATGCAGCAAAACATATTCATTCAATTTCAAAGATTTACGCGTTGTTGCTATTTTGTGGTCCGCGAGCTTTCTTCTTAGCAGCCTCAGCTTCCTTCTCGGCTTCAATATCCTTAACATATTGTTCAATACTATCACTGTCGAGCATCTAAAATAACACACGCCAAGTTAGTAAATCCATTCATTTAGCAACGTGAAAAAAAAAACAGAATGATAAATACATACCTCCATTTTACTTTCAGGAGCCATAATAGCAATCTCAATATTTTGTGCGCCAGTTTGCACAACTTCAAGCAAACTCTTAATAGCCAAACGAATTGTCTTTTCACGATCCATATCTTCTTCATAATTTCTCTCTAAAAATTCTCTAACAGTCTTGCTACTACGTCCAATTGCATTTGCTTTCCATGCTGAGTATATACCTGATGGTTCAGTTTGATAAAGTCTAGTTGTAGAATCTTGTGGATCAAATCCAATAATTAAAGTTGAAATACCAAATGGTCTAACACCACCACTTTGTGTGTATCGTTGCTGTACTCCAGCAATATATTTAGTAAGATATTCAATAGTAACGGGATCTTCAACACTTAAACGATGAGATTGGGCTTCAACACGAGCACGATCAACCAGGATACGCGCGTCAGCATTGAGACCAGCAAAAGCTAAACAAACATGATGATCAATCATGGCAATTTTTGATGGAGTAATACGAGTATCTTGAAGCTTCATAGCGGTACGCTTTTCACATCCAAGAACAACGATTGATGAACCTTTAACACCGACCGCACAAGTACCACGCTTAACTGCTTCGAGAGCATATTCAACCTCTAAATCATATTAGTTAGTAGACGAAATCAAGTAATATAAGTCAATCTGTACACGAAAAATTCAATAGACTGAATGACATTATAGTTATATGGATCAGGAAACATACGGAACACATGTCCATCGGGACTATAGAATGACGCAAGTTAGTCAACTTTCTTATTTATAATCGTATCCCATCATTATTCAATCACATTGAATATTGCGAATTCATCTCAAACATACCTGAAAACCGATAAAGCTCTATCGTATCCACTCATTGTGATGCTGTGAAATTAATAACACGAAAGATCGCGACTCAGATTGATGTATTAAGTAGGTTGATGGATGGCCAAGGATTCGTCTGCTCAGGGATGCTTTATAGTACTGTATTATTGTAGAAAGATACAATAACACTTAACGTTAAATTATTGTGTCAAAGATTGACACAAGTGATATTAGATCAGATGTATATCTAAACGTATTGGATTCGCGGAAGTAATGCTAAGGAATCGATTGATTTGATGAGGTCGTCGAAGCTGATTTGGAGAAACGACCCAAGAGCTTCCTTTCCACCAGCCACAATTTGCACAGCCGCACCATTTCTACACCGCCACGCCTCTGAAAATCAAGCTTGTCGATATATCACCACGCAAAATCAAATCTACGAGAAATTTTACAGTAACAAAGATGATACAAATAGTAAAATAAATAGTATTACGGTAATCACATATAGGTTATAGATCTAACAATTAAAAATATAACGCTTCGTAAATCAGAAAAAAAGTGCAACTCTCGTCCTCAGGGTACTTTGTGGGTACCCATCAGAGCTTGACTCTATGTTTGCAATAGTATCTCATCATGTGAAACGAATAACAATTATAAATCAAATTGTTTAATATGCAATAAAACCATTGCAATGAAGTATTCAGGTGTGTGGAAAATAAACAAAAACCGCGAATTCGGTATATGCGACTATACTCGAAAGCCCATACTCGAGATGAGCATAGCTTCAAATTCTGGGGGGGAGAAAGAGAAGAATAAAAAAAGGGAAGAACCTGCATTGCGTAAGAGTAAGCTCCATTGTGTTCAAGTAATTCTGAAAACAGAAAATACGAGAATTGCATATCTATAGCGCACAGAAAGATAGGTTTAACGCTATCAAATACGGTGTGAATAGCTAGTGACGTCAAACAAAACTAGCAGAGCTTCCGAAAAAGATGCTAACCTTGAGTAGTCAGGCGCAACATATCCTGATAGCCATCTGCAGAGCAGACTGAATGATGAGATGAGAAGAACATATGCAGCACTCACTTAAGTCAAATCAGACTTGTCATATCCAAACCTGTCGGATCAAGGTGCATTGTAAACAGCATATAACCAAAGTATAAGATTAATCAATGCAATTCCTAATCAAAGACTAGAAGCACTAACGCAATGACACAACTTATACCCCAGAAACATACAATTCACCTGTAAAACCGAGTTCGTCGTCCAAGCAAGAACATCGAAGCACAAAATAACCTAAGCATACGAACACCACGAACTTCAAATCCTTGAACATCAAAAGCTATTAGATTCGTAAATTACGACCTCGAAATTTATATCGGTGCGTTTCCGCATTTGACAGAACAGCTATGTAATGCAAGCACTACAGGGAACCGTCCTGCCGCCTGACATTCGACCGGAGACTGCAAAGACAAAGAGTTAGCTTTCGAACACGCAGGCGCGAGCATAATTAATAATGACATACCTTTCCCTAAAGCATATAGAAGCATGTGCTGAGAAAAAACAACACATGCTGTAAGCAAGCTTCGACTGCAATTCTTTGCGCGAGCAGGCCTTGCCGGAAAAGAACAAGAGAAGATCAAAAGCAAGCCCAGCCCGCCTTGAAGAAAAAATATTGCACACTGGAAGACTTAGCCCATACCCCGGTCACTCTCAGGTCAAGCAGTGTCTGCTACCCCAACCCTGAAACATCAGCCAGCAGACCTCCGGTGACAGTCCGAATACCCTCTGCCCTGAGCCACTGCTCGAAACGGCAGGTCTCCTTCCGTATTTCACTTAGCGTCTCGCTCAGTCTAACTTGATTAGGCAATGTGGCGGCCGTTATATGTCACTGACATCCCCCTGCCCTGATGTCTCTCAAGCGCACCCAAAAATCTGGGTTAGGCTCTAGGACAGTGGCTTACGCTATTCCCAATCTGGTTTAGCACTGAATTAGCTCTTTGGCGCGTTTATGTCCTTTGCCCTACAGTATGAACATTCTCACCTCAGTTTCTCATGGCAATTCAAACAGACGAAATGCGAGTTGAACTCACTATGAGCTCTCAAGCTTGAAAACACCTTCATTTTTAGACGCGATTTCATCTATCTTTTCCAGAATTGCTCAGTGGCACGCGTAAACAGGACTTCGTTTATGTATTTTGGTCATGACGATCCATGATGTCATTGGTCCTTTTAGAGAACAGTGGCACCACAAAGTATCAAATGAGTGAAACAATGCTATCAATTAGAATACCAATGAATATCAGTACATCAATAAGTGACTTCCGTGATTCCGACAGGCCAGCAGCATATATGTGACGTGAGGTTAATATTTGATTGCTGAAAATTAATTATGGATTTTTAACAGCTACAGCTTTAACTTGAATAGAAAAGTCAAGTAAACACCATTCACTTTAGATTACATCACTTCAAAGAAGTTTAGAAATATTATTACTTGCCCAAAGGATGTAGCAGCAAGTAGAATCACCAGATTCTAGGAAGATCGAGTTTCAGGTTCTGTCAAAGTTTACTTTGTATTCGTGATGCCTTCGTGATTAGATTATATCCGTGATGTTGGTGTTGAACAGGATCGAGTGTAATTGATTTTACTAGCGGTAATACTTCTGCACATACAACTTGATTCTTATAACTGAAGCATGAAAACTGACGAGAATTTTACTGATTTGCTTGTACTTACAAGTCGTATCATGGACTCATGGCATCGACTTTCACGTGGATCGCACAACATGCAAATGGCGCACGCAGTCGGAACCTCGGAAAGTTTCGGAATTTACACGCAACACGCACGTTGATACATAAGTTAACCTACTTGTAAAGTTGTAGGTTGATTAGAAATTGCATACCGTGGATGAATTGGACTCAATATAATTTTCTTTGTAAAATAATACCTTATCTACAGTACTGTGATATGTTTTGATTTTCACACGTCGAATTTACCATGTAGATGGAATTATTCATCCATCCGTACATATAAGTTTATACCGTAAGGAAAAGTAGCCGAAACCGTGTACGCAAGTTAGGCATTAGCACATCATGTGCATGCTGTACGCGTGCGTTTAGACATTTGTTAAATCAATGCAAAACTACAAGATGATCTCCCGTACGTCTTACATCATGTAGACTAGTTGAACCTGCATAATTCGGAAAACTTACAGTCGAAAAACTTGCAATCAAATATCGCATCAACTACAGTTTCATTTATAATAGTAATAGTAAATATTAGATAAGAAAACACGGCTATTTAACGCGTTATGTTCATTAATATGTATACATGCGTCAGCAATAAAGCATGAAAATAATACAAACAACAAAAAACAATAAATAAACAAATTAAAAAAAGTTTGCAGTCTGCATACGCCCTTTGGATTGCAAGTTGCACATTTTGAAAAAAACAACACCCTTTTTTGATCCAGACACGGTGATATATATGCTCTATTCTAAAAATCAAATAAACTTTAAGCAACGTAGAAACATGTACAATAAATGCACGTATGGCGTATATAAATGTCTGTGACTGTTTCTTTTTCCGATAGGAATAATGTGAAATATGCACATTGCCGGAAAAAGTAATTTCATGTACAAAAGTCCCGAGACCAAAATACAGACTTGAAGATAAAAGCAAAATTAGGAACAAGAAAATAAACAAATAAAAACAATCCAGCCATGGATATGCAAACGAGCGAATAACACCAGGGTCCTGCCTAGCGACCATATAATACGTATAAAGAAAACCATGCGGCAATTAAAAGAATAAAATGAAAAGCCAGAGCAAAAATAGACAATCGCAAAACAAATCAAAGGTAAAATGTATCCTAAACTGAGAAAAAAAAAAAGACCGAACTCCATGATTCACAAACGAAAAATACTGTAAACATTTCATAAAACGACCGGTTATTAACCGATCATGGTCTGAGCAAGATTAGAGTCGCAAAAATTAATTATGTACATGGATGTAACTGCATTGTGAGACGTCATAAATTACTGTTTAACGATTAAGAAGACTTGCTGATAAGAAATCATCGCGCTCGTCGTCGGTCATGCCGTCAAGAATCCATTCGTTGTGCTTGACCTCGCCAATAGACATTCTCTTCTCAGGATCCTTTTGTAGAAGGTTTCGAATGAGATCTTTGGCGCGCTCATCAACTTCAGGTGTCTCGGGAAACACAATGTCGTCAGTGGCGATGACTTTGAATAGCTCAAATTCGTTGTCCGCATTGAATGGACATCTGCCATAGATAAGACAGAAGAGTGTAACGCCAAGTGCCCAAATGTCGATTTTGTTTGTAATCTGTGGCCGAGGTTGATCAGGCTCACTGAAACACAACTCGGGAGCAAAGAAAGCAGGAGTACCAGCAGTCTTGGCCAATTCAAGCTCATCTTCTTCACCAGAGAGCGTTGAAATATAACTAACTCCAAAGTCAGAAATCTTAGCGTGGCCTTCTCTGGTCATGAGTAAGTTGGCAGGCTTAATATCGCGGTGAACAATGTTCTTGTGGTGCAGATACTCAAGACCGAGGATGACATCACGTGTTATGCGTCGAGCATATTCGACATCAAGAGCGGGTGAGCCATCATCATTGTGCCATCTAATTTCACCGAGTTCAACATACTCCAATACCAGGAAAATCTTCTTGCTGCTGGCATCATCAAGAACCTCCCGTAGACGAACAATGTATGGATGATTGCACCGTTCAAGAATAGATATCTCACGACGAATCTTCTCTTCTTGGGATGAGCCGTGATTTAATCGACCGAGTCGTGGTCGACCATGTCTACTCATAATTTTAATGGCCTTAACAAAACCGTTAGCAAATTGAATGACCACAAGAGATAACCAAGGAACACTTACAACACAGTCCCCAGACATAAGATCACGAGCAAGTTTAACTTTGCCGTGTTGGCCGCGTCCCAGCTCGCGAATGATTTCATAATGGTTTAGTCGTTTACGTCCACTGACGGGGTCGTAATTGAGACTGATATAGTGCGTCTCTTTGATAGAACTGGAGAGCCGCGAGCTTAATGATGACGAAAAAGCACTGGAACTTAACGCTTTTCCTGTTGGAGACGCAGGATGTGAAGCAGGGTGCATTGACGAGCGTCGCGAGATCATTGTGAGGCCCTCGGACTCTCGTTCAAGATCGAGAGACGATGACGACGAGGCGCATGACGAAAGTGCCGATGAGCTTGACGAGTAGTAAAATACTTCGTTCACAGGCTCGACGTCGTCATCGTCTTCATAACCAAGTGGCGTACTAATTGTTTCCACGGACGAGGTGGCAGCAACGGGGGTGAGATCTGCAGCGCGAACCGCAGCAGCAGAGAGGACGTTGCGTGAGGACGAAGTTGCGGGCGACGGTGCTGACGACGGATCAGACGAGATCAAAGTTGAAGAAAGCACTGCCGAGAGTGAGGATGTCGACGACGAGGACGATGGCGAGGCAACACCGGGGAGAACTCGAGGAATGCTGGCAGAGCTGCGGGATTGGATAGTGCTTGCGGCAGCGGCAGCGGCAGCAGCGGCAGCGACGGTAGCAGTGGAGTGAGGAAGCACTGGCCGGTGAGTCGAGGGACCGTGGTCGTCGGAGTCGGGATCAACGGCAGATTGAGACGAGGACGAGTCCGATCTGTCGCGGAAGGAGCGCAGGAGCGGGAGAAGAGGAAGATAATTCATGGGCATGACGATAGTGACCGGCCCTGAGGACGCAGACACGACGGCAGACGACGGCAACACCAGAGGTGCGGCAGTGGCGTCGGCAGAGTCGGCAGCGACGGCGGAACCAGGAATCACGAGTAACGCTCGCAGGAGCCGAAAGCGCGGCTTCGACGAGGAGGACGAGAGAGACTTGCAGGCGACTCCAGCGGTGGCAGTGGAGGAGCAAGGACGGGGACGGGCTGGGTTGCGGAGACCGCCGTTTGACGATCAGGGGCGGAAAACAAGGCACGAGGCGGAGATGGTGGAGTCGCAGGTGGCGAGCGCCGGCCGCAGAAGGAGTAGCGAGGAGAGGGCCAGGAGCAGAGAAGCTGCCGGGCGAGGAGAGTGGTGGAGTGGGAAGAGAAGGAGGAGCGAAGGAGGAGAGGAGAGGAGGAGGAGAAAAGCGGGAGCAGGCAGGACGGCAGCGAGCAGATCGCCGGGTGGAGCGTCGTCTGGGTTTGGCGCAGGCGAGACACAGGCACGACAGCGAGGCAGAGTTGGCGCGCAGAGCGCAGAAGAGCGCAGTGTAAAGCGTGCAGTGAGCGCGGAACGTCAGCGCGCAAGGGCCGCGTACCCGCCGTCGCCAAGCGGGGCACGCCAGCCCTAGCCCCGGCCTGTTTCAGGCTGCGCAGGAGCAATGTCAGCTGCAGTATGTTAACTACAGTGCTGTGTTGCAGGCACCGCTCCCCTCTTCACTCACTGCCTGCTCGCAGCGTCGCAGGTCACTTTTGCGCAACCGAGACACCGTGGTCCTGGCTCGCGGTCTCACCGCGCTGTTTACGTCTGCTATCTCAGCTGCGGCCGCGGAGCAGCAGAGTGCGTGGGCCGGCGCTGCAGCGGTCGCATGTGCCCGCCGTGGCAAATCACTGAGCCGGGGGCGTTCGCGGAGAGGCATTACTGGAATTGGACTTTGGACTTCACGATAAGTCGGCGCGCCGGCCGCAGCCCGCGGCAGAGCGCAGGCAAATGCAGTTACGGTACTGCACTGCACCATGGACGCTCCCAGCGCGGTGGCGCGCGTCAGACCGTCATTTAACTCCGCGAATACGCGTCGCGCCGCCGTTGCAAACGAGCAGCTACAAGTCCCTTCCCTGTGCTGGCACGTGTTGCCATGCCAACCTAGCCGCACTCGTGTAAACACACAAGCCGCGTCTTAAGCGAGCAGTGCGCCGCACTTTGGCCCGTTTCGGTGCAAATTGGCTACGCTCGCTCCCCCGCCAGTCGATGGGAATTTGAACAAGTCATCTCTACTTGATGTCAATCGAACTTCCACTATTGCTGTACACACGGTTGTGAAAGTCTTCGTTCGAGCGCATCACTCACCGCTGTTCTGCATCACAGCCAGCAATGCTTCTACTGTTCCCGCGCGTCTGACACTCAATGCTGCATCTACATCAACCACGCATTTCCGGACTCGTCGCTGTGCTTGCTCTGTTGGCACAATTAGTATCAAGTGCAGCGGCATGGTCAACTTCTTTCAACATCTCCGACACGTACTTCGTACAGACAAGCAACAACAACTTCTACCAAGCAAGTCTTACGACGTCGCATTCAGCGGCATTCAACAGCTCGACTCTCGCCGCAAACATTGCCGATGGCGCAGTCACTCAACTTGCGCAGCCGCCTCGTGACGCTTCGCTCGTTCTTGGTGCTGATGGTACCATATACGCTTTCACGGGTATTTGCGGGTACTCTGTTCGAGTGTCTGTGTACGACTCCGACAGTGACGATTGGACTGCCATCTCAGTCGCAAGCGATGGTTCAGGCCCATTACCGCTTTACCGTTCAGGTTCTGCATACTTCCAAGAAGATGACTTAATTTACATTTTTGGAGGTACATGTACAATGCGTAATGTCGGTACGTTTTCGAATTCACTTGCAGCGTTCAACACCACATCTGGCTTATTCACCACACCTGACAACAGCAATCCACCGATTGCACTCTCAGGAACATCACCTATCTCCACCGGATCAGACACTATTCTTATTGGAGGTCAGGCGGCTGGTGGCTGGGTTGGAATGAATCAACTGGCGGTTTGGGAGTCTGCTTCGTGGTCGTATAGGACGGTACGCCAGTCATCTGGCATCGATAGTCGAACAAATGCAATAGTTTTATCCAGTTTGGTCGACTCCGGCAAAATATTTGTCAGTGGTGGCGTCGTGGACAATCGACCAGCAAGTCCTCAATTTTTTTCGCTTGATGTCAACTCTGGTGATGATAGCAATGGTGCATGGGAGTTCAGTGTTCCAACTTTGAACAACGACGAAGACGTACCAAGGCTTCTCGGTGCGGTCATGCTGCCAGGTGATGTTATACTCGGTATCACGGACTCATCACATCCCTCTGTCATGCTTTTGAATACAACATCATGGGAATTTTTGACATCATACTCATATGCTACAATGAAGGCTGAAATCTCAGAGTCTGCCGAGCATGCCAATCCCACAGCTACTGCAACAACGCCTTCCACACCAGCGACGGGACTTTCGAAAGGATCTATCGCCGCAATTTCAACAACTTCAACTATTGCTGGATTACTGCTCATTGCAGGTGCATACTCATTTATCAGTCGTCGTAGACGTCTCCGTCGACCTCTGGGGCCACTGAGTCCAGAGTCTGATCATGGCGTTTTCGTGCCTCCGAACTTCGATAACAAATCATTTGCATATAGCGCACAAGATGGCAATGGAGATGATGATAATAAAAGTGTGTCATCTTGGGAGGAGAAGCGTCGAGCATGGCTTAACACATACGGGAACAGTGTGCTCAATTCACCGAATAACTCTCTTACACCAGTACAGCCACAACAACGCACAGTCGCAATACCATTGCAGCAACAGCATGCATCATCGCACTTATCTGATGCAGAGAATGAAAAGGCAGATCCAATTGTAAATGGTGTGGATGCGTTAGCACAATCAACTCGTTCGCTTGATCAAGAAAGTCTCAAGAGGTTATCTGCTATTGGTGAGGAATCGTCAATATTTGGTGCTGCTTTGATTTCTGATACGGTTGAAGGTGCACAAGTGGGTCGTCATCCACGTCTCAGTCAAATTGATACTTCATCAAGGACACATTTGAACGGAAACAGTCACGCATCAAATACATCATATTTCGGCAATGAGAACACAAATTCTAACGAATGGCCCTACGACACTCCACCACAATCAGCAAATTCAACACTTTCCTCAGCTTCTGCAGCATCAAATATGTTAATGGGAATTGGTCGTCGCAGTTTACGCAGCTTAAGATCAATCACAAGATCAAATACTCGTTCAACTTCATCGTCAATGCACACAAGTGCTTTAACCGGCGGAGCTAATTTCTTGGGATTCAGACGAAAAAGTAGTTTGGGAACTATGAATGCGAGTGCTACTATCAAAGCTGCAAACATTGGAAGTACAGACTATCAAAGATTCGATGATGATATTGATGTTTCAAGAGGTCATTTGAAATATAACCGTCGTCAGAGTGAGTTACCTCGTCATCCATCAGCTAATAATAGTGGCTTTGGTGCAATGTATAATTATCGACAGAGTACTGGAGGTGATTTAAGTAGCCAGCCGGTTTCAATGACGATTGCAAAGCCAAACTCTGGAACAAGCGGTACAGATGTTAGTGATCTTGATGATGAGGATTTATATAATCTGTTCAGAGACCGTGAAGTCCAAGTGCTGGTTAGTACGAGACGAAAGGGGAAGTTAAGGATTATGAATCCTGACGATGAATTCGAGGAAGGTGCAGAAGGTATTGGAAGTGAAGGAGTTGGTTTAGGACTTGTTACTCGTGGAAGTTTGAAAAGATCAAGAGTTGTTAGTACTGGTACAGAGGAACGAAGTGTAACTGGAATTTCAAATGAATCAATTGAAAGAGAGAGTGCAATTTCATCACCACCATTACCAACTTCACCAATTCGAGCACCTACATCAATATCACAATCAACAAGATGGTTAGCTCGATCAACTAGTGGTAATAAATTGAATCAAAGTTCCACTGGACGTCGAACTTCAAGTGGTGGAAGTAGTAGTAGTTCCGGAAGTAATTCATCAGCTTCACGCAAGATTAGTTTCGGAAGAAGATTAGGTTCAAGAAAGAGCAGTCCATCTTTAAGAGATTTGGAAAATTAAAGTTGTTAGCAACACACATTCATTTATTTAAACGGAAAACATCCGTATCTTCATTCATTCATTTTTTTTATTCATACATTCGTTTATTTATCTCTATATAACTCCATCGCTCTTTTGTATAACGACACTTTCATTTTCATTGACTTTTATTTCCGGCTATTTAATAGTCTTTCAATTTATTTTTGGAGTACGTTGTTGTTGTTATTATTTTTGATTCGAAATTATGTAACTTATGTAATCGATAACTGCAGTCTATAATGAATCACGATATTTCATATATTTAATTAACTATAAGTATATAACCGACACTAACTCGTCTTTGAAAACACAGGGTCCAGGCATGTGCGATGAGGATGGCACGATGGGAACAAAGACCAAAGCCGAGCGCTGCAACAAATTGAGCTGCGGCTCAATTTTGCATGGGGAACCCCATCCACGGCACCCTTCACCGGCGTTTCAAGCACTGATTCTCATTCTTGATACAACCTCACCTTTCGACAAGTAATTTGTATTGAATAGATTAATATACAATGGCGATGCACAAGATTCCCGATTTTCCGATTTTCATCGGGTCAATGTTCGCCCTTCAAGGTCAACAGTTCTTAAAAGAGAGCGGCGTTACACACATCCTCTCTGCCTTACGAGGCGATCTCAATAAACAGCTGTTAGAGAACTTTACACATAAACAAATTGAGCTTGACGATGATGATGAGGAAGATATTATATCTAGATTTGATGAAGCTATAGCATTTATTGATGAGGCTGTTAAAAGCGGTGGAAGTGTCCTTGTTCACTGGTATGTATTTACTGGAACGGCAATTGATCATAGTCCGTTACTAACTGTTGAACAGTATCGCTGGTATTTCACGAAGTGTCACACTCGTTACGGCATATATAATGCGCACGAAACGAATATCACGAGACGAGGCGCTTGCAATAATTAGAGAAGGCAGAGCGATTGCAAATCCCAATGATTCATTTATGGAACAGTTACAGGTTTTCGAACAAGATGATTTTTCGGCTGATCCTATAAATCCTGGTTACAGGAGATGGAGACTAAAAACAGCAGCTCAAGCTGCTACAGGTAGGTATTTGGATAGTCGAGGATTTATTCGTGGCGATATATGGTAGGCTAATTGGAGTGATAGCGGCTGGTATGGCACCTGAACCGTCGGCATATTCAACGCCAGATGCCGCCGATAGACCATCATCGACGAAAGCCTCTACTGAATTACGGTGTAAAAAGTGCAGGTGGGTGTTATGTAACCGTTCATGTTTTACAACTTTAATTCTAATTATTTGTCTTCTTACCCAGATGTCCATTAGCCTTATCAACAGCAGTTGTTCCGCACGAAGAGCCAGAACCGACAGGATCGATTAGCGGGTATCAAAGAGGCAAGCAAGTTGATCTGAAATACAAATCTACAGTAGGACCAGGAATGGTATCAGTGATTGGCCGAAAGTGTATGCATTATTTTGTTGATCCCGTACGATGGATGCAACCAGAGTTAGAAAAGGGAGAACTTGAAGGAAAATTGGATTGCCCCAAGTGCAAGACAAAGGTTGGTGGTTATAGATGGCAGGGAATGAAGTGTACGTGTAATGCATGGATTACTCCTGCAATATCCCTACAGAGAGGACGAGTAGATGAGGTGCGTTTATTCGCACCAAGGGTTTAAGATGAGAATGTACTGTACATATAACAAATATACTACCACATACAATAATGCGAACTCCAACCCCATAGAAACAAAAAAATTACAATAATCTATCACTCTAAATCACTCCTCTGCATCACCCTTCTTCTTCGAGGCTGTTGGATCAGTGGTCGGTACCGATGGCAGTGCGCCAGGCTTCTTGAGTAGCTCTGTTGTCCTCTTTGACCGCTGTATGTTCCTCCAGTTATTAATGCGCATCATATAGATATCTTTGTTTAAAATAAACACACGTTGTTCAGCCTCAGCTTGTTTCTGCGCTTCTTGCTTTCTATCTTCCAATTTCTGCATCTGTTCTTTCATCTCAAACTTATCTTTCTTATCTTCTTTCTTATTATTCTCACTAAATTCCTCTTCCCGTTTCCGTTTCGCATCCTTATCTTTCTCTTCATTCTGCATCTCCTTCACTTTACTATCCCGTTCCGACTTTTTATCCTTTGTCTTCTTCTCCCAATCTTTCTTAACTTGTTCCATCTCTTTCTCAAGTTCTTCTTTCTTTCGTTTGGCAGCTTCCGCAGCTGCATTAGTAACCGGTGACGCAAACCCCCGGTCCGCGAGATGTGCTTGACATATATAGAAGTGGTCATTCTAGTCAATTTATTAATAAATAATCAATAATTTGTATTTCATAACTTCTTTATTGCATACCTTTCCATCTTCAGAAACCAGGACCACAGCCGTAGGTTTGTAGCAAATCGTACACGGCCGTTGACTCGTTTCCGCTACTCTCCGGAGATGGTACATGTTCTTAAACGGTATGCCACCTGTTGAAGCCATTTTAATCTGAAAATACTCTGTATCGCCCAAAATAGCAATTTAGATATCGAGTCGCTTCTTCCCAGCGATGCAATCAGTCACGCAATCGAGCGTATCTGTTAGCGTTCTCGAATCAGCGGATGTTCACTTGTTCAGGAGTACCTCGACGACGGTGCGGCTGACATCGTGCTACATTTAGAGTTTAAAAGAAAACTTTATACATATAGTGGCCGAGGACACAGAAATCAACGCCGCACCACGTGAAGTCAGTCACACACTCACAATACAAATTTCGCTCTCAAATCATATGATGCGAACAAAATAAATTTCGAGACTTCTCCGCAGATTTTAACCTGTACTGGCTTTACGTATCGTATTTTGCCGGCGTATAGTTTTTTTTGTTGTTTATTACCTTTTATGAGAGTCATTCATAATGTCTACCTTTGGAAAAATCTTTCGTGAGTTTATCCTCGTCCTTGGTTCCAATGAAGTACAAAGCTGACTTAACATCCTTTATCAGGCGTCACCACCTACGGTGAGTCGCACTGCCGGTCAGTGGGCTGTATTGTTGATGGATGTCCTCCTGGAATGGAACTTGTCGAGAGCGATGTTCAGACTCAACTCAGTCGTCGTCGTCCTGGTCAAAGCAAATTGACTACTCCTCGTAACGAGAAGGATCTTGTCAAGATTCAATCAGGTACCGAGTTTGGTGTCACTCTCGGAACTCCTATTGGTATGCTCGTTTTGAACGAAGATCAACGACCACACGACTACTCTGATATGGACAAATTCCCACGTCCATCACACGCCGACTTTACATACATGGAGAAGTACGGTGTTAAGGCTTCAAGTGGTGGCGGCCGGAGTAGTGCACGTGAGACTATTGGCCGCGTAGCTGGTGGTGCTATTGCGGAGAAGTATCTTCAGCAAGCATACGGTGTTGAGATTGTTGCATTTGTTTCAGCAGTTGGTGATATTTCTATTGAAAGAGATCCAACCAACCCAGAGTTCCTCGAGCTCCTCAACACTGTCACTCGTGAGCAAGTCGATGCTGCTGCTCCTGTGCGATGCCCAGTCGAGTCTGTTGCCGGTGATATGACCAAGCTTGTTGAGAAGTTCAAGGATGCCCAGGATTCCATTGGTGGTGTCGTTACTTGTGTTATCAGAAATGTCCCTGTCGGTCTCGGTGAGCCTGTTTTCGACAAGTTCGAGGCTGAACTCGCACATGCTATGCTCTCAATCCCTGCTACAAAGGGCATTGAGATTGGTTCCGGATTTGCAGGAACAAAGATTCCTGGTTCAAAACACAATGACCCATTTTACCTTGAAGAATCTACTGGCCGACTACGGACCAAGACCAACAACTCAGGTGGTATTCAAGGTGGAATCACCAACGGTGAAAACATTTACTTCAGTGTTGCATTCAAACCACCAGCAACTATCTCTCAACAACAGGCTAGTGCAACATACGATGGTGTGGATGGTATCCTTGCTGCCAAGGGCCGTCACGATCCTAACGTCGTTCCTCGTGCTGTTCCTATTGTTGAAGCTATGGCAAGTTTGGTTCTTATGGATGCTGTTTTGATTCAAAATGCTCGTATTGCTAGCAGACAACTTTTACCTCCTCTTTCAAAGTAATAGTCAGTCTGTTTTAGTGTGTACGGCATAGTGTGAGATTTTTAGTAAGGCTGTGATATAGATGATATGAGGAATTAAAATGGTGTACGATAGACACCGTCTCAATGAGAGTTCTTGAGATTTTTTTTTGCTTTAATATTTACGTAGTTGTATTGATACGATGGCGGCTTTTCTTTTCTTCTCGCCTTCATCGAGTACTACAAGTTAACATCTGAAAAGTCTATCCACATTGTCATCTATTAGCATCTATTTTTTTACTAACACAGCATACGCCATTTATCATCACAAATAAACCCAACAACAAACCCACCAACAAAATTTAACAGCAAAACCAATTTTTAACAAATCGCCTTCAACCCAAATCCCACAAGTCGTATCCTTCCAATCCAATGTAAAATACCACCACTCACAAGAAACACGCCTGCAAACGCCATCATTCCATGCCATCGTGATTGCTGAGTAGCATCTCCTAAAATAACACCACCTAAAGGTGTACCCAGCAAATTCGCAAGACTGAGACATGTAAATACAAGGCCAACTCTCATACCAATATCTTCAATTCGACTAATCTTGGCTGTGCACGCTGGAATAAGAGCAACAAAGGTACCAGAGAAGAATCCGTAAAGAATAGAGTATGCAACATTTAAACCAACATTCGTTGCTGGCATCCATACCGCCAAAGTCACTACACCTGCAAAGAAAATCGCGACAGAATTCATATTGTATTGGCCAATGTTATCAGCTAGAATTGCAGGAATGATGCGCCCAAAAATACTCGCTCCATTGAGCATCGAGACGAGATAGTTGGCAAGGCCAGGATCGATATCGTGGTATCGTGCATTAGAGACAATGTAGGTGAACGGCAGTGTGAATCCGACAAATCCAAGCGAAAAAGCAACAGAGATAATGGAAAAATCAATATCGCGAAACTGACGGGATAAATCTTTAGGATAAAGTGGGATCCATCGTCCAGCAGGTTTAACATTTGATGTAATAGTCAAGTTTGCAATGATGAGAAGCACTAAAATAAGGAATCCACAAGATCGCATCATCCAGCCAAATGAAGTCACTAAGGACAATCGTCGGATAAGAAATGGATAAATGATACCACCAACACTGGATCCACTTGACATGATACCTAATGCTCTCGCGCGTTTCTTCTTGAACCACGATGATGTACTACCCACAGCTGTGTTAAAAACAAAGGCTGCGCCAATTGGAGCAATTACTCCTTGGAAACTAGTGACCGTCAGTATGGAATTGGTGTAATAGTTTCAATAGATCACTTACATTAGAATAGTCGCATAGCTCGTGCTGACTGAAGTGATCATGATACCTGCAACTTCTATAATGGTTCCTACTAGTAGCAGGTACCGTGGACCAAAGGAGTCAAATAATCTACCAACAATCTAATCAATTGTTAGCATTTCCCCGCATTTGCAGCACAGTAGTTACTCACCAGACATCCCGCGAACATGATTGATGACTGCAATGTCGAGATCCATGATACAGCAGTAGGGGTGTACCCGTATAATTGATTTTGTAAATAATACTCCTGAAAAATACCAAACATATTAACCCATCCAAACGAACAAAACTGTACACAGAATCCACCAAGAACGCATAACCAAGCCTGCCGCCCTCCATCTGGGAACACCATCGCCGCAGGCTCAACGACGATCTCATCTTCCGAAAGTATTAAGCTCTCATCATCAGTTCCTAATCCAATTATCTTGCCAGAAACATCTTTCTTATCCGGCTTGAACTGTGCGACACCATTGGCATTTAGTTCACTCATATCGTTCTTCTGTATGAATTAAAGTAGTGCAGCCAAGTGGCACCAAGTCTAGAATTGGCTCAGCTGACAGCCCCGAAGGAAATGCAACTGAATTGCAGTTAATTAGCGAATGTAAAAGCTATACTAGCAGCAGAATCCTCTATCGAACCATATATGACATTAAGCCAAGCTTATCTGCGCAGTCCAATCTGTACGTAATATTGCGATTAGGGACACGATAAATCGCGCTCCAAGTGGTCTCGATAGCGGGATCTGTCATGGAGACAAGCTGTTCTTGAATACCCTAACCCGAAGTATATCTGACGCGTTTTCGAGCTTGAGTCGCGACGCGACCATGACGCGCCTCTGGATGCTTTCTGTTCCGCAGTCTACACTGCAACATTCCAGAAAACGATGGCACGTTACGGCTCTCTCAAAAGTCAACTGCGTACCTTAGCTCCACCTCCCTTGATTGGGTCGGCGTCAGGAACTAGTCCAGGAGGTGCGTCACCCGCCGTCAATGGAGAGGGGCCGCGTGATCTGAGTAAGGACAGAGAACTAGTACTACCGCCTGACGACTCTATATCCGATATTCAATTCTCGCCTAAGACTGGAGCAGAACTATCTGAAATGTTGGCAGTAGCGTCATGGGACTCGAAAGTGCGATTGTATACGGTCACACGGGTCGGGCAATCTCAAGCAAAGGCGGCATATGAGCATGGTGGGCCCGTATTGAGCCTACATTGGTCAAACGTATGATAATTGCGATGGTTATCACTACTCGATATGCATTTACAGCTTTCTATGATTGTTATTAATACTGTTTATTATTTAATTAGGATGGAACTTATGTTGCGTCTGGAGGACTTGACAGAACTGCTCGTTTGTTTGACGTCCGATCGGGATCATGTACACAGGTTGCCGCTCACGACAGTTGCGTCAGGTCAGTGCGCTTTGTGAATGTTGGAAACAGCGACACAGTACTTTTAGCAACTGCATCATGGGACAAGACAGTTAAGTACTGGGATATGAGATCACCAAAAGCTGTTGGATCGATTACTCTACCAGACAAAGCGTATTCTATGGATGCTTCCAAGAAACTACTAGTGATATGTACAGCGGAAAGACATGTTTGTGTAATTGACTTGAGGAATCCAGGCAAAATATTGAAATCACTTGAGAGTCCATTAAAATTCCAGACGCGGGCTGTCGCATGTTTTCCAACAGGTGATGGATTCGGTATTGCTGGAGTTGAAGGAAGATGTGCAATGCACTATGTTGATAATCGTCAACAGGCGTGAGTATCGGCTCTATACGGATTTATATGTTGTAATTTGCTAAGAAAATACTTTTAGAAAATCCGGATTTACGTTTAAATGCCATAGAGATCGAGTTCCTGCTGGTTCTATGATAGATGTGAACATCTATCCTGTTAATTCAATCGCATTCCACCAAAAATACGGCACATTTGCAACAACCGGATCTGACGGCACCATTAGTACGTGGGATAAAGAGACCAGACATCGATTAGCGAGCTACATGCCGGTTGGATCCACGATATCATGTTCAACTTTCAACAAAAACGGAACCATGCTTGCGTATGCGGTTAGTTATGATTGGAGTAAAGGACACAAGGTGAATAATTCTGGATATCCCAACTCTGTTCGGTTTCATGTGATCTCAGATGACGAAATTAAGCCGAAGAACTTGGTCAAGTGTCGCTGACCGGGTGAACCTTTCGACACTGCATGCAGTCTTCACTTGCAGCGGCTCTTCAATGAAGCAGGAGACTTTCCTCAGTGCGCTGTTTCCGCTGAAATTTGTGTGTATCTTTAGTCACCAGTTAATCAAATTTCTATATACTTTCTGAAGCTTACTTGTCGTAGTGGCCATGGCATGGATGGACCAAGTTAGTGAGTAATACGTTGTGTATGTATACTGTATAAGTAAGCTTGTACTGCACAGTAATCGAGCAAGTTTGTCGGTATTATACTCGATACAGGCATATCTCCGTTGGGAAGAGAGCGTTGCTGTTTACTGTCAGTGTAGCTTAAGTGCGGGGATAAAATTGCTTAATTACGCCGCGGAGCCGTCTCACGGAGAAAATAAAAAATATAGTAGGACAGTGCTCGTAAGCTTTGTTGACTGCGGATATGGACTTTTGTAATTCTCCGTCGTTCGGAATTCCGCCGAGTCTGGCGGATTTAAACCGCCTCGGTCGAATACAAATACTCGACATGCTCTCCACCGCGAGCGACTTTGACTCTTTGATCGCCTGTTAATTTGTTCAGTCTGGTAAATGCCTACAGATTTTACTAGGATCGAATCAAAATGTCTGCTCAGCGTCGCGTCATTCTCGGTATGTTCCTTCGCGTGCTATGACTTGCTATATACTATATGGCAAGAGCTAACAAAGACTGTTGCAGGGTGCAGGACCAAAGGTCCTGCAAGCTCGTCGACCTCTCGTATCACTTCAATGGACGAGACAAAGACCATTTACAAATATTTCTGGAATCGTGGATATCGCGAACTTGACACTGCCCGCTTATAATGACGGTCTTCAAGAAGGATGGTCTGCGGAAGCTGGATGGAAAGAGACAGGTTTTGCTATTGCTACCAAGATCTATGCCTTCCAGCCTGGAATGCATAAACCTGAAGAACTTCCTAAGTATCCTACCACTTCGCTCAATGAGCTCAAGACTGATTCCGTTGATATCTACTACCTTCATGCTCCCGATCGCAGTGTTCCCATTCTTGACACTCTCAAGTGTATTGACGCTCTTTACAAGCAAGGTAAATTCAAGATCTTTGGTCTCTCCAACTTTACTGCATTCGAAGTCGCAGAAATCGTCGCCCTTGCCAAATGCCACAACCTTGTTCGTCCTCGTATTTACCAAGGCCGTTACAATTGTTTGACCCGTGATCTAGAAGACGAGCTTATTCCTGCTCTCCATCGCTATGGTATGGACTTCGTTGCTTATAATCCAATTGCTGGTGGTTTTTTTTCTGGAAAGTACACTAAGGAGACAGACATTCCAGAGTCTGGTCGTTTCTCCGACACTTGGCAAGACACTGGATATCGTCAACGTTACTTCCGTAACTCATTCTGGGATGCTCTTGAACTTATTGATAGTGTTTCCAAGAAACACGGAATGACAATGATTGAAGTTGCTTACAAGTGGATGATCCATCATTCTGCTCTCAAGTTTGGTCCACCTGGTGGTTGCACTGGTGATGGTCTGATCATGGGTGTCTCATCTCTTGACCAAATGAAATCCAACCTCGACGTCATTGAATCGCCTGATTCTCTCCCTCAAGAAATTTTGGATGCTTTGGATGCAGCCAGTCGTGTTGTTCGCACGGATACAACAAAATATTTTGAAGTCGCCGGTCCAACTCCTCTCGTCTATGGATACGAGTACTAAATTGAACGTGTTCAGAACAAGTGTTTTTTGTGAGCACTCTGAAATAGAAAAAGTCTGTAGAAAGTTCTCATATTAAATTGCTTTGTATAATTTTTATTATATTTGATATGTATCGATGTAGCTCTGTGGCTTGTTATGCTTTGAATAAAATAATTTCTGCAAGTGCGTGTCCCGGTGTACCAATTAACTGAAGCTTTGTATATCTTAGCCACGAGTCGAATATTCCGTCAATACTTTTACCGGATTGTATATTTCATAACCTGATTGTATTGATGTAAAAATACAGTTGCTTGGTTGCGTGGCTATGAAGCTCTGAATAGATGTCCGGTTCTCCGACCCCCCGGCGGAGCGGATTTAAACCTCCAAATTACCGATCGATTCTCCGGGATGGTCGGTGGCTTTCATCGATAACTTATCTGGTTTCCGCTTTCGAAGATGAACATTTGGCAAACTAGCAAAATTATCTTATTTTTATGATGAGCATCATTGGATGCTGAATGATTTGAAGTTTATTTGGAAATAGTCTACTTTCAAAACTGCAAAGGAATCAAGTCAATATGTCTGCTCAGCGTCGTATCATCCTCGGTAAGTTCCGTCTGTTCACACAGTTCTACAACCGATTCTTCTAGAGAGCAAAACTGACGAAGTCATATTAGGATGTATGACATTTGGTCCTGCGAGTGCTCCAGCTTCTCGTATTACTTCCATGGATGAGACTAGGAAGATCTTTAAATATTTCTGGAACCGTGGTTACCGCGAACTGGATACTGCAAGTGTCTACACTGACGGGCTTCAAGAGGCATGGACTGCCAAAGCTGATTACAAAGAGACTGGTTTCTCTATCGCTACAAAAATTTACGCATTTCAACCTGGAATGCACAAGCCCGAGGAAATTCCAAAATATCTCAACACATCACTCAACAATCTGAATACTGACTCTGTTGACATTTACTATCTTCATGCTCCAGATCGCAGTGTTCCGATTCTTGACACTCTCAAAGGTATCGATGCTCTTTACAAGCAAGGCAAATTCAAGACCTTTGGTCTTTCCAACTTTAGCGCTTTTGAGGTCGCTGAAGTAGTTACTCTTGCAAAATGTCACAACCTTGTCCGACCTCGAATTTACCAAGGTCGATATAGCTGTCTGACTCGCGATCCCGAGGATGAACTCATGCCTGCTCTTCGACGCTACGGTATGGATTTTGTTGCCTACAGCCCAATTACTGGTGGTCTTCTCTCCGGAAGGTACTCTAGAGGTGCAGACATTTCTGAGTTTGGACGATACTCTAAAACTGCTCAAGGATCGTTCTATCGTCAACGTTATTTCCGTGATTCATTTTGGAGTGCTCTTGAACTCATAGACGAAGTTTCTAAAAAACACGGCTTGACAATGATTGAAGTCGCATATAAGTGGATGATTCATCATTCCGCACTCAAATTTGGTCCTCCGGGAGGATGTACTGGTGATGGTATTGTCATGGGTGTTTCATCACTCGAGCAAATGAAAGCTAACCTTGACATCATCGAATCAACTGATCCTCTTCCTCAAGAAATTGTGGACGCGTTAGACACTGCTAATAGTATTGTTCGGTCAGATATGAGCAAGTACTTTGAACTTACTGGTCCAAATCCTCTCGTTTATAGTTACGAATACTAGATCTACTGCATAAGTTGTCCATGACTCTCTTCCAAAATTACATACTAAAAAGCTTCTTTTGTAATCATTCAATCAGACTTTGACTATTTGCAGTCCATGCAGAGTTGTAGGCGCTATAATGTAGTCATTGTTTAGAAAAGCTCTGAATATTCAATGATTTGAGTCTTGTACAGTATACACTCGGACTTACGATCGAGAGCGCCAATCAGGGTCTCCGATATCGGTGCGGCGGATATATGTCTCACGGAGTCACGGTCTCCTGCACGCCCCTTACTCTGCTCACTCCGGCGTTAACAATCCACTCAGTCAGCGATTGTTGACTCTCTGCAGCCTCAGATTCCAGATTAGATTGGCCAGCAAATTTCCAACTCGCTTTTAATATAGTCAATTGATTCTATCCTAGTTAATTGTTTGCGAATCTACAATCTTATCGCTATAATTCGCTGCAAAAATGGTTGCTGAACGTCGTGTTATTCTTGGTAAGTTTATCTATATGTTGAATGCCCAATGCCATATTGCAAATTACAGTCTATTCAGAACAATGTCTGACGAAAATTTCAGGATGTATGACCTTTGGTCCCGCAGAGTCTTCCACTGCTCGTATTACATCTCTTGAGGAGACCAAAAAGATTTACAAGTACTTCTGGGATCGCGGATACCGTGAACTCGACACTGCTCGTGTCTACACTGATAGTCTTCAAGAAGGATGGACTGCTAAAGCTGGATATAAAGAGACTGGTTTTGCAATTGCTACTAAGGTCTTTCCTTACCAACCCGGTATTCTCAAGCCAGATGAAATTCCCAAGTATCTTAACACCTCGCTCTCGGAACTCAAGACTGACTCGATTGACATCTACTACCTTCACTCGCCCGATCGTAGTGTCCACATCCTTGATACTCTCAAGGGTATTGATGCTCTTTACAAGCAAGGAAAATTTAAGATTTTCGGTGTTTCCAACTTCACATCTTACGAGGTTGCCGAGATTGTCACTCTTTGCAAGTGCCACAACCTTGTTCAACCCAGAATCTACCAGTGCCGATACAACTGTCTGTCCCGTGATGCTGAAGATGAGCTCATTCCCGCTCTTCGTCGCTACGGTATGAACATTGTCGCATACAATCCAATTGCCGGTGGTCTTCTTTCTGGAAACTACAGCAAGGAGAAGGGAATCCCTGATTCGGGACGTTTCTCATCAGCTACTGCTCAAGGATCAAACTACCGTGGACGTTACTTCCGCGACTCATTCTGGAATGCTCTTCAGATTGTTGAGGAGGTTACCAAGAAACATGGAATGACAACCATTGAAGCAGCATACAGATGGATGATTCACCACTCTGCTCTTATTTATGGTCCTCCTGGTGGATGTTCTGGTGACGGTCTTATCATGGGTGTTTCTTCACTTGCACAAATGGAATCTAACCTTGATATTATTGAAAATGGAGGCCCTCTCCCTCAAGAAGTTTTGGATGCTTTGGATAGTGCTAGTCGTCTTGTCCGTACCGATACTACCAAGTACTTTGAGGTTCTTGGTCCTACCAAGCTCGTTTACGATTATGAGTACTAAGCGTATCTCGTCGCTTGGCGCATTTTGTTAGATTAATTTGTGTTATAAGAAGCAAACGATTAAATAATGCTTCTGGATCGATACTACTCTGTGTTGTATTGGTCATGTTCGTCAGTTTACAGGGCTAGGCGTCAGCTCCTGGTGTGTACGTGGAAATAGAAATAGTACATACCAATCCCTTGACTACGTGCTTCGCACATGTAGCTGACACTAAACTTTGCGAGCCGCAAGATAGTCGTACCGTAGCATCGCCAAAACCTTGAGCAAGCATTCTTTTGCTCCTAAATACTATACCTCTGATCTTGTCAAGTTTCCAAACACCAAAGGGTTCTGAAACATTCGGAAAGGAAACAATAGAAAGGTGATATTATTTTATGTATTAGTGGATTTTTTGGATATTGTTATCTATTTTTCTTGAAAGGCCTTGGTGCGATTGGGACACAGCAAGGAGACACAAACGCGT
This sequence comes from Myxozyma kluyveri, assembly GCA_030568365.1. Classification (NCBI taxonomy): domain Eukaryota; kingdom Fungi; phylum Ascomycota; class Lipomycetes; order Lipomycetales; family Lipomycetaceae; genus Myxozyma; species Myxozyma kluyveri. The sequence goes on along the minus strand of JAJLTX010000002.1, from coordinate 146,953 downwards.
GCTCTTACTGATCTGAAAGACTTTCAATTATAGCAAAGCGCAAATATACAATTCAGTCGTATTTGATAGTATTGCTGGCATATTTCCAAAATGTCTCTTTTTGGATCAGCTTCGACGCCAGCAATTACTGCAAGTTCGGCTCCTGTTGTCGGTACTGCAGCCGATCTTCAAAATGATCGAGATATAAATGGAGTACCAGAAGACTCCGTGTCTGATCTTGCATTTTCACCGCAAGCTGAACTGCTTGCAGCTGCATCATGGGATAAGAAAGTTAGGATATATGAAGTTGCACCAAATGGAGATTCTCAAGGAAAAGCAATGTATGAACATCAAGGACCTGTTTTAAGTGTTCATTGGGCGAAAGATGGTACAAAAGTTGTTTCAGGTGGTTGTGATAAAGCTGGTCGATTATATGATTTACAATCAGGCCAATCGACTCAAATTGCTGCACATGATGCTACAATTCGTTCAGTTAGATTTGTTGATGTAGCAAATTCACAACAACAGATGATCGCTACTGGATCATGGGATAAGACTATAAAATATTGGGATATGCGAACACCAAATGCAGTTGCAACAGTTCAACTTCCGGAAAGAGTTTATACTATGGATGTGTCACAGAAACTTATGGTTGTTGGAACCGCCGAGCGAAACATTTGCATTTTTGACTTGAATAATCCAGGTCAGATTTTTAAGACTATACAAAGTCAGTTGAAATTTCAGACTCGTGTTGTTTCTTGTTATCCTACAGGAAATGGTTACGCTATCGGTAGTGTGGAGGGACGATGTGCGTTTCAATACGTTGACGAGAGAGAGCAAGCGTATGTATTTTACGCTCTGATTTTAATTTAATTTTTTTTACTAACAGCAGTCCAGAAAACTTGGTTTCTCATTCAGATGTCATCGTGATCAACCGGCTAGCGGTGTCCGCGCTGATGCAAATGTTTACTCAGTCAATGCAATTTCTTTCCATCCTCAATACGGCACATTCTCAACAGCAGGTTCTGACGGTACTTTTCACTTTTGGGATAAAGATTCAAAACACCGTCTTAAAGGCTATCCCTCAGTTGGAGCTGTCATCGCAACTACAGCATTTAACCGTAATGGTTCAATTTTTGCATATGGTATTTCATATGATTGGAGTAAAGGATATCAATTTAATAGTCCTGAATATAGGACAATGATTAAATTACATCCTGTTAAAGATGACGAAATTAAACCTCGTGCTGCTACAAAGAAGCGGTGAGGAGATTATAATTATGAAAAATGAAAATTGTTTGTAGGCAATTTTTGAAGATGTATTATGTCTGGGTAGACTGTATAAGCTGTGAATATGAGAAGGAACATGTACCATTATCATTCAATTACGGTGGTGAAAGCCGTATTACATGTAGACATAAATTACAATATCTACAATCTTTATGAGATCGATAAAAGCAGACTATTACTGTACTGCGACACTATATTAAACATTTGCCAACGTGACACAAATATCTAAAAAAAAATGCTTCTCTGATTATTAACAGAAGTAACGTAAACCATTCTGACCATAAGATGAAAAGAGAAAGAACAAATGACACAAAAAAAACACCAAAGTAAAAATCCATTATAATACCACCCACATCCAATTTTTCATTACCACACATGACCCAATTAACTATGCAATATTTAAAAAACAAATCCATTCAAGCGTGTAATCTGCTCAAAAGAAAAAAAAACTGACAAGCATTTCTAATTATTAATTCTTCGGTTGCCTTTCATACGCATTAACTGATTTCCGTAATCGTCGTTTTCCATGAGCATGCTTATGTGAATGACTATGCCCATGATCATGGTGTCCATCAAATTCACGATCACTGTGATCTGGAGACAAATCAGGACTTATAGGGCCGTCATCGGTATGCCGATTACCATGATCAGGTCGTCGATGTTGTGTATCATCATCACGATCACTATCGCTACCGTCGCTACTATCACTATCCGAAGACGAATTCTCATCTGATGAGCTTTCATCAAATCTCCGTGGTTTATGGTAAATACAGCAAACTAAATATTCAGTTAGTATTTTATGCAAGACACGCTTATCTGTTTGTGGCAACAACGTAATACATACGCTTTGATTTCTTCTTTTCCATATTCTCATTATCAATAGCGTCATCTGCCCAAGTAACACGTCGGCTAGAAATATGTCCACCTCTTAATTTCAATACTCCAACAGTTCTTGGACTTGTTCCCTCACTTGTACCAGAGCCAGAAGCTGTACCATTTGCATTACCATCTCGGTACGCTGATCCAACTTCCTCTATGACCATCGACGGACCCATTGATGTGGGCGCTGATTCTCGTTGTCGTAACATTATGTATTTATCCCTCAGACTTGTGACTATACTTATATATATATAAATATTAAGTGACTCAAGTGCGATGAGTTAAAATCCGTCAAATCTTCACGATCCGTGACAAACGGGCAGGAACGGAGTTCGTCATTTTACTGAGTCGGCCTCACATGTTCATATGTTGCCCTGACCCGCATTACCCGGTTTGAATTAGGTCACATGACTTGTCACGTGCGTGACTGGGAGATTGCGTCTGTTCGCATCCGCGGAGCTTTCCTTTGTGCGGCTCTGGGCGACTGATTGATCGAGCCAGCCAGCCCAGCATCGAGCAGCCAGATATCACCACTTCTTCACTGGCTCTAGCAATAACAGCTTTTGCAATTGACAAACGAAGTAAGGGATACGGGCTTCTATGTATCGGAAATACATGTGCTAGTATTCAGCTGCTTTATTCATCCTGTATTTAATCTCTAGACAACTACGCAGCACGCATCAGCTGCAGCGTCATTTATTCTCACTGCTCACTAATCAATCGATTAATACAATGACACGATCATTACGAAGTGCTTCAGTAACTGTTACAACAATTGCTAACACAGTAAAGCTTACCGAGACAATTGAAACGGCGCGATACTTGAGCACTGAGGTTGAGATTAAAAGCGAAACTGTTATCAAGAAGAAGAGAGGTCGACCTGCTAAAGACATAGTTCCAGAAGTAACACTTATTGCAGAGCTTGAATCAAATGGCGAAGTAAAACCAGAATCTATTGTGAAGGCTGCTAGAAAAAGGAAAACTACAACTACTCCGAAGACTACGACGGTAGCGGAAACCACAACAGAGCCAAAGAAGAAGAAGAAAGTTGAGAAGTTTGCCGCAGATCAATTACTTGCAGAAGCATCTGTTAATCAACCTGCTCTACAAGAAGCAATTCGGAAAGTGAGCGCTTATGAAGGGGATGCAAGGGTTCATATTGTTCCCAAAGCGTATAACGGTGAATTCTCTCTCGCTGAAGGTATCAATCATCTGATTTCAGTTGATCCACGATTTCAAAAGCTGTCAGAACTTTATCCATGCGAGTTTTTTTCTGATGAGAACAGAAGTAATCCAGTTGATCCATTTGAATCATTAGGCTCGAGCATTATCTCGCAGCAGATTAGTGGTCATGCAGCAAGAAGTATCAAACGCAAGTTTTTGGCACTGTTTAATGGATCGGCTGAAGAATTGGAAGATAGTCAACAGTCGCCTGATACAGCTGCAGATGATAACGCTGCGCCTGAAGAAGGAGCCACCAGAACTGATGAGAAGAAGTTGTTTCCAAGACCTAATGAAGTACTGCAGAAATCTGTCGTGGAATTAAGGTCAATTGGATTTTCTGGTCGCAAAGCTGAATACATTCTAGATCTTGCAGCAAAATTTCATTCTGGAGAAATCGACCCACATGACCTTGTAACCATGAGCGATCAGGATGTAATTGATAAGCTTGTTCAAGTTCGTGGCCTTGGAGTTTGGTCTGCTGAAATGTTTCTAATGTTTGCGCTTAAACGACCAAATGTTTTCTCATTGGGAGACTTGGGTGTTCAACGTGGCATGGCAGTTTGGTATGGTAAAAATATTGCATCTGCGAAAGGAAAAAAGGGAAAGTTTAAGTATATGAGTGAGCAGGAAATGACTGAAAAGTCAGATATGTTTAGACCTTATCGTACTTTGTTTACGTGGTATATGTGGCGCGCTGGTGATGTCATTGTTCCAATTGATGGAGAGGGAGAAGTTACGAAGAAGGAGTAAGTTGCAATTAGAGGTCATGACGCATGCACTGCGTGTAGTTATACAAAATAAATGATGTTTGAATGTATTTTAGATTAGTACGAACTTTATAAATTGATTGTATTATAACACTAGATATACATTATTTGAAAACCAAGAAGGCTGACAAAACCCGACTGGCCGCAAGAAATAACAAAACCCAAGAAATGCGAGAGAACAAAGAGGAATAAAAGGAATCCGGTTTCAGAAAAGTTATAGATTTGAAATAGTGATAACTTATAAGTCCAGTTGTAAATATGGAAAGACCTCTAAGTCTAAATTATGAATGGAAAGAGCAATTTAGTCAACCTTCTTGGAGGAAGATGACGAGCCAGCGACCGCAGCCTTGGACTTCTCGGTCTTAGCCTTTTGACGAGCAAGACGCTCCTCCTTGGCCTTGGGACCGGCCTCAGTGTCGAGGACGAAATCCCACCATCTGAATGAAGAGGCGTAGTTGCCAATGAAGTACTTGTGGTGATCATCGTGGTGGTCAGCACCGGCCCAGAAAGGAAGGAAGTGGTGAAGCGACCAAGGGAACTCATAACCGGAGTGAGCATCGACAGCCTGGAAGAGACGGAGAACGATCCACAAGTAGACGGTGAAAATGTGGAGGTTTTTGGTGAGAGCACACCACAAGATAGGAGCACCAATGGTACCGAAACCGAGAACCATAACCTCAATGGGCGAAGCGTACTCGGCGGCAAGACCGAAAGGAGCGGAGTAGAGATGGTGCTGCTTATGAATGTACTTGTAGAAGGGGCCGTAGTGCATCAGACGGTGATTCCAGTAGTGCCATGAGTCCTCGAAGCAGAAGAAGATAGCAATCTGATAGAACATGGTAAGAGCGGAGGGAAAAGGAACGTCGTAAGTAAGACCGAAGTAAGTGCAAATGGGGTGGAAGACCCAGATCTGAGGAAGCTCAACAGTGAAATGAGAGAGGAGGACAGAGCTGGTGCATTGCCACTGCTCCTTGAAGGTGTTGACTTTACCCTGTTGAATTTTGTACTTGTGGAAGTAAGGAATTTGATCGATGATCATCCAGGGGACACAGCGACCGAAGTAGAAGAATTCGTGAATACCGAAGATGAGGAGACCTGAAAAGCAGTGCAATTGTCAGCAAAAGTAGCAATCGCCACAAACGTGACCAAGACGCGACCAACGTATCTACCCAATAAGGCATTGGAACACGTACCAGTAGTCAGAACATCGTTCTGCATGTAAGTGTAAAGAGATGCCCAGGCACGCTCAATGATGTTGTACTCGGGGTGAGCAGCAAGCATGTTGCCGTAGGTCTCGGGGAAAGACGAGCCCTGGAGGGCCGCGTCGTAGATGGAAGTCATGGCGAAAAAAAAAAAAAGATAAAACAGGCGACGACGTGCGTAAATAGGTACGACGAACAAGGCCTGGGAGGATACGACCGGAACTGCGGGAGAAAAAGAGGTGCTGAGGGAGCGGAGACCTTCTTTTTCAGGGGCGTGCGATGGAGAAAGGAGGCGAGACGCGAGAAGAGAGCCGGGGGCGGAGGAGATAATATATGGCGGAGACGCGGCGCGTCGGACGAGGCGAGCGAGGACTCGCGCCAGAACGCGGACGTCTTGGGCGGTCGCCAGCAAGTGGCGTTACTCCTCGGGCTCGCACAGCCTCGGGTTCGGGCAGTGCGGCGCGCTCGGCTTCCGCTGCTCGTCACTCGTTCCTCTGTTCTGCTGCTCGCCACCTCTTCTCTGCCCTGTTCTGTGCCCAATTGAGACGCTGATTTATAGCAGTGCGCGGTCAGACGACTCGAGCAGATTACGTAGCTGATCTGGCGCGTGGATGATTTGCGATGGCGGGCTTCGTCGACGCGCGCGTTCGATGTACAGTAGTTTAGGGCTGCAATTACTACTGGCGAACACTGCAAACGGAACACTGCAGTACACCTGCACTTACATCCGCAGTATGATTTACGAAATACCGTAAATGCAAATACAGTGTAACCCTGTATTGACTACTGTGAATGAGAAACAGCTTGAATCTTCAAGATCTTATATATAGGAAGCTTAATGTCTACGTAGTATCGTACGGTGAAATCAATTAAGCAGTCCAGAACATCAGCCGAGTCGATCCGAGCCTCACTCGCCCACCTCGGTTTCGATCTCGGGTCTGATAAGAAACGCACCTGTCTCAGATAGCCCCTACCCTCGTCTCAGCCTGTTCTCGCCCAAAAGCGCGTTCAACCGGTCACGTGAGTCGCGCGACGCGGATTACGCGCTCGTGTTTGTTTTTCTCTCGCGCGTTGTTGGAGAACCGCGACGTTCAACCCAAGCATAATAGTAACTACACGTTCAGATCGTTAATTAGACTATAGCTGTGTGGCTTTTTTATTCTGTGCTTCATTTGAACTTGCCAGAGCAAGATCACAACCATGGAGAATCCTCATGAACAAGTGCAGAATACACTCCTCTCGCGCATCATCACCAACGTTGTACGTCTTATTAAATACTGCAAATACCTTGATCTTTCTCGCTAACTATATATTTGCTTTACAGGAGAAGCTTAATGAAGCAATCATTGTGCTAAATCACGAACTCCAGGTATGAAATAGAATGAGTGTAACTTGGAGTTGAGAGTTTACTGACGAATCAAAGGATGTCAACCGTGAGAATATGAATGTCGAACTACTTTCGCAGATGTGGGAGAATTATCAACGTAATGTATTATTCAACTTAGAAAGCACAGAATCGTTACAGAAGCCAATATAATTGGCTGATTTAGTAACAACATACGATAAGCAACAGAATATTACAACACGTCAACACGAAAGTACACGACTTTCTCTGGATCTAATTTCACATTGGACTTATGCCGGTAGAGGAAATTATGTCCATACGTATAAATGGCTCTCAATAATACGTATAAATCTGTACAACTAATTTTAATGAACTACAGTAAATATGATAGAAATCTGTAGGCAACATGTATAGTACTTTTACCTCGAATTGCCCATGAGTCCGGGTAAACATCGGAAACACAGGGTAACACTTATACTGGAATACAAATCAAAGCTCTCGCGGGCTCTTATCATGGGGTTTTCGATCCCCGGAAAAATGTCAAAAATTGACCCGAGGTTTATATAGCAAACAATTTCGCCAAATGTCATCCCAACTGACTGTTGAATAACGGTCTTATGGCCCAGTTGGTTAAGGCATGGTGCTAATAACGCCAGGATCCGCGGTTCGATCCCGCGTAAGACCATTTTTTGCAACAACAAAAAGTAAGACCCTAACCCATTCAACTCCAGTTTATCTGATTTATTCATTGATCTTTGTCCTTTGGCGCGTCTTCATTTTGCGAGCATCTCGAATTACGACTGTAAACCTTAGAGAGGAGTAAATTGATGTGCAAGCTATATAATAATAATTACAGAAATTATCTATGAAGCCTTGTAAGGGTATTCAAAAGCTTGACCCTTTAGTCTCCATAATTTCCGTTTCTTTTTCGTAACGACATGTTCAGCAAACTGTTCAACGCAATAATCTCTTTTAAATGTACGAATAAATCGTGGATCCCAAAGTTCAGATGCAACACCTAAATCCTTGCAACATCGTACTAAAGCATTGCTCTTGCAGCCTTCAGAAGCAGTTGGAATACCAGAGGGATCAAAGTAATCCTGTTCACCTCGGGCAATACTAACTAAACGCCCATGGCACACGAGAGCATACTCCCGAGTCACGCATCTCGCAGTGACAATCGTCTCGCTACGGGGTACTAATCCCCATCCACCTGGTCCAAAAGCCCTATTTAATATTCTGCGGTACTTGATCTCTGGGAGGTAAAGTAATCCATCTATTTAATAGTCAGATAAACACTCCCATTAAAAATAACTAAATTGATAAAACATACCAGGCTTAATCTCAATATTATCTGGTTTAATGTCCTCTAACAGCACATTTGCAATCTCAGAAGCAAATGGTCTTGAACTGAGACCATGAAATGAGCGCGACCAGTCAATCCTTTCCTCGCCTAAAGTCGTCAATCCAGCGTCTGGTGCGTCTCTGAATTCTATGGGTCCAACATTCTGCATTTCTGGAATGGGGCCATCTGACGCAATTGAAACTGGTATGGCTGGTTCAATTGTTTCTGGTGGCGCAGCTTCAGGAGGCACAACAGGTTGTGAACTTGCAGGTGAAGTTGAAGCGGTAGATACACGTCGAACTACTTTCTCACTCGGCGCACCATATTCAGGAAAATCGATATCGGCAAAGTTGAACGCTGGTGAACCAACTGACCTTATATGAGTCGTGGAGAATAAACGCGTAGCAACCAGTGATGCAGCATTTACTCGCGATTGTTTACGACCAACACTGGCACATATCCGAAACATAGCTAACGATTGACGAGCACACGATGAAAAACTTGCAGATGCCATATTTAAAACGCAAAGTCGAAGATATCAGCAAGATTGAAAAGATTAGAGGTACTTAAGCAATATCCCTAAATCGATTCGAACGATGCGACAAGAGACCGGTTTCAATGCACAACAGGGAAATCGCAACTTGAATAAAAAATAGTAATCCCTTTAGACAGAAAAAAAACTCTTTTTATATAAATAAACTTCCTTGCAAGATACGTCTGTCACTTAATTGTGAACCTTTGTAAGTTGTCCAGAGTGATATACGAAGCTGGATCAAACAAGATGAGAGCTGTGCGGCGGACGCTGCTTTAAAATTCAAAATTAGTGTGTAACTCCGCGGTGAATGAGGGAGAGTGAGGTGTATGTACTGTACTGGTTGATTTAACCGTCGACCCCTTTGATTCAATTTACAATTCTTCAGCACGTTCTATTGTACAACCAACCGAAGCGGATAAGGTGAATAGTAGTAATAATTTTAGCGAATGCTTCGTTGCTTAGTGCTGGTTTTAGTATAGCAGGAAATCAATCGTGTTTTCAGGGAAGGAATGATAGAATTGAGAATGCTGCTCGGCTCAATCTCTTAAGGTGGAACTACTGTATACCGTAGTATGATCAAGGAGAAAAGATCCGATAGGTAAGTGACGGTTTTAATTAATATATCTAGCTTTAAGATCTGTGAAGCAGAATTGCAAAAGAAGAACTTTCAAAGTATTAATTCAAGAGAACCACTCAAAATGGATGTCGTCACAAGATGGAATTCCCCGCTGCGGATGCTACAAGACTGTTGTCCATTTCAATGCCAGCTGCTGTATACCCAACGACTGTTTCTTCTAAGATTAACAAAGACTCTGTTGTGCAGACGTTACAATTCCGAACCAAAATCTTGAAGAGTCTCAGTGATTCCTGGCCACAAGGCGACGAAGATTGACGATAAGTCGAGGTACTTTGTCTAGAGGAGAGTGCGCCACTGAAATATTCATTAGATACGTGTCACCAACTACTACTTATTGTAAGAGTGATGAAGATTTTTTAAGAGAGAAAACTATTTATTCAGCTACTTAGCATGGCGGTCGCCTTGTCTCTTCTGTGGAACGAGCTTTTAGTGCCACAAACTTGTATTTATGTGCCCTCAATATAATTGATTTTGTTAAAGCTTCAGTTTAACATGGTAGAATGTGAATCATACAGCAAATATCTGAATTTCCCCGAAAAATGCGGTCCAAAAAGTTTTATTTACAATATATACACCCAGTCCAATTACAAATGTAGTTCAACCCAAAAGCGAATAAATCCCATGATTCCGTCAGAGACTAAACAAGTATAGTTCCTGCCTTTGAAAACCTCAGTTGATACGGTATAATTTACTCCAAATGAGTCCGTTCATTATTCTTCATCTTAGCCCAACATTCCCTTAGAGCAGTCATCTACAACAGTCACGTCAGTTTCAAATAATACTATAACTTCTTAAAATGATGACTTAACATACCTCTTTTGAACACTTGCGCCAATCTCGACCATTGTCAGCGTAGCAATCAGTTAGTTTCATATTCTCAGCTAAACATATAATAAGCTAACTGAATTCATAAACTTAAGTTGCGATATAATACGCTAGAATAGTGACGCACCTGCGCATCCAGTTTTCTCAATTCTTTTATCCCTAAATAACAAATAAAGTGATTAGTATAAGAAACAAAGTTCTATAAAGCTCATTTTAAAAGGGGTTAACCCATACCATCCATCAGGCTCATCATCGTCATCGCCTGATGTACTCGTATTACTCCGTGTCGGATCATTTGATTCATTTGGTGGTATTGCTTCAGAAGCCATTAAAATTTTGATGTCTACTTAAAGGTCACAAATGCCTATTCGTTTAATTTCAAACTGATACTCGTAAACAGTGCTCTCGAGGTTGTCAAGTACCGGACGTTGAAAGGAATGGATTCATCGGATGTTGGACAAGAATCATGAACTCTGAAGTCCCAACCAGGCGCGGAGTTGTAAGATCTCACGAGCCTACCAGCTTTTCAGCTCCATCATATATGGCTGATTAATTCTGACACTACGAGAAAGCAAATATTACAGTCGATAGTTATCCAGTATATATTAAATAGACAAACAGCAACATAAATCATTCAAGATACATGGTAATCCAAGCAATATTAAGCCATACCGGTTACAATTAACAATACAGAAAGATGACCAGCCAGATGCAAACTAAAAACAACAACATACATAATCAGAGATTAAACAAAATTTTACATATAATATCTAGAATTTATCGCATCATAAAGAGTGTCGTAGCAAGTGCGCTTACGATAGCCAGAGCTGCTGTTCCGCGCAAAACATTGCGCTCGCTCGGCGAAAATGTTCCACTGCATACTGCACATTGGAAGTCTAATAAAATGTTAGAAGACCATGATCATTTGCATAAATAAAATTCAACCTTACCTTGTAATGGAGTATATGGTTGAGGTTGATAGACACCTAATCGTAAGCTATTAAATGGTGACAGATAGCCTGAGCCTGCAATATCTGTTGGGTTACCGGAGGAGTTGTAAATATAGAGAGTGTATTCAGCACTAATTACGGTTAGTATAGATCATGGCAAGCCAGTATAAAATCACATACTTTACAAGCGGTACCGACGCCGTAGCCTGATATTCATTGGTGTCCCAGACTGCTTCAGTATTATGTGAAGACATATTGGTAGCAATTGGATAGTAGTAGTTATTCAGGCTGCAATATGCTTCCACATTAATTGCCGATGGTGTCACTATAAGACTTGTGTATGACCATTTAAATGTAGCGTAATCACCAATTTTAATATATTCTTCCGAGTCTGTAAGAGCAGGTGTCACCATCGCGATTCCACCGGCTGGCAAACGGGGATCAATCGAAGTTGATGGCACAAAGTCAGATCCTGTTTCGGTGTTCGGTTGAGAGGATGATCCTATCGGTATGCCTTCGCCATGCGTCTGCGATGAGCGAGGCGCAGATGTCGCTGAAAAGCTAGACTCCACATTTGACGTAACTCTTGATGACGGAGCTGCACTTCCTGACCTAAACGAAGATGACGGAACCACACTACTTGCAGGTGTAGAGCTTGGCGCTCGTGAACTTTGTGGTGTCGAGATTGTAAACCGTGAGCTTGCTGGTCTTGAACTTGCGCTGGACTGTACATCTTGCCGTGCTTCTAGTTCACGAGCGATGTCTTCTTCAGCGTACGCTTCACGTACTGCAAGAACAAAAAATCGTAAGCATATTGTCACCAAATATGATATGAAATATAAAAATAAGGAAAGATACTCACTATAGAGGTCATCTGCCGAAGTCCCGGAAATAATACCAGAAAGTCCAATGATAGCTAACAGCAAAAAAGCTCTCCGTGATTTCATGATCGTATGTTTATGCGAATGTTCGTGTAACCGAGTCTTCCTTGAGAAAGAATGCCACTGTTCGCGCTTGGAACTGTTCGCTAAAAACTTGGATCCGAGACTCGCGTCGTAAAAACTGGTACAGCAACTGAACGCGTGAAGCGGTTTGGGGCAGCTGATCTCGAAGGTGTAGAGGCGCAAGTGCAGTTAAAGCGGAGAAGAATCTGGCGGCGCACCGACGACTCCCACGCGCGGCTCACCCAGAGTGCGTTTTATTGCGGCATTCTGTAAACAAATACAGTATCGTATACACATTAGAGTTTTGCCATAAATAGGCGGTGAGCCGCACCTTTCAGTACGCAAGGCCTCGAGTCAGCAGTCCAAATCGCAGCGCAAGTCGCAGCTCAGCCTTCTTCCTCTTAAAGTCTTAACACATTGAGCTGTGACGAATCTTCACGATGATTCAGATTAGTCTGGTCTATAGCTGCTTTCATGTTAATATGGATGCTGTCTGTTTGCGTTGGGTTTGGCTGGCTTCATGAAGCTTCGAAATATGATCTGGAATTCCGAATTTCATGTTCACGACAATTGATTCACCAGTACTAGTTGAGACTACTACTAAAATTCAGATTACGATGTCTTGCTCAACTATTGAAATATTTAGGAAAGATGACTCGGTAAAAGCTCCTTTCCCTCTTTTAGACGGAGACGTCCTCGGTCCGTGCTGACCTCTCTGGAGGAAGGTTACTCAGAATTCGGGGAAAAGCAGATACAGGTACAGCAGCCAATAGATTGGTGGATTCTGTGACTCATAAGAGATATGCTTTAACTATCCCTCTTTTAACAGCTATCGGTATGATGCTACTGCAGGTGGATGTGCAACGGCAAGGTGGCGGCATACAAGCAACGAAAATACAGGGGCCACTTGAGAAGAAATAAAGCCAAGAACTCATTCACGCATACTACGTGAAGGAGCAGAAGATTTTACCTCTCTCTCAGCGTGGCTGGATAGTATTTAGTGAAGCTATCAAAGCTATATACGAGAAATGCAAGTGATCGATATATATATACCGTACTACTGATTACAACGAGTGACCCGAGTCACGAGACTCAGCATGCTCGAGATCCTGATTGGGAAACTGCAGAATACGAATACCTCTTTTATAGAATCAAATGCAACTCATTAATTGACAGAAATAATAACATATAGCATTGTAACATTCAAAACGACTCATTTTATCTTAAACAATCTACGCACTCTCTGCAGGCTTCTCCTCACTAACCTTCACAGGATTTTGATCAGGCTTCATTGCAGGGAACAGTAAGACTTCCTTAATGGTGTGTGAGTTGGTTAAGAACATGGTAAGACGATCAATACCAGCACCCCATCCACCAGTAGGAGGTAAACCATACTCAAGAGCAGTACAGAAAGTCTCATCAATAATCTGAGCTTCATCATCACCTTGGTCCTTTTGACGAGCTTGTTCCTCGAATCGTTGGCGTTGGTCAAAGGGATCGTTAAGCTCAGTGTATGCGTTGGCAAGCTCCTTGGTGGCAACGAAAAGCTCGAAACGCTCACAGATACCGGGAACTGATCTGTGATACTTAGCAAGAGGTGACATCATCTGAGGATGGCCCATGATGAATGTAGGGTTGATGCAAGTATCTTCAATGTAGTCACCAACCAACTTGTCGAGCATACGAGCATTGGTTAATGGAGGCTGGCATTGAATGTTGTGCTTCTTAAGAATATCCTTGAGAAATTCACCAGTCTCAGCAGTATGTAATTGGTCACCAGGAGGGAATTTGACATTAAGCTTCTCCTCAAGGGTTCCAATCATATCAAGACGCTTCCATGGTCTTGAGAAGTCAATCTCGTAAGCCTCGCCACCGGGACCATTAGGCTCGTACTTGACCTTGTAATCACCGACGATATCCTTGACCATATTAGAGAACAAAACTTCAGTAGTCTCCATAAGATCATTGTAGTCAGCGTATGCCTCGTAGAACTCGCAAGTGGTGAACTCGGGGTTGTGAGTCATATCAATACCCTCGTTACGGAACTGGCGGCCGATTTCGTAAACCCTCTCAATACCACCAACGACAAGCATCTTAAGGTAAAGCTCAGGAGCAACACGCATAAAGAGATCCATGTCAAGATCATTGTGATGAGTAATAAATGGCTTAGCAGTAGCACCACCAGCAATCATGTTCATCATAGGAGTCTCAACCTCAATAAATCCCCGGTTATCGAAAAAACGACGCATGTATGATACAATCTTGGAACGGACGATGAACTTGTCACGGGTTGAGTTGTTCATGATCAGATCAAGGTAACGTTGACGGTATCTGCTCTCGGTGTCTTTGAAGCCGTAACGATCGGTAGGAAGCATATGAAGTGATGGCGAGAGAAGAACAACCTCAGTAGCAAAAAGTGAAACAGTACCTTCACCACCACGTTGGGGTTGAGTTCGACCAGGGTAACCGACAACACCAATAATATCTCCACGGGACAAATGCTCGTGCATGGGAGTAAAGTCGGCGGTAGCATCTTGAGCCTGGCAAACAATTTGAATTGACTTGCCCTCGGCTTGAATCTCGTAGAATTTAAGCTTAGATCCAGACTCACGCTTGACGTGGATACGGCCGGCAACAGAAAGCTTGGTCTCAGGGTGGGTCTCACCACGGGTTAAGCTGGCGTACTTGGTGATGAACTCATCAAGCTTTGTCGAGACATGAAATTTGTGAGGGTAAGGATCAGGACTCTTGGTTGAACGAAGAGTATCAATCTCTCTTGAACGGATCTTGAAGTATTGCTGTTGAATTGTTAGTAACGATTCAATTCATTATCACACACGCACAACACTTACATTAGGAGTAAGCTCCTCGGTCTCCTTCTTGGAGCCAGCCGGCTTCTTCTCTGCAGCAGCCGCAGCCTTCTCTTTCTAATTGATGAAATTTTGTAAGCATTTAAGCACCAATATACTGTAATTAATTATAAAATCATACCTTCTTAGCTTCAAGAGCACGTTGCTTCTCACGTCTCTTGAGCTCAGTCTTGGAGACTTGCTCTCCAGTTACCTCATCAAGGTAGGTCTTGGCAAGCTGCTCAGCGGCAGCAGCAACTCCGTCAGACATTTTCTTCAAGTACAAATATGACACTAAGCAGATTTGGCTTAATGTTCTATATGTCTATTGGAAAGTAATAAAGAGATATAGGATCGAGAATTGAAAAAAATTCTTGAATGCGGCGGTACGATATGAATTGACTCAGAGTTTGATAGCTCATAATTAGTTAAAGTACAAGAGCCCTTTACGGATTACATATGCTCGGAAGAACCCTAAGCCGAAGACACTTGGACACACGGCTCACACGGCTAAGCAGGGCCAGCAGGGCCGGCCTACATGGAAAACCACATAAAATAAATTTACATTACCACTAGCACTTATAAACACATATTGTGTTAGTTATGCTATGAGAAATTTATACACAAAAACGCAATGAAACCAAAAGGAAGTGTATACAAAATAATGAACAATAACCAGTAATACCAAAAAACACCATATATTAAGAGAACCATCACACAGATGCTTTCTGTAATCAACCCACACTCATGCTGATGCTATCAATAAATGCAGTAAAAATGATGTTCAAATATGCAAATAATAGACTTAGTGCTATACATTATACGTAATCAATGTGCGCATAATGTCCTGGAACTTTGTCATGACATTTTGAACAGTTTGCTCGAAATCCCATACTATAAACAACACGCTTTCCGGGCTCATTGGCATTTGAAGAAGAGCCCCATGACCTAGTTTTAATCGCATGCTCTGTTTCCGTATTAGAGGCTAGATTATGAAGAGAACCAGGTGGTGAGTCTTCCCTGCTAGCGTAATCTTCATTAATTCGTAGCCTATTTAACTCTGAACTTTCGATATCCATCGCATCGTTATCACCAATACGACTAGAAATATTTCCGTATGCGGATGTTCCTTGTAATTGGCTTTCATCTGATGCCAAATGTAGAGATGAAGTGGTAGTTGGTAGAGGCGCATACGGGCGTGCACGTAAGTCTCTGTCACACGTCCGTTTACCCTGTGAGGGAGTTAGAATCACAATGTCATAAATCATTAAAAAAACGCATACCTTTAAGTCAGATGTATCACTAAATGCTGTATTTTGAGACCGACGTTTCCGTGATTCTGGAGAAACGAGACCTAACTGGATGCTATGCGACTGTGGTGATTTTTGCAGGAATGTAACAGTTGAGCCAGAACTACGTCCAAAATTAAAACTAGAACTAGATGAGGTGCTCCCTAAAGTAGTCACTGAAGTTGCGGATATTCCAGTAGATGACGAAGTATTTGAAATTTGACCAAATCGACTGCTAGGTATGCTTGATTTTGATGCTGTAAGAATCTCGATCTCCATTTTTGATATGATATGCTGCAGTTGTAGCAGCTGGAATGTTTTCTGTTTTGAGCACCACAACGTACCTGCACTCACTCGGCTCTGTGTTCAAACAGCTTTGTTTAAACTGTACTTTTCGACAATATGTGGTACTGAAATGCAGATTGTGCTGATAAACAGCTCAACCAAGCAAGCGCACGTCGACCAGTTTTTTGACCAAGAACAAGCTGAACCGCTCGCTCTCGTCGCCGCACGAGCGCCACCACTGTTGGCTGGCGCGCGGTTATGTAATTTTTTCTCCCAACCAGCGGCGTCCGTCCTGTTTAACCATCATCCCGAGTCTTCTATCAGACAACTCAGCAATACTATACTAGACTGGAAAGGGTTATTCCTTATTTCTTTGCATTATTGCGGTAATAGTCTTACAGTAATTTATAAAACTGTTGAAAAGAGCATCGAGCAGGGTGAGTTATAGACTTGTGGCGACTCGTGCGGTCGTGTGGGAAATAATTAATGACGTATTATCGCTAACAAACAGTATTAGCACAATGGTTTGGATTCCATTTTGGTCCAAGAAATCAACATCTGAAGATACAGATTCTGCTGCTAAATGTCCAGTAGATCATACAAAGTTTAGTAATGCAGTAAAACTGTCAAACAGTTCTTCAGATGCGTCAGCATGTCCGGTTGACCATTCAAAATTTACTCGTGGAAAACTTGACCCAAGAACAAATATGCCGGCTGATTTATCTTCAACACAACGTGTACCTGGACAAAAGATTGATTTACCTACAGAACGCACGATTTCATCTATCCCAAGAGGCGAGGATGATTCTCATGGATTATGGGAATATCCATCACCGCAACAAATGTTGAACGCAATGGTACGAAAAGGCCATCAAGATACTCCTGAAGAAGATGTTCCTGCAATGGTTGATGTACACAATTATCTTAATGAAGGTGCATGGTCTGAAATTATGCAATGGGAAGCACGTCATAAAGAGCCGGGTGTTCAACAACCACGATTATTAAAATTTACAGGACGACCAGATGATTTATCACCAAGAGCTAGAATGATGCAACTTCTTGGAACAATATTTCCAACGAAATTTGATAGTAATCCACCATTTGATAGACATGACTGGACTGTTCAACGATATTTGTCAAATGGCGAAACGAAATCAGTTCGCTATGTTATTGATTATTATTCTGGACCGCCTGAACCTGATGGATATCCATCTTTCGTTCTCGACGTTAGACCGGCGTTAGATTCATTTGAAAGTTTATATGATCGAGTTGATCTATGGAGTTCAGAAGTTATTACCAAAGCACTTGGTAGAGGTGGACGTACTGAATAATATATAATAGTTGAAGGAGAAAAAGTACAGTACCATTATGGATTTGGAGTTAATTTTTATTTTGTATTAAGGAAACATTAATTATATTTACACTCTTCTCAAATAATATTAATTAGTTTTTGATTTTAACGCCAGTTTAAATGATAACAACTCCTACAGTTCGTTGCAATTACGATACTCCATTAAACAATCCCTAAATTAATTATAAAGTCGGTTAATGTTTTGCAAATATAAAGATTTGAATGAATACATACCTAAAACAAGCATGAATTTAAGACTAACGTCAGACTCACTTCCATGACCTTCTGCAACTCTTTTACGTTGATCATTAATTGCAGAACATAATGCAGAACTCTTCCATCCCTAGTAGAGTAATACTTGTTAGTACATAAACTTATAAATAATATTTTGGCAACTGTAACATACCCATGATTGTGAGAAACTAAATTTATCAGGACTTGAAGAGAAACAAGTAATTGTATGTTTCCCACCTTTTCTAGAAGGAGTAAAAATTTCAAAATAAGTTGCGATTTTACGACGATTATCAAGGTAATCAGGAGATGAACTATTTGAAGAATTTGGCTGACTTATTGAAGAAGATGATGCTGCTATTGAATGTCGTCCATGAATTGAACTTCTCAAGGATTCAATTCGTGCCATTGCTTCCCGTATTTGTGCTCGTGCTGTTGCTGAACTTGATAGATAATCATCTTGGGGCCACGCAGATGAAGCAGCAGCAGCAGCAGCAATAGCAGCGTCAGGTGTAAGGGCACCAGGAGATGCTCCAAAACGAGCTAGAGGTGCTGCAGTTAATGTTGGTTCTGAATCAAATCCAAAATCTAAACCACCGCGAACATGACGTGTCATATCTTCAGTATCTAATGCATCATCTTCAAGTAATGGTTCGTTGTTCCCTGGTACAGATGGTCGAGGTGATGCATCTGGTGTTAATGTTTGCACTGAAGATTCTGAAACTGCTGAACGTGCTCTATGAAGATATACACCCATTTGAGTTGCTGATTTCCTTTGTTTGACTTTTTGAATGTACACGTTCCAGTAAGTTCCAGCATACCAAATTGTACCGCTATAAAATCTTTTTCCTTCGCGCATTTGAGCAACATGCTTGAACTCAAGTGAAAATCTATAAGGAGGATATTCAGTCCATGATACAGGTTTCTCATCTGTCTCATTTTCTTGAGAATCAGCTGCATTTGCAGCCGTCTCTGTATCAAAGAACTTATACGCAGCGAATCCATCTTCAGATTTTGTTCTATTAACATGAGGAACTCTAACAGGCCTTAATCCATTTTGTGCAGATGAGCTATTTAAAAAATTAAGGCCAACACCATCAGTTGTTTCATCATTCATTGGAATATTATACGATTTTTGAAATTTTGGAATTTGTTCTTGATGAATTAATCCAAGGAATTCACGATCCAATGGTGATGATTGAATTTTTTGTCGTAGTTTTGTACTCATCCATAATGCTTCCCTTAGAGTTTCTGATTTAACTACTCGCTGTCCCGATACATCAAGCATTTCATCTAACTCATTTATCTGTTCAAATGTAAAATGAACGTAATGAATTCCATTATTCATAACTTCTCTTAATGGTTCAACGCTGAATAAATGTGAATCTTCAATCTCGGTATCTTCATCTTCCTCATCTTCTTCAGAATCCGAATCTTCCAAATCAATCTTTTCAACTAAACCCGCACTTCCTAAATCTGATTTACCTGTAAAATCAGTCTTCTCATCAGATAATGTTGAAGACCAGTCAATTATATTCTTTTGAAGAGTTTCTATTTGACGAAAGTATGGATCTGTTAGACTTGTAGCTCGTACGGTATCTGTAGTATCCGAAGTATCATTTGAATTCCGTCTATAAAGTCCAGCTTGACGACCAAGTCTTCTATTAATTAACTCAATAGCAAATAAACAACGATCCCATTCTGTTGGTACAAAAAATGCATTTCCTGATATGATTTCTGTTGTGATTGAAGTCGGAATTCGATCCCATAATTTAACACCAAGTTCCCATCCATTACTAAATAATAAACTGCTACAAGCATCAATTAATTTTTTACTTGATATTCCATAATCATTATTAAGCGCAAATAGTAATATTTCACTTAAATTATCTGAATCAAGTGAGTCAATTATCATTTCAACACTCCAGAATACAAGTTCAGGCATATCAAAATAATTTGCAATTGCAAGTAATGCTTGTGCATGTTGTTTCTCCTTTTCCATATCAGTATGTCCATATAATCTTGCAATTGCAAGTTCAAATGCATCAATTGTTATATTTGAATCAATCTCAAACGACAATGTAATATTATCTTTATTTGAATCACTCCATAACCCTGAAAATAATTGCGCAAAAAATGGTGATCGATGAAGAATTAATCGATGTAATCTGTATGGAAATCCAAATGCACTAACTGTAATGTCGGAACAAATTCCTTTGATAAAAGCATCATGATATAAATATAAAGCTAAATTGTCATCTACTTTTGACTCAGTTACTTTATTTACTGAATTGTCTAATCGTTGAGCTGAGGTGTTAGACACAGTGGGATTTTGAGCGCTTGTAATTGAAGTACCCGTAAACGGTGAAGATAATGAAGGAGTTGAATCAGGTAATCGTACAGTATGCCGAGGTAGAATATGTGAAAGTGTTGTTGGAGATCCTGTTGATGCTAAACGTATTGGTGATCTAGGCTGATTTGTTGAAGTTGCCGTATTTGATGAAGACGGGGAAGATACAATTCGCCGAGTGGGACTCGGTGAAATATTTCGACTCATCTCGCTGACTGACAATTAATATCTTCATAAAACTTGAAAATGTCGCAGTCGAGACAACTCAAGTTAAAATGATCTGTATCCAATGTTTACAACTCGCAATGCCAAATGATTGATTGAATTGCTTGCGGGCGAGGAAGAGCAATGGCTATGCGGCGTGGCTGGGTCGCGTCATGGAGAACTCCCAATTTCGTAAAGTCCCAACATAACCACGGACGCCTTGAAATGCTAACAATTTCAAAGCCGCTTCCGCTTCAAGCAGCCGGCTGTCCTGCCAGCAGCACTGGCGGCTTCATACGTAGGTAATTGATAGAAATTAAGTCAATAGTTTGGCTCTTTTTAAAGAATTCAGGTTGTATAGTCGTGATTGGTCGGTACGAGAGCTTCTATCTTATATAGTAGCTAGAAGCTGTCGCCACAATGGCGACGTATGAAGGTTAGTTTGACTAAAGATTAAAGTCAATTGTTCATCAAGATTATCTAAGATTACTAACTCCGTATCTAGATGATCATAATATTTCATCAACCCGGCGGCGAGGTCCACAAGTAGATAATGATCGAGAACCAAGAGCTCCGTTACGTGTCAATCCAGATTTAGCAGCTTTCTTTTCAACAAATATTGCAGCTTCAAGTGCAGCTGCTGCTTCAGGCGGGAATGGTGACGCGGCAGCTGAATATCGTAATCTTGCAAGGTATGTTTGATTATTATTTATTTAAATTGTTAGAATATGAGTTAATAAGTTTGATTCTTTTTAGTGCATTTCAAGAAATGGGGAATTCAGATGTAATTGAACAAATTGCACAACAATTATTTCAAGATGCATTACATCCACCCGATGAATCTCAAGGAGTATCACAAGAATTTCTGGATTCACTTGATCGTGTTCCAAAAAAGAAATTAAAACAAGATGATTCTTGTGCTATTTGTAGTACTCCTTATCTTGAAGGTATGTATCATACTTATTTGAAATATGGTATTTTGATTAGTAAGATCTAATTGCTGACGCGAGAATAATTTAGATAAGTATCCATTAGTCGTTAGACTTCCATGTAATCCATTACATCATTTTGATTTAGAATGTATTGCGCCGTGGCTTAAAATTGTACGTTATAGCAATTCATCTTTTTCATTCATTTGTTAATACTCTTTATTTTGTTGCTAACTTTACTCATAATTTATAGCATGCAACATGTCCATTATGTCGTAAAGATTTACTTAAAAAGAAAACAGTAATCGTGGCTCCTGAAGATGATGAAGAACCTTGGGATGATGCATTTGGTTAATATTGCATACTTTTGATTATAATTTATATTGATTATATATATAAGGAGTTAGTTATTATTTACCGTATGTCGTAGGTTCTGTTGGGACTTGGGAGGGAGTGGTTTGTTTACTATGTACGTAATTGGTGGCCAGGCTATATCGAAATCCAGTCAACACGGCCTTGCGCCCAGTTAAGATAAAATATCCCAAATACACAACTTCACACCGCTCTCTACAATTTTGTTCATCAACGCCTTCCATTCTTGTAATATTTCTAATTAGAATACCGTACATAAATTCTCACATCAAATCAAAAAAATGGATGAGCATAATTTAATGATTATTAGTGGCGGTAAGTTCCGCATTCACTCTACCCTATTACTCAATTACATCATACTAACAATGTCAAAGACTTAGATGCAGACAATCCGTCATGGAGAAATGATTGCTTTAGATATCATACAAGATCACTTGCAGTAGCAGATGGATTATATCGGGAAGGATATTATGACAGATGCATAACATTATGTTTACGACGACTTCGAAATTCATCAAATAAGTATTATTCACCATTTCGAACACCTGAATATTTAATATATAGACAAGATCAAACTCCAAGTTTAAGAGATTCAAAAGTTCCTGATTATTTCAAAGCTTGGTATATGACTTATTTGGTTCAAAGTCATATGGAATCTGAAAGATATCTTGCAGCTGCTTGTGAATGTTCTCATTTAATGTCACTATTAGCGTCAATGACTGATCGCGCTAAAACTGATCCTGGATATATATTTGAATATACAAAAGGAAAACAAATTGCTTTAATTCAGAGACTTGAAAATAGACTTGCTCGTTCTATTTTATTAATGGTATGTATTTTCTTAAATTTTTAGTTAAAATTCAGTCAACTAGCTAACTTGAATAATTAGACATGTGTATGTTCAAAATGGTTAAATTCAACACCTTCAACAATCCAACATACTTTCGAATCAATTACATTAGATTATGTATATGAATCTGCACGAGCATTATATCATTGTTGTACCAAACCAGTTTTAACCACTGAAGAAACCTCAGCAAATCCAATTCAAACCGATCGAAAAGAAAAAGGAAAAGGACGACGTAAAGAAAAACTTGCAGTTCCAATAACTTTAAAATCAGAAATTTTGGAATTATTCGTTCGTGCTGCGTTTACTAGAAGTTTGGCCTCTGATATTTTACTTCCATATCCTTGCCCTTCAATTGTTGAAAATACCATACCCACTGGTGGTGGTGGACATTTAACTGCAAGTGCATATATTACCAATTTAAATACCAGTCAAGTACCAAATACTGCAGGTTCAAGTTCAGATACAGGTGATATGAATGACGAGCTAAACGAGGCGGAAACTGAAGAAAATGTTGATAATGGAATTTCAATATTCCCTGATTGTCCAATTTCAACTAAATTTGATATAACTTTATCAGCTCATAGTATTGTTCAATTCTGGTTAGCAAGGTGTCTTATTCTTTCATCATCTGCTTACATGAGTGCAAATAATTGTGAATGTGCATTGGCTAAACTTGGAAGTGCGGTTAATTTATTGCATACAATTGTAGTTGCACCAATTGATGTATTAACAGGACATGAAATAATGAATACAAATGGCAGAAATGGAACAAGTGCGATTGATGAAACAGCAGAAAGAGCATCCAAACGTCGAAATAAATCAGGAAAAGATAATATTGCATATGATTTAGATATGCATTTAATTGAAATTATAATTGATAATGATGTTGGGATATTATCAGTTTATAAAGAGCTTGATATGCTTATACTTGAAACTGATTTAGGTAGACAAACTATTAGTGGAGGTGGTGGTGAACATATTCGTCGTGAAATTGATATTGCGAAGGTTTATCAACGGTTTAGAGTATTATATCGAAAGATGCAGATCGTTTATAGAAGAGAAATGTCGAGGTTGGTAAGGTGATGTGGATTCTGGTTGTAATTGCCAATTCATATTTGATGGTGAATGTGTTCATATACATTTGTAAAAAGTAATATCAATTAACTGCGCAGAATACATACAATAGATCAATATGTAGAGAAGAATGCAAGATTAACGAATGAAGTGAAGTGCAAGATCTTCGTGTGTACATACGCCTCAAATTACACGCACGACGATATACATAATGTAAGTAAGGGTTTCGTAAAGTGTTTGTAATGGGCTTCGAAATCACCAACGAACATCTAGATGCCAAGCTGTAAGGAATTGAATTACATTAACTAAATGTATCATCAATTAATTTAATATATTCAAATTATCAATTGTTATTACATTGATTGTTTGTTATTTGTTATATTGAAATTAATTTTTGTATTTAAGTTGAAGATAAATCTATTTATAAGTCACCTTGTTCACAGTGTGGTTATTGGCAGATATACAAGATTCAAGTGGCGGCAACATAATATTATTTCAAGAATTGATTTTATATAAAAGTTTCGAATAAGAGTGAATAAATAAGAATTGATAATTTGATTCATCTACTTATTTTTGCATTTTGTTAAGTTCAAGTTGAATATACATGGTGCTTTAAGGTATGTGTGTGTGCTGATTTCTGTATATTGAGTAGGGTGGAGGCAGTGTTGATTTGAATACGTATTAACAAACTGAGTTAGTTTTAAGAGTCTATATACGATAATATATTCACATACATATCACAATGGGTACGTTACCATTCAGTTAATTTCTTGAGTATTTTGATTTGGGATATAACTGATTGACATTGATAACAACAGGACAAGTATTTGGCAAAGTTCTAGCTAAATTATGGGGTGGAGATAAAGAGATTCGGATTTTAATTCTTGGTCTGGATGGTGCTGGAAAGACTACAATTTTATATAGATTACAGGTGAGGGATTAATTATTTAAAATGATTGATTGTTGAAATTATACAATCGAGACTAACTTATGCGATGCATGATTATAGATAGGAGAAGTTATTACAACTGTTCCAAGTACGTTGGAATATTATCGGATATGTTGTCTGAACGCTTGCTAATATTATGTAGCAATTGGATTTAATGTTGAAACGTTGACGTACAAGAATTTGAAATTCAACGTTTGGGTATGTGAAGAGGTGTTATTAATGAGAAGTCTAGACCGAAATCTAACTAAATTAATAGGATCTTGGTGGACAAACAAGTATACGGCCATATTGGCGGTGTTATTATGCCAATACAGCAGCTGTAAGTTATTTTTGAATACTGAATTGAAATTTATACTGTCAGAAAAAAGGAATGCTAACTCCGATGATTTGATAGGTTATATTCGTGGTTGATGCAACAGATAGAGAGAGAATTAATACAAGTAAAGAAGAGCTTACAGAGATGTTAAATGAGGAAGAACTTGCTGATTCGGCGTTACTTGTATTTGCAAATAAGCAAGATCAGGTGAGTTAAAGTGATGCTTGAATGAAAAGCGGGGAACAGTGTATGCTGACAATTTATTTGAACATGACTAGCCAAATGCAATGACAGCACCAGAAGTTTCCGAAGCATTAGGATTGGTGGGGATGAAAGATCGAAGCTGGAGTATTGTTGCATGTAGTGCGATTAAAGGAGAAGGTCTTACAGAAGGTCTAGATTGGTATGTATTATGTTATGTTCAAGTTGTTAATTTTTAACGACAAGCGAAAAGCATAAGGAGTTAATTTACTGACTGAGTGATTGATTGATTGATAATATAGGCTGGTCGAGGTAATTAAGGAAGAACAACTGTAATTGAGTAATGGAAATGATGAAGAAATTGATTTGGTTGATGGATGGATACGGTAAAAGCTAAGAATATATATATAAGAGTTTCACAAGAGTGGATAGGACAGTATCGATATCAATTTGTGAAGAGGGTAGGGTAGTTTATGAAAAGTCTGAAGAAAGAAAGGAAAGAGAAGCAGGGGTGTAAGTCGAGTAAGACGGATGATGTGATCATGTACAGTTAGTTTTACAAGTTTTTTTTTATTACTATTATTACTATTATTGTTTTCTTTTTATTCATACGATATAGTACCATTTTATTTCACGGAATATCAGCATGTCATTTGGCAATGAATACATCAACCGTATACAGTAGTCAGTACGTAGTTCGGTTATTCGATAATGTGATGTGAGTGTGTGTAACGTGGATGAGAGCGGCGATCATACGACGTTGACGTAAGAGAAGAAGACTATCTGCAGAAATAGAAGAAGGGAAGGACGTGTCGCGATGCCGCGGAGTGGAGTGAGTGAGTGAGTGTTTTGGTTTTACTGGAATAGTGATGAGTATGTAAGAATGTGCCTGGACTGTGGGATTACCAATAGCAGTGAGCGAGGGCACAGATGTTTCCGCGGTGGTGAGACCGAGGAAGGGCAAGCGAGGCGAAAGAGAGAATAAAAAAATAAGCAGAACTGCAGAAGAAGGAAAAGGAGACACAGACGGCGTCAGTGCGACGCCACAGGACCGGGAGTGATTGTTAATTACAGAGCGGAAAGGGATCAGGGCCAGGGACAGCAACTGTATAGACTACAGTATATTAGACTGTGCACGGCGCTGTTTGCAGGCTGGTGCAGTGCACGTCGTACCAGCCCGGACGGCCTGGGCCACTGGGCCAATGACCGGTCGCGTAATCCGGAATCCGCGCCGCGGCACTGCAGTTCGGCGAATTCGCTTCTCACCTGCATGGAAGCACAGAACCTTAATCGCAGCGCGCGGGCGTGGCACGTGCGGCGCGGCGGTTTGCGACGTCATGCCCCGGATCGGCAGCTGGCGCAGTTGGCGCTGCACGGCGGTCTTCCTCTGCTCTGCAGCGCAGCTCGCTCTTCCGTGGTGCAGTTGCGCTGAAGAGGGAGTGCGGTTGAGAAAAGGGCAGTTGCGCAGCGGAGTGTGTCTGCAAGAACGAGGTGCGCGGAGCCGTGGCGGTGGGGAGACGCTGGAGAGAGAAAGGCGATCACCGCGACAGTCCACGATCTGCTTACTGCACTGCACTGCGCTGCTTGCCTGTGCCGTCATCGGCATCGCCCGTCCCGCCGGAGATGGAGACCGCTCGATCTGGCGCTGCTCGGCCCGGACGACTCGCAGCACCCAGCACGCCTGTCTATATAAGGACCCGCTGCCCCTCCTCCTCGACTGGCTGTTTGCTCACTGTTCACACACACACACCACTCTGCTCTCTACTCTCTACGCTCACTCTCAACAATTACTCTCAACAATTACTCCACAATGTCTCCCTCAGTCGTCGTGAGTACTCCCCCCTGCCACACTATCACACTTCATCCACGCATCCATACTGACAACTCCCACAGTCCCAGCCTGAAATCTCGTCCAACGAGCCCAGTGCAAAGACATACACCGCATCCAATGGCTGCCCCGTCTTCAACCCTCGTGCCTCCACTCGCGTCGGTCAGAATGGTCCTTTGCTTCTTCAAGACTTTCACTTAATTGACCTTCTCGCTCACTTTGACCGTGAACGTATTCCTGAACGTGTCGTTCACGCTAAAGGTGCTGGCGCGTACGGTGAATTCGAAGTCACTGATGACATTTCTGACCTCACATCTGCCAAGTTCTTGTCCCAAGTCGGCAAGAAGACAAAGACATTCACTCGTTTCTCTACCGTCGGTGGTGAAAAGGCTTCTCCTGATACTGCTCGGGATCCCCGTGGTTTCGCTACAAAGTTCTACACCGAAGATGGTACACTTGACTGGGTTTTCAACAATACGCCCGTCTTTTTCTTGCGTGATCCTTCCAAGTTTCCAATCTTCATTCACACTCAAAAGCGACATCCTCAAACCAACCTTAAGGATGCTACCATGTTCTGGGATTACTTATCTTCCAACCAAGAAGCCATTCATCAAGTAATGACTTTATTCTCTGACAGAGGTACTCCATACTCCTTCAGATACATGCACGGTTATTCCGGACATACATTCAAGCTTGTCAAAGACGATGGTTCATTCGTTTACGTTCAAGTTCATATGGAGTCTGACCAAGGAATCAAGACACTTAACAATGAAGAAGCAGGTGAATTAGCTGGTTCCAACCCTGATTTCGCAACTCAGGATCTTTTCGAAGCAATTGAAAAGCGTGAATTCCCTTCATGGACTGTTTCTTTCCAAACCATGACTCAAGAACAAGCTGAGAAGTTCAAGTACTCTATTTTCGATTTAACTAAAGTTTGGCCTAAAGCTGAATTCCCTCTGAGAAGAGTTGGTAAACTTACACTTAACAAGAATCCTCAAAACTATTTCGCTGAAGTCGAACAAGCTGCTTTCTCACCTGGTCATCTTGTCCCTGGATTCGAAGCATCAGCAGATCCAGTTTTACAATCTCGTTTATTTTCATACAATGACACTCATCGTCATAGACTTGGTGTTAACTATCTTCAAATTCCAGTCAACAAGCCAGAAACTGCCTATAATCCATTTGAGAGAGATGGAGGAATGAGAACTGATGGAAATTACGGAGCGACACCTAATTATCAATCAACATTTAAACCAATGCATTATTCCAAGGGATTCCAAGCTTCAAAACATGAACAATGGATTGGAACCGCATTAGATTTTTCACCTGATGTAACTGATGATGATTACATTCAAGCAAGAGATTTATGGAATGTGTTAGGTAAAACAGAAGGTCAACAAGAACATTTAATTCATAATGTCGCTGTTCATTTATCTGCTGCTGATCCTAAAATTATTGCAAGAACTGCTGAGATGTTCGGTAGAGTTGATAAGAAATTAGGTGAAACTATTGGAAGTTACGCTATGAAATTATCAAAGAAGTAAATCAACTTTTTTTAACTAAAATAATAATTATAGTAAAAAATTGATTGAAAATATTTATGTTTGCTTTTTATGATTGCTTGTATGCGTTTTGTTTTGATTTGTTTGGTTTTAAGGGGTGGTGTTATAGGAATACGATACATTATACGATAATCTAACAATTAAACTTACTCTTTCAATGTAATCGTAACCATAAACGAAAACGTAAACAAACGAATAAACATAATTAAACATGTAAGTGTAAAGTAAAGTGTTTCAAAGGGTTTATAACTAATCAAATATGTATGTTCAATTCATTCAATAAGAAACTATATAAAATCAAAATTTTTTTTTATAAAACAACACAAAGTAAAAGCAACTAAACTAAAAAACTAAATTAACTAAACTGAACACAAGAATAAATAAACGAAATCAACATTTTGAATGATAATAAATGCATCGCACAAAATGTTATGCTATATTGAAGTTAAGTAAAGCAAAGCGAAGTGAATGAATCAATCACCTATACTTATAACTATCAAGTAATTGAACAGCTTTATCAGATAACGCCAATGATAAATTTTGTAATCTTGAATATTCGACACCAGCAGTAAACACGATTGCATTTGTCTTTTGATCCAACGCAGCAGAAACTTCATTTGATGAAATCATCTTACTTACTAACGCAGTTGTCTTTTGATTTGATAATGAAAACATGGTAGCTAAATGAGAGATTGCAAAAGTTTCATAAAATTGCGCATATGTGAATAAATAAGTACGTAATCCTTCTTCTTGAATTTTAATTCCCAACATGTTTCTAATTCGTTCATCTTCTGGCATTAATTCCCAAATTTTAATTGATAGAATTAATTCTTTTGCTTTTAGCCATTCTCCTGATGCTAATGCTCTTGATGCTTGCATAATATGATCTCTGGTATTCTCTGGTGGTCCTGTGAATACTTGTCTTTCATGATAATCTAACATTCTTCTGAATGGTTTAGAAATTGTACGTTTCTTGGCATCTGGTGATGATCCACACTGTGCCATGAATGGAATTTCAAGTAACATTGAAGCAGTAAGATAGACACATTCCAAAAGTTCAAGATTAATATGTTGATGAAATGGAATTTGACGTTGACGTTCAATTCTTTCTTGTTCAGGTGACGTTTGTCCATATCGTTGCATTTGAATACCTTGAGCTAGTAATTCTTTAACTCGTCCAGTTCCACATACTTCTTGAAGTGCCTGTTGACATTCACCAATCATACCTTCACGGAATGCACAAAGTCCAACTTGAACTAATGTACGGTTATATAAAATTTGAGTTGAAATATCAGCTTGATGAATCGTTGATTGCAAATGTGACATTAATAATAAATCACGAGCATGGAAATATCGATCATGAAGTGCATGATGATAAACATGACATAACATTGCTCGAGTACGGAATAATCGATTATCTTGTTTATATAATGCACCGCAAATTTGACTAATAACAGATGAAGCAGAAGTTGATGAAGAAGAATCATATGGAGTGATTGTAGATTTTAACTCAGATGGAAGTGAATTCCAAGTCTGTTGCTCAGAAAGTTCAATAAGCTGATCACGTTTGTAGTAAAGTAATTCAATCCGACGCATAAGCATTCGGCAAGCATTTGAATCCTGCTTAACACGTTCACAATAAATTTGTGATCTAACAATTGTTGAATAAAGTAATGACTCTTCTTTTAACCTATCAATATATTCTGGTGTATGAGGATCAATATTTTGAAGTGATTTGGTATACTCATCATCAAGTCTTTCAACAAGTGTTGGAATACTTCCAAATACTTTAACAACATTACCATCTTTAACTGTAGGCTCAGGTTCATTTTCATCATCAAAATCCTCAGCATCTTCTGCAATAATAAACAATGGTTCTTTCTCCATAAGTTCAAGAAGTTGCACAACTTCACCTTGAGCTTCACGCCATTGAGGTAATGGCATAAACGAAGCAGAAGCAGGAGTTAAATCAAATCTAGTAGCAACCAAAACCAATAAAACACGAATCTTTTGATAAACAGTTGTTGCAACGCTTAACATTTTCTCCATATTACGAATCTGTTCACTCTTATCAGTATTCTTACGACCACGCGATTCGAGAATACTTCGTAATTGCTTGAATATACTCTCAGGTGTAATTGCCAATGTGCGTCCACCACGTCCAATTGTTGCGAATTCACCTTCATCAGCTTCAGTTGTTGCAGACGTAGCTGCAGCGGCAGCAGCAGCAGCAGCACCTAATTCCGCGGCAGATTTACGACCTGACGAAGGTGCAGGTGTAGCTTCAGCTGAAGTAGGTGATTCACTAAAGAAAGCATCTGAATCAGCCCTAAACTTATTAATTTGTTCTTCATATACACGATTGTTCTTGCGTATACGTTGCTTAATTGAATTAAGAGCTCTTGCATTTGTTGCATTCATCTTCTTCTTTGTATCTTTCTCACTCTTGATCGTATCATTCATGAAATCTTCAAGTTCTGCAATAGCTTTAATGTATGGCTTAGGAACATCACCTTGTTGAGTTGCCTTAGCGACGATCTTGTTAAGCTTATCGAATTCTATACAAATTAATTAGCATCCATCATACGACACCATCAACTAATATAAAAATAAAACATACCATTTGAAATAAGAACCCAATCATTAATTTTTTTAGCATTATCGATAGTTCGTACATTTGCTTCGATTTCTTCCATTCGTTTATCTTTAGCACTTTTAACAATTCTTTTAGATTCATCTTCTTCGCTTTCTTCACTTTCTTCACCACGTAAAAATCGTGAAGCTCCTCCAACTTTAGCTCCAGCTTTTAAAAATCCACGTCCATCATCATCACTACTTTCATCAGAGTCATCGTCATCGTCATCATCATCCATATCTGAATCATTTTCTGAATCATCGTCATCATCATCTTCTGATTGTTCTTCTGATGATTGTTGCTCTTCTTCAGAATCAGAGTAAAGCTCTTCATCTGATGATGAGGTGTCACTATCTGACGATCCTGCTGCGAAAAAACGCGACATTATGATAACTTGAATATACTTGTCTCCTTGCTGGAAAAATTGATGTGACTGTTGTCTTTAGTCAACAGCACCTTTCAACCAATGAGTTAAACAAATACACGCAATCTCAATTTAAATTGCAATGTAATTCAACAAAATCGTCGATGGCGATGCTGATTGAATGAAAAATCCAGAACAATCCTAACGTTCGACAATGCCTAGTAACTTTTTTTTTTGTCGCGCGTCTCTCTTTCACACTTCACACTCAAATCGGAATCCACAAAAGCCCTGGCCCTGGTTGGAAAATTTGCGGCAGTTGTCATTTTACGCGTGCTTGCGTATAATGCGTACTGCGTGGTTTGTAGTTAAGACTAAGTGTAAGCAAACACGTGATCTGTTAGCTTTAAAAAGGGAGTTGTAGAGTTTGCAAGGTTCCTTGATTTGCACGTGGCAAACGCAACCCGCATGCTCGCTTTATTGCTCGTTCGGGTGTGGCTTTGATTTACAGAGTGCAGGGGTTATATCGTTGAGCCGAATCAGGTCTCAGATACCAGGGGGATGAGAAGATGATTTGATGAAGTATTTAATGTTGTATTCATTATTCAATTTTACGAAATATTAAATTTGATTACGGACCATTGATGCTCATTGACGGACATATGTAGTCAAAGATTCTGAAGATCAAGATTGTGGAATTCGGTAGGAGTCGCAATAATTTCCAATCATTCAAGCGTACTTCTAAAGGTCTTCAGGAGAATGAAACTAGAGCGTTAAGAGCGTGAGGAGACCTCGTCTGCTCAAATCGGATGAGTCTTGAGTGGGCAAGAAGAGACGCGAGTAATCCTTGAGGTTTGAAAATCGAACTACTTGAACAAGCTGGGTCACTTTATCAGATAATCTCAATCGTCGCTACATACACTGCATCCTATGAACAACAAGTCGGCTTCTCTACTATTGCAGCGCGAACCGTAGAGCGCAACAGTTACGCGCTACTCTGACCACGAAACACAATCTTATTTCCCGACATTTTTAACCACAAAATATCCCTATCCACTCTCGACAATCATGGCATTCACTCCACATGTCAAACATTGCCACATCTACATATCATTCAGTACTCTACAGTAACTCTCAATCACATGTAAATCAATGCTGTGCTTTAGCGAGAATGTCACGATGAGCGTTGAACAAAAATCCGGCAGTATAACTCTATATAGTGCACGTAAAAAGAAATCGCTGATAATTTCATATGACTGTAAATTCACATGCATACAGCATGACGTGCAGTCGTGCACGGCTTTTAAATTTTAAAATTCATCGTGAGAATGCATGAGCCTATATATATATATACAGTATCGGGTGCATGTTGGTTGCTGGCTTGCTGCATGAGTGCGGTAAAGCTGCTGCGCCGCTACTGTAGTAAAGCCACAGCCAAGTCGGAACGTTGGAACGGTCGGGTCTCAGAATTGACATGTGAAAATCGGTCCGATAGGGCCGAGACAGACACGCGCTAAAATCAACCGAAGCCCGAAGTGTATCGGTGCTATCAGTACAAGTACTGCAGTGTACGAGTGTACGCTTACGGTGGAATGTGAAAACGAGAAACGTACTGCTGTACGCTACATGCACTTAGAATAAAACCATATATTCTATTATATATTTTAATAGATATCAAACATAACAATCCGTATATTGTGGAACAAATAACAACATGAAATCCATTACCTTAAATATGTAACCCATTTTATACATGCAAATCACCATCACACCAATCTGCAATCTCCATACTTATTCATCAATAACGACACTAAATCTTGATCTACTCCGTAATACTTTTCCATATCTTGACAGAGCCCATGGAACAGGTAACATAGCTAAGGCCAGGAAACCAAATAAACTTGAAGCCCAACCAATACCTAATTGACGATACATTTGTAATGTGAATAATGGGAATCCTCCTGCTAACATATATCTCATCATATTATTTGCTGACACTGCTGATGCCATTATCAATGCTGGATAACACATACTGAAATATGAAATGACTGCAAAGAAAAGTAAGATGAGACCACAACCAAATGGAATACCTGCAAGAACTGCTCCAATCCAATGAACGCTTTCACGTGAAATCCATCCTAACCAAAATAATGCAGCTGGCATAAGTGGTGCTCCGATCTTTGCTAAAATCAATCGTGACTCTGGAGCAAGTCTTTCACCACGGCGATGAGCAGGGGCAAATTTAGTTTGATCAATGTATACAAAGATCACAGTGCCGATTAATAAACCAATGCCGATTCCAAGAAATGTGAGACCTGATTGAGATGGTGTGAAATGGTATACGTTGACGAATACATAGGGGAATGCTTCGAAGAAACCAAAGAGAACTGCGAATACAAATGACATGTAAATTGACATTGAAACAACGATAGGCTCAAATAACATCATTTGGAATGGGCGAGCAAGTAAAATGGTAAATAGCATTTTAAGAGCAACCTTTGGTGGTGGACGAGGTGGAAGTGGAAGACCACGTTCAAGAGCACGACGGTTAAGAAGAACATGCTTGTGTGTCTCCTTCATTGACCATGCAAGTGGCATAACCGCACCAGAAAACATGAGTAAAGTCCACATCGTCCAGTGCCATGACTTACGCTCTTCAAGGAAACCACCAATCACAGGACCAAGAACAGGACCAGCAAACGGAGCAAGACAGAATCCCGCCATGGCAAGGTTAACCATGTCAGGAGTCCAGATGTCTTGAATTGTACCAGCGGCGACAGCAAGGACCGGGGATGCGAAGAAACCGGCGAAAAATCGGCATACGAGGATTGTACCGAAGTTCTTTGCCTCGGCGACACCGACGGTGAAGACCATTGAAATTGGCAGTAAGAACCTGTAAATGGCGAGACGGCCCTTGGTTTCTGAAATGGGAGCACCAATCATGGGGCCGAAGGCGAGGCCGATAAGGTAGACTGTGAGACCGACGAGCGATGCAGTCTGGGAGACATGGAACTCCATTGAGATGCCAATGGCGCCAGTGACGAAGATGGAGGAGCCGAAGGTACTGAATCAAATCAATGTTAGCCAACACAACGCCCGAACGGCAATTCTGCGAAATGCGAACGTACACGACAAGACACATCCATGCACTGACAAATGTGTAGTACCACTTCTTTGCGTTCGACCAGTTCTGCGGGTTCAGTTTATCGTCAGGACCGTCCCAGTCGTACTCTATGGGCGCGGAAGGCAACTCTTCGGTAGGCGAAGATTGGCCGGAGGTGTGCTTCTCATCTCTGAACGAGGTGCCTGCCTCGAGGTCAGTGTTGGAGGACGATGCTGAGAGCGAGGCGGCGGCGACCTTGTTGTCGGTGAACTTTTCGTCCATGGTGGGCGGCAGTGGGGTCGACGGGGATGTTGTGGGAGCGGTGAGCAGACTGTGAGGGACCAGCGAAGGCGAGGGCGGCGAGGAAGTGATATATAAATACAGACGCGCGCAGAGGCATCGCGCCAGGGAGCGTTGAGCCACTGGAGCCGGCCAGCAGGCGAGGTGTGAAGTGCGAGGTGCGAGGTGCGAGGTGCGAAGTGTGGCACCGGCGTTTTGGGCGAGAGCAGGGCCGTGGACTCTTCGCTGTCACCGGCCGAGGTACGCAGGAACAAACACGGCAGTTCTGCGTCTGCGTCTGCGCTGCGTCGCTGCTCGCTGCTCGCTGCTTGAGGACGAGCGTACGACCGCGCTAGGCCGCGCTCGCCGGTCGCCGCGTACCGCACAGCACTGCCCGACTGCACCGTGAGAGCCGGTCAAACCGCACCGCGACGTGATCTCGTGGAGCCGGGCCGATGAGTGCTGAATGCTGACTGCCCGCAGCCTGCCAGAACTGGCGGTGTCTGGGATTCTTCGCTCTTTGTCCTCGGCGGCTTGGCCTCACACTTGCTGCGCCACGTCTGCTGCCGACCGCCCCTGAGTGGCGGTGCGCAGTCCGCAGAATAAGTGAATAGCTCGCGTGTCTCAACTGCCTCGGCTCTTCTCGGCTCGGTCGCTCTGTTCTCTCTTTCAGCGCATTTGAGTTCTCGTCTTCCGCTCTGATACGTATAGTGATACAGGGCTTCGCGTTCTGCCACCCAATTCTTCGAGTTCCACCGGACTTCCACGGCCTGCGGCTATGTCAAGGCTGAAGACTGCAGTACTGTGTTACTGTAATACTGTACTATCTTCCCAGGCTCGTCGGTCCACCAGCGCTTCCTCAATCAGCACCTCCAAGCAGACCTTCTCCAGCTTCTCGGCATCCCAACTCTCTTCAGCCTGAGTCTGAGCCTCAATGTGAGCTTTAGTTTGCATTTTCACGGGCCTGATCTGCAGGCTACAGTATACTGTAAGACCTAACTAACCCTTCCTCGGTAACTCCACAACTCCCACTTCGCTCTATATCGTGTTTCCATCGTACCGTATATAATTGTGACAGTACGACCGGATATCGTATCCTGCCAATCGTTCAAGTACGCCCGCAATACGAAATGATGATACTGTATTCGCACTTTATACTCAGCGTATGGATTTGAACAAATTACATATTCCAGATAGTGGAATTTCAATACGGCATTTAAAATACGTGCAAACCCTACCTGATCTCGATTGTACTGTAGCTTACAAAATGAGCCGGCATCCGCGTTCAAACTCGCGCTAGCGCTAAGCGACCGATGAAAACCAACCTGATCGATATCAATCTGGCAATCGCGTATCTCACTGATTCCACCAAAACTCCACCACTCGCTAACCGTTCAGATCCCACCTCTCCTTTTCCTCCACATTCTCACATTGAGAAAAACTCAATCCCCATACTCATTCCTCGATTACCCTCCATAATTTCAACACCAATTCACTCAAGTTTAACCTCTCTTCTCACATCGACTTGTTGTCCCACTTATGCATAGTAGCACAATCGCGATCGCTGAGCCTATTCGTGTTGAACACGACAACAAGTACGCTTGACAGCTGACAATACGACCGCTAATACAATACCGTTGGTTCTTGCGGCGACCAAAAACCACACGTACAAAGGATAGGAGTTTGAAAAACACCTCGATCTGAGAATTCTCATCGCGCAAATATTCAAGTGCAACATCCAACTACAGTATCACAGCCTCACAAACATACTGCATGTAAGTTATTCGCAATTACCCAGACTTTGCAGTTCCCGCACTACCTTTCTTCTGTTGTTCAAGTTCTGCCAAAACTTCTTTAACTCCTTCTTCGATTCTTTTTGCAAGAATTTCATTCCTAGTAGATACTTTATCTTCTGCATATTTATTAACTTTTCCCATTGCACTTGATCTACTAACTGATCCTTCAAGTAATGCCGCGGCTCTTCCTCTATTTCTTGCTGCTGCTGTTGCAACTTGTTTATCCGATGCAATATGATCTTGAATAGCTTCGATTAATGTCGTATATACATCCTAGATTAATTCAATCAGATCAGTAATACATCTTTCAAATTCAGTAAATAAATTATGACATACACTAATTTTAAACTCTTCAAACTGTTCCTTCCGTATTGAATCAAACAATCCCTTTCTTTTAAACATATTCACAATTTCCTCAGTTGACGCTAGGGGTGCAGCTGGAGCTTTTGCGGCTTCCGTGGTTTTCTCTTTAACAACAGGTCCTTTTGAATCAGTTTTCTCCATTGTTCAGATAATTTATGCCTGCTTGCTGTGATGAGTTAACTGCATGAACAAGTACGATAGAACTACGATATGGAATCCTAGTTGAATTTCGATGTGACAACAACGCATTGGGTAAGGGCTATAATATGTTTCGCTTCTGGGTTCCGCGACTGACGAGCTTCACTTCAGTCTCTTTACGAGTCTATCCGTACAGTACAGTATATACTTATCATGCCACTAATCCAGATGACAGATCTCAGACATTCCTGAAGTATTCTATACGCTACTTCCAATTGTCATTTTAACTCAATATTCACTATCGCTACAGTACATCAGGACTCTGTTGTACACTGGTATACTGTATTCCATATGATCTTCCAGAACTGAGTTAAAGTCTTATAGTGCAAACTCATGCTTGCATCTGTGGAGGTCACAGAGATTATTACTGTCCACGCAGCATGATGACAATCAATAATTGATTGTTAAATCGCAATCAATGCTCGGTTAACCGTCCAATGTGCAGCACGCGTCCCACAATCTCAGCACCGCCACAAGTACTCCACTGCTTCTTTATTCAAAAAATCTAAAGGCCTCATATCCACTTCATTTGTTTCTCTTCGGTCGCTTAGGACCCACAAATTCTCGCGATCGTGGTGCGTACGACCGTACGCACTTACTGTATCTGTGCCTGTGGAGTTGAGGTTTCACGGTTTACCAGTCAGCAGCTTGTCAGCCGCCGCCCGTGCTTGCTGCTCCAAAACAACACATCACGTGCTCAATGTCATTGTCTTTGTTTACCCTGGCTTACCCTGCTTTGACGCACTCTATCTGTGTGATGTGGTAAACAAATTAATCGATCCCCCGCGGCGTGGCAACCAAAACAGGCAATTTGCAAATCATACCTCGGTGACTCGTTTACATATCACTTCTTTCCACGAGCTCCTTCATCACCACAACTGATTCTTGTATTTATTTATTTAATACTGTAAGTAAAGAGCTACGCTGTGGTTAAATTTTTTTTTTAACCTTAATTAATTCAAAACAGAAATCAGGATATGAAGCGTCAACGTCATAAGATTATATCTGCATGATAAGGAATACAATCAATTCACGTCTTTGGCGCGGCTTCGCGCCGCCGTCAAGGGCATTATGGCGTTCAATATCAACTGAACCGAAGACTAATGGACGTTCTCAAGGTATGTGGATTGTGTTACTGGTGGTTTTGTTGACGCTTGAGTGATTATTAATGTATTTGTTTGATTTTATTAGCACACGTATCGTATTCAAGACAAAATGACTATTTGCAAGATGATAATGGATTATTCCAATCTGCTACTTGGCCTCAAAGTGATATTGACTCTTTAATTCAAGATTATACAAGATCAACACCAGACCATAAAATTGAAGAATCAAGTAAGAATTCAAAAGCCAAATCGAAGACTATTTCAGATACTACTATCGATATCGATGTGTTATTTCAGGATTTTTCTGAACCAATAACCAAGAAATCAAGATCTAAAGTTGTGAACGATAATGTGGATACAAAAGCCTCTAAATCGACACCAGTGAAACGTCGTAAGGCTGTTGCGTCTGATGAAATTGAATTTCCAAAGGATGCAAAGGCTAATTCGACTGTAAAGAAAGCAACAACTACACGCAAGAGAAGAGTCAAAAAAGATGAA
The DNA here is from genome assembly GCA_030568365.1 of Myxozyma kluyveri. Taxonomy (NCBI): domain Eukaryota; kingdom Fungi; phylum Ascomycota; class Lipomycetes; order Lipomycetales; family Lipomycetaceae; genus Myxozyma; species Myxozyma kluyveri. The sequence continues at coordinate 108,052 of JAJLTX010000002.1, read as the reverse complement.
GTTAATGTCGATTTACTTGCAAATTCTGAAAAGGAAGTTGATTTTACACCACCGGTTGATCCAACAGGTCAAAGACGATTTAATGAAGTTGGAATTCAACATCTATCAAGATCCTTACATGAACAGTTATTTCCAGATGGATCATCAGATCCATATCCAGATTTCGTTAAACTGTCCAGAAAACATTTGAAAATGCATGAATTACTTGGAAAACAAAGTGATCAGCAAGATCCAATTGAATTTCAATTACCAAAATTACAAGGTTCTTCTCTTGATGAACATTTTCATAAACTTGGAACTCATGTTGCCGAACCTTACATAACAATGGCAAAAGAATTAGCAAGTGTTGAAATTTGGCCTGATCCACCCAAAGAATGGATTGTTCAAGAAGGTTGGACTAAATACGTTGAAGGTCAAGATCCGGTTAGAGTTGAAGTTCCAGATGATGATCGCTTGATATTTGATACTGAAGTTTTATATAAAGAATCACCTTTTGGTGTTATTGCTACTGCTATTTCACCTAATGCTTGGTATTGTTGGTATTCACCTTGGCTTCTTGAAACATCTGATAGTGATCGTCAATTAATTCCATTTGGTGCAAAAGACACTCCGAAACTATTCATTGGACATAACGTTGGATATGATAGAATTCGAGTCAAAGAAGAGTATAATTTCAAAAGTTCCAAAGCAATGTTTCTAGATACGATGTCACTTCATATTGCATCTAATGGAATGTGCAGTCAACAACGACCAACATGGATTAAATTTCAAAAGCAGTCTAAATTATTAGAAGATATGATCTCTGAAACAAAAGATGACTCACTACAAGGAACTTTAGAAGGTTTAAGAGATGAAAGTGGTAATGAACCATGGGTACTTAAAAGTTCGATTAATGGATTAGATCAAGTTGCTAGGTTTCATTGCGATTTGGAAATGGATAAATCTGATCGAGATTATTTTGGAATTCTTGATAGAGCTGGAATCCGTGAACAAATTCAAAGATTTACTACTTATTGTGCAAATGATGTTATAGCCACAAGACATGTTTATAGTAAAGTTTTACCACAATTTCTTGAATCATGTCCGCATCCAGTTTCATTTGCTGCATTACGCCATCTTTCATCACTCTTCCTTCCAATTGATAAATCTTGGGATAAGTATGTTGATAGTGCAGAAAACAAATATCAAACAGCATTAGCTGAAGTTGAATCAAGATTAATCCAACTTGTTGAAGAAGCATTATTACATAAAGATGATCTTGAATATGTTAAAAATGATCCATGGCTTCGACAATTAGATTGGACTATTAAAGAAATTCGAATGACTAAACCTGGTAAAAAAGGTGAAAAACCAAGAATGGCTAAAAATCAAAAAATGCCTGGATATCCTGAATGGTATAAAGGTTTATTTGCAAAAGCTGATTCTGCTATGAATATTTCTGTTCGTACTAGAATCGCTCCTGTTTTATTCAGATTGTCTTGGGATGGTCATCCACTTGCTTGGTCAGATATTCATGGTTGGACATTTCGAGTACCGATTCAAGAATCTGCTGGATATCTTGATAGACATTTTACCCAATGTGATCTTTCTAATGAAACAAAATCATATCTTACTGAAGACGTTGGAGGAGTTTACTTTAAAGTTCCACATAAAGATGGACCAACAGCTCGATGTGCAACCCCTTTAGCTAAAAGTTATTTACAACATTTCGAATCTGGTATTTTATCTTCTGAATATACATTTGCTAAAGAAGCACTTGAAATGAATGCATCTTGCTCATATTGGATTAGTGTTCGTGAAAGAGTGTCTTCTCAAGTCCCAGTTTGGTCTGAAGATACTGATCTCGGTGGACCAATTTCCGCAAAAAATTCATCTGAATCTGATGAACTTGGTATTATTCTTCCAAGTCTTATTCCAATGGGAACAATTACAAGACGAGCAGTTGAAGCAACATGGTTAACAGCAAGTAATGCAAAAAAGAATAGAGTTGGATCAGAACTTAAATCAATGATTAGAGCACCTAAAGGATATAAATTTGTTGGAGCAGATGTTGATTCTGAAGAACTGTGGATTGCAAGTCTCGTAGGAGATTCACAATTTAAATTACATGGAGGTACAGCAATTGGTTGGATGACTTTAGAAGGTACAAAATCAATGGGTACAGATTTGCATTCTAAGACTGCTAGTATTTTAGGTATTTCAAGAAATGATGCAAAAGTATTTAATTATGGTAGAATTTATGGCGCTGGATTGAAGTTTGCAATTCAATTACTTCGACAATTTAATCCAACAATGTCAGATTCTGAAGCAAATCGAATAGCTTCTGAATTATATAGATCTACAAAAGGTGCTAAATCTACAACCAAATCAAAGAAATTACAAAGAGTTGGTCCGTTTTGGTATGGAGGGACAGAATCACTTATGTTTAATAAACTTGAAGAAATTGCCAATCAAGAGGTTCCAAGAACTCCAGTTTTAGGATGTTCGATTACAGAAGCACTTATGAGATCTAATTTAAAGAAATCAGCGTTTATGACTTCAAGAATAAACTGGGCAATTCAATCAAGTGGAGTTGATTATTTACATTTATTAATTGTTTCAATGGAATATCTAATTGAAAAATTTGGACTTGATGCAAGATTATGTTTAACAGTACACGATGAAATTAGATATTTAGCTAAAGATGAAGATAGATATAAAGTTGCAATGGCATTACAAATTTCAAATTTATGGACTCGTGCAATGTTTTGTGAACAATTAGGTATCTCTGATGTTCCACAAAGTGTTGCATTTTTTTCAGCTGTTGATGTTGATACTGTTATTAGGAAAGAAGTTGATATGCCTTGTATAACACCTTCACATCCAAATGCAATTCCACCTGGAGAATCACTTGATATAAATCAATTACTTTCAATGGGCTCAACATCAATATTAAATAATTTAAATTCAATCAAGGAATTAGATTTAAGTCATATCTCATATAAACATCGAGTACCTGTATTTGAAGATATTGAACGTCATCAACAATATTTATTGAAACAGTTAAAAAGTGAAGCACCTACTCCAAGTAGTGATTTAGGCTATTTAAGCGCTCAAGTTAATTCAACTGGTACTCCTACATATATTTAATTTTAAGTGCATCATCGTGTGATTTAATGAATATCTAAAAAAAGATTTCTTTATCATTTTTAAAGTATTCATTTAAATCTTGAATCGCGAATCTTCATTATACGATGATGCACGTTAATATTTTAATTACCAATCGCAATTTTACTTTCTGGTCTTAATTTAATCAATCACGCTCGTTCAAATCAATTGCTTCAGTCATTCTTTATAGTCACTCACTCGCTCGTTCATTCATTTCGTCACTCACTTGTTGGATTTATATTGTTATCAAGTCACTCATTTATTCAATGTCACTCATTTATGATCTTATCACACGCTCTTTTAATGCCTATTTATTTATTTCGTTTTATTTCGTATTTGCTTATTTACTTATTCTATATTTTATTTTATCTCAGTTCATTTCACGTTATTTTTATTGATATTCGGAGTTGGTTTTATATCAACTTAAGTTAACTACTATACTGTTCTACCGTACTTCTATTTTTTTGGTATGTTGTATTACTGTTTGGTATTTTGTATCGTTACTGTAGGAAGGATGTATGTATGCAACTTAAATTAAATTAAATTAAATTATATAATATTAAACTTGATTTATCTACTACGTATGGGCTTTCTGGATTGATGAACGAATAGTAGTTTTAAGGTCGCGCTCGATCACGATAAGTTAGCGATAACGGCGTTGCAGCTGGGACCGATTGTAACAGTAGTTTGAGTACTGTACAGTAGATTCAATAGTGCAGCCTATACCTTACTGAGCAGCTACAATCCGCAGTTTTATCTTTTGTCCAAGATCAGATGACGATTTTACGTTTACGTTGAGTACTTTACGAGGATATGAAATGAACTTGTGATATGAATTTCAATAACTTCCGTGTTGACATTTTCTATCAACTATGCACATAACCATCAAAACCGACAATACTCCATTAATAAAATGCACACCAACCTAAACAAAGAACAAAAGTTAGTTTCAAATTTCAAATTGTGAGATCAAAGATATTAAAAAAATACATACCACAATAAATCATAGCAAGATTTTGTGGATCAATTGCTTCTTGAATTAAACGATTTATAACAGCTTCAACAGATAAACTTGTTGATAATTTTTGTCGTACAATTAATAATGCTCTTTCAGCTTCTGATGCATTTTCAGCTGCATCACTTTGATCATTTGGTAACATTGTTACAACTGTTGTACTATTTCCATTTCCGCTTCTTCTTCTTGTTGTATCTGCTGTTGTTGATGTAATTATACCAGATTCAGACTCAAGTGGGGAATCATCTTGAAGACGACGACGACGTAATGGTGAAATTGTCCAAGAATATAATGGATCATATCTTAAAACGTCAAGAACTGTCATAATATTATTTGATTCTGATCGTAATACTTCAAGCATAAATCCACAACATCTTCTAAAAACTCCTTCTGTACCACTAACTCCCATACCATCAACAATATCTCTTGTAAGTCTAAATGGAACTGTTTCAGGAACTGCTAATACTCGTCCTTGTTCAAATGCAACTCCAAGATCGATATGAACTGGTTCACCCGATTTCTCATCAAGTAAAATATTATTACAATGTCTATCTCCAAGTCCTAATACACTTCCAACAATTGAAATAGCTGCTGTAGCTCTTGTATATGCAGTTTGTGCAGTAATCCATTGTCTTGGTTCCATAAATTTCTCCAACAAAAAAAATCGTAACGCAGGATGTAAATTTTCTGTGATTCTGTTGTAAGCTTTAACTCGTTCATCTTTCGATGCACCTTGACAATCTCGAATCTGATCTCTTGCTTTTGTACCAGGCTGATCTTCTGGATAATATTTCTGATGCAATGGTTGAACTGCTTCAAGAAACGACACTGTTTTGGGAACAAATTCAATAATACCTGCATTATGACTGACTGGTATGACTTTATATGTTCGAATATGCATTCCACGAGTCTGTGTTGCTCTATTTCGTACTAAAAATGTATTAACTTGTTCAAAAACTTGTTCCATAATTGCATCCTGTCGAAGATCATCATTACCTCCTTTAACCTATATTACTGTTAATAATCAATGTTGCAATAATAAAAACGGTAAAACATACAATCATTTCAGCTTCTTCAAAATTGTCAAGTCTGAACTTCAAAATCTTAGGTCGACTTAATCCAGACGCAACACTAAACGTGCTTTCAATATGAACCACCCTTGGAATGGTTTCATCGTCAATTTCATAGTTCTTATCGTCACGAATCGGAATTTTCCTTGTCGCGAGTGGTAATCTTAATCTTGGAAATGTAGTTCTCCACCACGAATTAATTGAATCAATTGAAAATGATCGTCGATTAGGAACTTTCATTCGTGCAAGTTCTTTACACATTTCTGTAAACTGAGATATTGGATTTAGATATGTTGCAGAAAATTTGGCAGATGTACTAAGTCGATCCCAAAGCGCGTTAGCAGCTTGAGATCGTTGTAAAGATGCAACATTAGTTTTTGAATTCTGTGCAGCAGTTATGTCACCTGGATCCATGCGCAAGGAAAGGATTTGATATAGACAATGATATGGATGATCAGAACACATCATTACTAGAAGCTTTGAAAGAAGCATTTGAAATTCAGACGGAATTGTAGATAATCTTGAGGAAAGTTGATTAATCCATGAAGTCAATTTTCCTGTACGAATGCGAGGTAAAAGTTCAGCTACTCGATCATTGATAAATGGATTTTCATCAGCATAATTTAACCATAAAGAGCAAAATTTAAACGCGTCCTCATCGTAATAATCTGAGTGTGAGGTACTGAAAATACAAAACGCGATCGCTTCACAAAGATAACCTTCTCGTGCTTTTTTCAAACGATTGTACTCTTTATCATCAGATTCATACATCATTTTAACTTTAGACAAATGAGATTTGATTTGTTTCTTTTCTGTGGCAGGTAATGAAGTCATTTTTGCCAATTGTTCAAGTTGATTCATTTCAAGTTCCTTCTTGGCTCGCAGTCTCTCTATACGACTAAAATCATTCAAATCATCTAAATTTGTAATTTGATTCACACAAAAGGCTGCATGTTCGTGATAAACTTGAGCTTTCGTTTTCAAGTCTGGAAATTTCTCCATCCTCTGAATAGCTGGCCGACAGTACATCTTGAATAGGACATCCGGTGGAACTTTTCGTTCAATAGATAACCAAGTAGCCTTTTTAAATATTTGTTAGCATTTGCAGTACAGCCGAGAAACGATAACAGGTAAACTCACGTAAAGAGTCATCAAAACAGCGTCTGTATCACCAACTAAATACGGACTACTTGGATGTGGTCTTGATAAGATTTTCCCATCTACTAATTCACCAAGCATAGCACAAGCAATTTCTCGATCACCTTTTTCCCAAAGTACTCTTGCAGTCATAACTGTACTTGTATCACTTACAATATTACTTGGACCAGAACCAAAATCTTTTGATAATTGTTCAAGGCGTAATGCAGATGTCAATGATAATTGATATTCACCATGAGACAAGGCTGAATCAATCAAATTTTTAAGACATTGTACTTCTTGAACTTGAACCTTGGACTTCCATCTCTGACTGCTTCCAACCGACTTCAAAGAAGAGTAAACCAATTGACGATTAAGTAACAGATCTTCAAAGTTATCGAATCGTGAATTCTCCATCCAGGTTGAAGGTAGATTATAAGTTGCAGGTATTTCGTATCCAGATTTATTAATATGCTTGACTAGTTCCCAAAGTTTTCCAGTCTCACTTAACATTGCCATTGTAAACATTGATTCACGCACTAATTTCTCCGTCTTAGGCTTCTCAATTCCTCGACAAAGATCACGCACCAAAGCAAGACTTGACCGTTCAACGGTGGAACTAACTGATGTAGATAAATCAAGAACTGTATCCTCTGTAACAGGACCATTACAAGTACGTGCAATATTAGTGTTGATATCTTTATACACGCTGTATATCGTACTAGCCTTTGATGTTGGTTCGCCAATTACAGGTACATCCCAAACACCTAATCGCCAAGCAGAGTCGTACATTGCATCCAATGTATCGCTATCAATAACACCATCCGAAAGCTCTCCTGTACTCTGTTCTGCATTTGATAATAAGTTCAGAGATAATCGATGTATTCCGGTTTTGCGAATTGGACCAAGAAGATTAAGTAAAGAAGTATTTGAACTATCATTCTCTGCACCATAATATGAAAGAGCTTTCCAGCTATCACCTTCAAGCTCTGCAAATCGAGTAGCTGTTTGAATAGTAGGTCTTGACTTTACACCATAAAGTGCGTCTGGATCATCAAGATTACTGTAAAGTGCAAATAAATAGGGTGATAATGAAACATCTGGTTTGATAGTCCATAGAAACTCGCATAATCTCTTTGCAGCGCTATATCTTTTACAAGCAATTGCGGCACCAACCAGGTCTTCAAAGTTTAGTTTATTAAAGAAAGACTGATATGTTCTGAGAAGTCCGGTTGCTTCTTCATTTGCACGTTGCTGAATATATAGAATAGCGTCGATGATAAGTGAAACTTGACGATGAACTAATGAATCTAAAGGTGATTCCGGTGAATTTTCATATTGCACACGTGCAGAATTAAGACATTGGCTAATTTCAGAGGTGGTACTCAAAGCTTGATCAGTTAAGGAATTTTCAATTTGAATGGCAATTTCATGAACAAAGAATTTAAACACGCGTTCAGAAAATATGATCGATCGCTGAAAAAGTAACTTAACCTCACGAGATAACTGAACCATTGCTTCATCTCTACCATAATCTTTTTCAAAATTATCCAACATTTCTGCTAGCCATATTTGATACTTTGACAATTTTTGTGTCTGTTGATTCCGAATTAAACTCGATTCTGCATGATATAACCTGTGCTTTGTCTTTCGTTGTCTAAAAGCTTTAAGGATGTAATTATCGTTGTACATATCTCCAGATTTTGACGTAACCAGCATTAAAGAACTTCGCAGTGCAGTTTCAGCAAGTGCGACGAGAGCTTGATTATCCGCGTCGAGTTCTTCACAAATACATAAAATAATTGCGTCAAATGGCTTTTTGGCATTGTTGTAATCTTTCCAATTACCCTGTTCATGAGAAGCCAGAAATTTCACTTGATCATACCATTTTGTCGGAATTTGACCACTAGAAGCATATGCACGACCACAAACATATGATGTCCATTTCAAAAACTCATCTGGCATATTTTCTACTTCACAAAACTCTAACAAATTTGTCGATAATTCACAACAATCCTCATCAGTTAATACCACATTCGGTATTTCAGCCGTGCAAGACCTAGAAAAGTCGAATGCCAATATCTTGAGGGCAAATACTCTGCTTATTCTGTCATAGAAATCTCCTCGATCCAAAACCAGGTCCTTAAGAGTTTCAATAGTCCAACCAGGAAGACTGTTTTTACTAGGGGAATCAGAGGATACCAAAGATAAAAGAAATTGTCGCACCGGCGCTTTATCATCGTCGTCACACATTTTTGTAATAAGTCCTCTGAGGTTCTTTAAAACTCTGGAAAGTAGCTTTTCTTCTTCAATAGAACAAACTATATGTCTTCGTTCGCTGATTTTAATATAATACATCATTGCAATCAAAAATCTGACAAACGTAGAAGAATATGAATCGCTGACACAACGACCCAAAAGAGTCTGAACGCATTCTATCGTATCCAAGAAGCAGGCTTTACTTACAAGTAAAGGAATTATTGCTTGCAAGCAAAGTCTTATACTGTAATCATCGTCTCTCGGATTCTCGACAATCAAGAAAAGTTTCAATATTTTCAAAACACTGCATCTGCGAGCATCATCGATACAATCATTAAGTTGAAATATTATAATACGAGCAATGCATGCCTTATTTGGCATGACAGGAGCCGGATGATCTGAACTTCGTCGTTCTCTATTAGTGAGTTTCGCTAGTGCAATTGCTCGCAAAATCGTATCGGCACTATAGCTAGGTTGATTTGCAGGAGGATATACTTGATTTCCCGTTCTCCGAGTGTATTCATTAAGTATTTTCCAGTCTTCATTAAATGTACTGGCATTCGAATCTTTGATAGCAGTCATTGCCGCAGTTAGACGTTTCCCATCAATAGTGCTGACATCAATCAGCGTCAATAATGTTCCAATCACTTCTGAGATATTAGCCTGTACATAAACTTGCCAAACTGGCATATTTCGATCCACCATTTCTTCCATAAACTTAGTCGCAGGAGATCCTTGAAATTTTGAAGTACCATTCAGGGCAGAAGAAGCGTAAATATATGCAAAAATCTTTGGAATAGAATCTTTAAGTAACTTTGAAGCTTGTTGACCAAGAATAGAAGATACTCTAGTCACTTCATCTTTCAAAGCTGTCTTTGATTCTTCATCATCAGATGCATGTTTTGCAACAAATTGTGAGATATATTCTTCATAATTGTGAAATAGAAAATCATGCGCTGACTGATATCCAAAAACAGAATAATCAAAATCTTCTAAACTATTACTTTCCAGCCACATGAATAAAATCTGAGAATTAAATACTTCAAAAAGCTTACAAGGACTTTTCAATCCTTGTTCTTCAGCAGCTAATCGAAAACAATATGCAATTTCTTCGTTCACTGCACGTTTTGACCGAGGATCTGTGGCTGCAGTTAAATGAAAAACAGATTCTCGAGTAAGCATAGCTGATGCTCCCATTAATTTAGCACAAACATATGATGAAACTATTCTTGAGGAAATATCCACCCTATTTCCTTTCCCCATTTGCGCTAGCATATCATTATATACCTTAATATGGCCTCCTTGACCGAACGATTTGATGAATTGACCTATATCAGGCGCAAAGTCAATTCTAAGACGTAAATCATCATCTCGCAGCGAGTCGGATATATAAAAGCTTGCAGAAGAGCCCTCAGTCGATATCGCGAATTTGTCCATGCGACAACCACAGCGTAATACAAGTCTCAAAACTTCTAATCTTGCAAATGATGATGTAACTCTTCTTTCCAAAGCAACAAGTAATAGCCATCGATATAAATCCAATTTAAGCAACTGAAGTGCCCCAGCAGATGATTCTCGCTCCTTATCCAAAGCAGTATGCATCCAGTTTAATGATAAATGTCGCATTACCTTGGCAGTAAATACTGTAGTTACCTCAGTTCGCTCGTAGTCATATTTCTTCAAACAAATAGTTGCAAATCGTCGAAGTACTTTTACCAGTGCATCATCATATGTACCATCACGATTTACTGCTTCCCATGATTGCATCCTTTTAACAATCAACGGTGTAATTACCGAAAATATACTGGCAGGAACAGAAGTTGATAAAAATTCAGCTTCTTCGTTCTCTGATTGTATGATTGAACATTGTAGCCAAACAATGGTTTCAAGTTTTGCAGAATATGAAGAACATAATAAACCAGACCAAGATCTTGGTAATTCATCACCTCCGTTAATTACTGTCCAATTATTACCATTAACGATATCATCAAACGCAGTAGCTGATTGCCTGGGTGAAAGAAGATCGTCAAATTCTGCATCTAAAGTTTCAGATCCATTTAAATGTGCAGATGATGAACCACTAACGCCAGTTCCCGAAAATGTGTTTGAGTTCCCTGGTGTATTAGATTTCAATAACAGTCGATATAAAGAGTCTGATAGTTTTTTGAAATCGGACTGTAATGGATGACTTAGTGCATGTAAATTCAATACAGGAGCCACTTCACGCATTGTAGAAATCACAAAATTCTTTAAATCAACTGCAGTTCCAGATGCCACTGTGAATGATGGGCCATTTGCATTATACGTATTAGAACCTGATATAATACCTTCACATTGACTAGCAATACATTGTAAAGCAATCCGTAGCGGCGAAGATGAGGAGATCAATTTTGACGCAGAGCGTGATGGCGATGAAGAGGATGACTCAAGAAGTATTGAAGATCTTGAATCGTGCTCAGTTTGAATCTTAGTTGCCACAAGCACTGAAAGTATTGCGATTTGAAATACATTTGCTTCGAGAGATACCATTGACGGCTTTGAATGTTCGTTCATCTCAAGAGAGTCATCATTCACTGGAGAAACTACTTCATTTAATAAAGAAATACATAAATCAATTACCAAATCTGCAGTTTTTGAATTAAACTGTACTTTTTCTCTCGCAATTTTAACTTGCTTGCAAGTATCACTATTGCTTCGTAGTTGACTAGTATCTGCCACATCTCTCCGTCTAGAAAAAAAAAGATCCACAGCTGCATCATTCATTTGGATATGACATAATCCCAATAAAAGTGATTCGAAACTTTGATTACTTATTCCATTGGTTGACTCAGCTTCTCGAAGTACAGGAAGAGGTCGCTCGGGCATTTTTAACGAGCGATCTCCTGAATTTACTGCACTTGATCCAACACATTCAAGAATCAGATTTGCCATATTTTCAATTTTTGCATATTTAAAAACATCTTCAGCACGTCTTTTATTTCTTCTTTTAGAACTTGCCGTGGTTGAAAACATACGTGATTCAATTTCTGATGATAATGGAATTAACTTTGAAAATACCCATTTTAAAACAATATCTTCAGTACGAGCTCCATCATGATCAATTTGTCTACGTACAGATCTTGTACGTTTTAATTCTAATGCAGTTGAAATGAGTGACATTGATGAATCTGAGAGCGATGATGGTCCCATTGTATCAATTCTATTAAGAACTGAATCAGTTATTGAGGAAACCCTTTCGTACGGAACTAATCCAGCAATAAGAATTTGATTAAGAAGTTTACTTGCTGCAGTACATGTCTCATATAATGTTAAACGACGACTGCATTGTTCAAATATATCTTTCCATACTGAAGACAGTGAAGCAGCTCCACTTGCAGTGAGATTTGTAATACAAGATAATGCAATCATAGCCCAAGAAGCCACTGTAGTATTTTCAGAACTAGCAAGGTGTTTAAGTTCAGAAATGTGGGTCAAACTATCATTGTGTGGTTGAACTGAAATCGAAAATGTAAGAAGTTGTAAAAGTCCGATTTGACGATCAATCGAAGTAGAACGAATTGATTTCATAATGGAGTTAACGAGACTCTCTTTTTCTTCATTATTGATTTGAAGGGATTCATCACTTGCAAGTCTTGCCCGCTTTGCTGGAGGTTCGCTCGAGCTATCATCTATCCAACAGAGGTGTTAGTACATTAAAAATACTAGTCTTTTTAAGTAAAACATGCCATTAGCCAAATCAGACTGTAATAATGAACTCACACAGTCACTGAAATTGGCAAGTATCATTAAAATCATCCATTGCAGAAGTGCACTTTCTGAAGCAAGTTGAAAATCAAGAGTAGATAGCCACTTTATTCTCAAACTAGTCCCATCATTCTTTCGAGACGGAGTCAGATCAATATCAGAGATTGAAATCATATCACGAGATAATCTTAATAAATACTCTGATAATACATGATACACCAAATTTTTCGTAACTTCACTTTCATCTCCATTTGAAAATCGAAGTCCTGGATACATAAATGCGACAGAAAGTACCAATTGTTCACGAAGACTTATTGATTTTGTATTCCACAATTTCGTAATAATTGGAGCAATTATTGTAACGAGTTGTTCATATGCTGGTCTATCATTTGTTACAAGCACGTTAAAAATATAATTTAAACATGCAAATAGATCACGATGAGCAGTAGTTTCATCAGGATAAGAGTTAAGTAATGATATAAGTGCTGTAGCTACCACATCTGTACACGCATGTATTTGAGCATTTGAGGAAGCAAGTAATCGTTCAAGACAAGCTACTAATTCAACAGTTTGTGAACTAATTGTTGATCTTCTTGATGTATTATTTGATTCATTTGTTGCAGTATCGATTTGAACTTCAATTGCAGTTGCACAAAATCGTACAAGACTTATCCAATCAGGAGGCATTAAATGCTCAACATGAGGAGTATATTTACAAATTGCTTTAAGAGATCGAAAATAATCAATTGCAATTGACTGAATAAAAGTACCATCAGAAACAACTGTTTGCATAATATGCTTCACAAGAGCTGCGATTGTTTTTTGTTTTAATACTGGAATACTTTTTTCAATTGCAACACGAAGAATTGATGATGCTGAAGATAATCGATCTTCAATCAATTCGACGCGTGTATTTGTTGCATTCGCTTTGAAAAGAAGAGCTTTTTCTTTTAAAACTACTTCAAATAATGCATCAAATATTCGATGATATGTTCCATTATTATGGTGATTCGGAGATCCACTCGCAAGTAGAGTTCGTAACAGTGTGATACCATCTCCGCGGTCTTTAATCTTCGACGACTCTAATTTATCTAAACTTCTGTTAGTTGCACCTAAATATATATTCAAGCAATCAGACATACCGCAAATTTTATATAATTCGCCATCCATCCTGCCGCCTCGGCACACATCTAAAAAAGCTCCACTACAGATCGATAGTACAATCTCAAACGCGCAAAAATCTATGAACGCGTAACAAACACGCTTGAGACTCGCAATGCATAGAGCACTCGTGTTTTTGCTAACAAAAGAGCCTCATTTGTTGCGGTTCCCACCAAAGAGATTAAAGTTTTGATTGACGACTGTTGCAGGAAAATCATCTGGACTTCTCCGGATCCACTTTGAAAACCAAAACACTCGGAGATTTAATTGTATATATCGGTTCATAACGGGATAAAAATGTCTGAACTTGATCCGTTAACATCTACATTACGACCTGGTATGTATTTTGTTTCAAATTTCTATATACACTGTGGAATATACTAATGAAAATACTAAGCGTCGGATGCAATCATCACTGTTCGAATTATCAAATCATTCGAATATCGGTCTGAACGAAATATGCTTCTCAAAGATATTGATTTAACAAAAACTACTGTTGGCAAATTACTTGAGCTTGTTAAGAAAAGTAAGTGTTGGTTTTAATCATTTGGTGTGCATGATTTAAGGCTAATGGCTGGGTTTAGACGTTCAGACTCAAGGTGCTTATCGACCTTTCAGAAATGTGGACCTTGGTATGTGGGATAAAATATTCAAGTTTGTTTTGGAATTAAATGCTAAAAAAATTTAAAGACACTATCAAGATTTACACAAAAGCTCATGGAGCAAAGGTTGGTACTTGTTCAACCATTTACTTTGGCAGTTTATAATATTAACTTTGATTTATAGACAACCAACCTTATCATAAATCTCGAAAACGATGACTGGATATTATCAGATCCAACACAAATCCTCGCAGACGCCGGAATTGGTATGTTCAGTTACTTACTTTCCAGAAAAGATTTACAATTGTTAACAACCCTACAGAAAACGAAACAGAATTATCAGCATTCAATCGCGAGCTCTACGAAAATTACAAAGCGAATCCAGTTGAAAAGTGGTGATTTTCTTCTATTGTACTTTAATTTTTACAGTATCTTCATCCTTATTCCTTTGCATGCATGGCTCAAAATATTACTTGGCTTAATAGTTTAGGCGTTTAATGATTGTCGTTCAATAAACATTGCTTACTTTTTTCACCTTCTGCATTAACAAAATAACGTCTCACATCAAACAAATTCCTTCAGTCTTCGATAAAGAATCTTGCTCAATCTATAAACTATCACAGAGCAATATATGGCAGCAGTTGTAATTTGCTTGTCAAGTTACCCGGCCATCCCATTTAGGTTGGTCACCCTACCATTTTCTTCTGAACCGTCACTCGAGATTTGAACCTCATCCGCTCAGGGTTGGGGCAAATTTGATTCCAATTTTGATTCCGGTACAAACTACTTGACAGTGTCAATCTGCATTGTTAAGGACAGCCGGGCAGCTGCGCGGAAATTTGCATTGCAAGTACGCGAGCTTTACATATCGAAAGAAGTTATACATCATTCAATGATATGACTGCTCGTATAGACACCAAAGCAGCCTGCAATTGGGTTAATCGCGATAACGCAACTATGCAAGCGAATGGACACTGAAAACTGCAACCACATCGATTAAAGTTCAATGTCCGCATCTATAATCACAACCCTAAATTAACAAAACCCTAACCCGATGAGCAATCTGCACCCCTGAATCGGTAAATTATGACAGGTCTAGTTTAAAAAAAAAATTGCGGGTTTGGTGCCTGCATTTCACAACTCACTTCTTAATTGTCCACGACCTTGATTTACAACATGAATATTTTCTACACGTAAAATTTTCATTGATTTAACTATTGCCATAAATATATAAATAAACTTTGCTAATTTCCTGCATAATAATAATCTTAAATTTGCATGTGTACCATTCATTCATCAGCCCATCTATTCCACCACCAGCCATAATTCACCCTCGTAATGAAATAAAGTAAAGAAATGGAACCCACATTGCATGCGTTAAATAAAAATTTCATAAGTAGATCAAATAACTTAAACATAATATAGCGTAACAAGTATAAACATATAGCATGATGACGTGAACGTATATAGCACAAAAGCAAATATAATAGCATAACTGAACGCAAAACGCCGAAATAATGAAATGAAATAATTCTATAAAGCAAGAGATTTTGACTGTTTTCTACGTCCATAATGTGCAAATACCATAAATAAATGTAATGAAAAGTAAGCTGAAATAATGAACATATATGGCATGAAATATTCTTTTGAAATCAGGCGGCGGTGGCGGTGAGACGTTGGAAAGTCTTCACGGCGCCAGTGCAGAATGGGCAAAACCAGTTACCGATAATGTGTACCATAGGATCAAGGCCAACACAGTTCATGTGAAGCCAGCATTCACAGGAGTCGCTATTGGTTTATTAGCAATTGGTGTTTACAGTTCAAATAATATTGTAAACTTACCATTGGATCATAGGCTCTCCGTACCACTCAGTGGCGCCACAAGTGCAACGAGAAACACCATCATCACGAACAGGTTCTTGACGTTGCTCATGCTGATTTTGTTGATGTTGATGCTTTTGTTGCATTTGCATCTGCTGTTGTAATTGCTGATGCTGAAGCTGTAATTGCATTTGCTGCTGCTGATGCTGCTGTTGAATCTGTGCTTCCTCCATCTCAGAAGCTTTCTTAGAAGGTCTGCCGCGCTTGCGCTTCTGTGGTGTATCAACAACCTCTTGAACGACCTTAAGCTCTGGTTGTAGCTGCTGTTGTTGCTGCTGCTGTTGAAATTGAGCAAGTGCGTGTGCATCGCGAAGTGCCTGTTCTTGTTGCTGTTGTTGCTGAATTTGCTGTCTCAATCTGTCATCTTCGATGTATCTGTCGACAGATGAGCCGCGGCTATGATATTGCACCTGCTGAGCTTGATGACTAGGAAGTTGACTAATTCCAGGCATTGACATTGATGGAGCCATTGATACAGCCATTGGTTCATATTGAGTTTGAATTTGAGATGCTGCACTGTCGTTTGTGCTAACACTGCGAGACATCTTGTGCGAGTGACGACGATGGTGTTGCTTATCAACAGCAGAAGCCTCACCAGCAGCAATTCCAGCAGCAGTCTTGAGAAATTCTTGGTGTCTGCGAACTGCTTTAGCCATTGCGATGCGAGCATCATCTTTCATGGTGCGACCAGGGAGCTTGGGATAAAAAATCTCAGTCTCTGCTTCCGACACGCTTGCCTCGTCAAATGAATCAGACAAAGAAGTTGATGACGCAGTTGACGCCATTGTGGCGACCGATGAACCAGTAACTGTACGAGTGCGAGTACGTGTACGGTTACGCATGCTTGGAGATGCACGTTGTGGTGACGATGGTAAGTCAGCTATTGAAGGGCCGAACTGCAAAACAGCCTCACCCTTGTCGGAAGTGGTGAAGACAATCTTAGTGGCGGGAGCACTTGATGGTGGAGAAGTTAAATCAACAGATGAAGGGATTGGTGAAAGCTGGCTACTTGAAATTGTGCGAGCACGACGACGACGTTTGGTAGCAGCTCTACCAAGAGATGATGTTGAACTGGGGTGGTGGCCAGAGGAGCTTGACCCAGTGAAGTCACTGAGTGATCGCTTGCCAAGGAATGCTGGATAGTCGATTGGTGACTCAAAGATGGTCTTGTATGAATTGTATTTTTGCGGCGAGCGATTTGCGGATGATGGAGTGGATAAACCAGAAGTGCGCATCGAAGCTGAGGAGTGCTCGGGATAGATGAGAGTGGGATCCACGTCGCGACGAGGAGTGACCAAGCCAGGAGCTGGACGAGCAGCGGCGCTGCCAGACGGCGTCATAGCCACAGAGGAGCCCGTATCAGCAGGCGGCGATACGGATCTAGAGGCTTCACGGTGACTAGGGCTGACGAAGATGCCGAGAGCATTGCCCTTGGGTCCATTGCCATCGGGCGAGACAGGCCAGTCGAAGGGGGAAGTGGAGGATCTCTCACGACCAGACGGCCGCGAGGTCTGCGGCGTGACAAAACCAGGTTGCGGCTGGAGGGGGAGCTTGGTAGAGTCGGTGTGCGAGGTAGGACCGGAGGAGGATTGTTGGTCAGGGTAGACAGACGAAGACCGTGAAGCAGATGGAGGAGGAGTCTGAGGGTGCTGCGTATGCTGGGGATGGTCGTGGGTGGAGGGGGAGGCCAGCGAGAGCGAAGTCTGTGGAGGAGGAGGGACAACGGCCAGAACACCCCTTGGGTTCTTGCGGCGAGACCGCTTGGTGGGCAGCGGTGGGGCAGATGATCGTGAAGGAGACTGATCCTGCTGCTGATGACTGAATGCATGGCTGGGCAGAAGATAGGGAGGCTGCTGGGGTTGGTGGTGATCTTGCGGGAGAGCGGGCGAGGCGGCCATACGGCGGTAGTCGTCGTCTGAGAGCAGGTTGTGCGAGCTGGATCCGACCTGATGCGCTTGCTGAGCCTGCTGGAGCATCAACTGGTACTCGTGGAATTGGTGTTGCTGATGCTGCTGCTCCTGCTGATGCTGATGCTGTTGTTGTTGCTGGAGCTGCAGCTGGTACGGCAGCGGGGCCGGGATCTTGGACTGCATGGCGAGGTGAGCCTGACAGGCGAGGGCGATGATGCCGATGCAGGAGGAAAGAGAATGGTGGAGGAGAACGCAGGCGAGGCTCGAAAGCAGATCAGAGCACTGCTGAGGACGGGGAGGATGGACAGGGAGGAGGGGAGGAGGATCAATGGATGGCGGGAGGGGCAGAAGGGGCGCCGGGGGAGGAGACGACTTAAGAGGAGCGGGAGGAGGAGTGTGACCACAGAAAGCAAGTGCGCAGTGAACGCAGCAAAAGCAGCAAAAGCAGCAAAAGCACCAAAAGCACCGGGCCAGAGCAGACAACCAAGAAGCGCCGGTTAGAGTTGCGGTAGTGCTTGCTTGGGTTCGGCGCAGAACTAGGTTGCTGCTACTGTAGCAGGTAGCACTCAGCACTCAGCACTCGGCAGCCCCTTCTCAGGCTCGCACAGCTCTATATTGTACGGGCTTGCTAGAGTTCGGTTCTCCGAGCCAGCAAGGGGCCCAAAACTCTGCTTGCCGGCGCCTGATCACACCGCTGCTGGCCCCGCTGCTGCCCGGCTGCACCGTTCTCCCAGCGCAGCAGCGCAGGCTGCAGCAGAGTACTCTGCTGCCTCTGCAATGCACATCATATATAGTGCAGAAAACTGCACTGTCGTCTCTCGTCCGGGGCAGGCAGGGCCAGCGACGCGGAGACCTCGGTCACGGCGTGGACGGGAAGTGCACAAGGGCAGATGCAAGGCGCAAACCTTGTCTGTGAATCGCACCAGATCTAGGTTTAGCGCCAAAGTCAATTGCTGCCACTTCAGCTCGCCTCCAGTTGACCAGTTCTGAGTTCAGCCCTTGAGAGTTGAGACGATCGCACCGACAGTTAGCAAAGTGGCACGACCCGCTCGGCTGGCCGTCGCACGGCAGCGACAGGGAAAAAGCACCCGCGGTGGCGCTATCGTATATCGTGGTAGCGACCGCGTGCGTTCAGACGGTTCAGCGGCGGTGGTGTGCGAGGGCAGCTGCTAGCCAGCATGCTACTGTGCTACAGCAGCAGAATTAAGCCATACCGTACTACGTACGTAGTATATACTGCCTCCGAATACCGTCCGCCCCTGGTGCGGGGAGAGGCCGCTGGTGAGGACAATTGCCAGTCTGCATGCATTCACCACTAGCTGCAGCAGACTACGTGTACTGTACGCACCACTATCGTCTATCGGTGACTCGGCACGATCTAAGAGCTCGAGTAGGGCAAGCCCTCTAGACAAGGGCTCTCGCAGAGGCGTTAATTAGCAGACGGCGGCCGTCGGCGCTGCATGGGCGTCTGGGGCCGCTCTCCAAGTCTCCAGCAAAAAAATGCACAGTACCGGCCCCTGAATTGAGCCAGCCCAGCACCAGCGCTTTGCCCTTGCTCGTCGCCGGTTCTCTGCCGTTGGCCGCTCGCCGGTGCAAGTCACACCTGCGGAGGTGCCTGCGTAAGTGCGTATAGCGTACAGTATCCACTGCCCGGGCTTGCTTGCCGTGGAGCGTTGGTGCAGTCCCGGGCAGCACTAACGCAGAGGGCGGGGACTGACGTAGTGGCGGAAGTACTGTACGCAGAGGCCTCGAACGCGACTTGCGGCACGTGACTGGCGACTTGAGGCCGGCGGCCGCAATTCACTCCACGTATTCACCTGCACCACAGTAATCTAAATCACGGCTGCATCTCGTCATCACCGTCGAACAGTAAACACTGCCCGCGGCATCTCCTGCCATCTTGTGTCTGTTTCGGTCCCTTTGTTCGCGACTCCCCCATTTCGCGCTTCTTTCTGGCCGCATTCCCTGCTGGATCCGCAAGCGCGCGCGTCCTCGCTATCGCACCAGCGTCCATGATGTTGGCCGAATCAGGCGGCGTGCTCCGCGTGCATCGGCCTCTTAATCCACTGTTCGCCTCGCGTGCGTCCTCGGCATTCATTCTCACCACTCTCGCATGCATATCTTTGATCCTTCTCCTGGCACGTCCGACCGCAGCCGCTACACTCCAGTCTCGGGATCCACGCAGCCATGTCCTGCCTCGAGACTACGACAACCGGGTATATTACGCAGTTGAACTTGAATGGCCAGATACTGTTCATGACGCCGCAATTGCATTTGATTCACGTTCCTCGAATGCAATTGTGGCAGCCAGAGTAGCGGCATTTGCTTCAACTCATGGGCTGCGGTTCGAAGAGACTCTCGGTTCACTCACGAATCATTACCTGTTCTCCGCGAGCAAGAATGACGTCGCTCGGATAGATGCTACTGGACTTCATGGAGATGACGATTTCATCTTACACTCTCTACGTCGACGAAGTGCGATGCCTGATCAGCCGATTCGGTACTTTGAACGTATGCAATTGAAGCAATTACACAAACGTGCTGTAGTCGAACCGCGACAGTCGACAAATGCTCTGGAAGCTGATCCGGGATTACTAGAGTCAATCAAAGAAATTGAGGAAGTACTTAATATTCATGATCCAATATTCGAACAGCAATGGCATCTATTCAACACACAAGAAGCTGGTCATGATATCAATGTCACTGGCGTATGGATGCAAAATATTACCGGAAAAGGTGTCGTTACAGCAATTGTTGACGATGGTCTTGAATACGAAAGCGATGATTTACACGATAACTTTGTAAGTTTCACTCAATTGATCTCAATTCGAATCAACCAGGCTAACAATCATTCAGTTTGCAAAAGGATCATATGATTTCAACGATCAATCACCTTTACCACGTCCTCGTCTAGCGGATGACCACCATGGAACTCGATGTGCAGGTGAAATTGCCGCAGTTCGCAACGACGTATGTGGTGTCGGTGCAGCCTATGATTCTAAAGTTGCAGGTATTCGAATCTTATCTGCAGAAATTTCAGACGCAGATGAAGCAATTGCATTAAATTTCGGAATGCAAGATAATCATATTTATTCATGCAGCTGGGGTCCACCTGATGATGGTCGTGCAATGGATATGCCTGGTGTATTAATTCGACGTGCGTTTATTAATGGTGTTCAAAAAGGACGTGGTGGTTTAGGAAGTATTTATGTTTTTGCTTCCGGAAATGGTGCACAAAATGATGATAATTGTAATTTCGATGGATATACAAATTCAATCTTTTCAATTACTGTTGGTGCAATTGATCGAAAAGGTGAACATCCATACTACGCTGAAGATTGCTCTGCTCAATTAGTAGTCACTTATTCATCAGGTAGTGGTGCATATATTCAAACTACTGATGTTGGTAAAGCTAGTTGTGCAAATAATCATGGTGGTACATCTGCCGCAGCACCACTTGCAGCAGGAATCTTTGCACTAGTTTTGTCAGCTCGACCAGATTTATCATGGAGAGATATGCAATATCTTGCACTGGAAACTGCGATTCCAATTGAGAATCCAGATGCATTTGCACAGACTACAGCAATTGGAAAAAGTTTCTCACATAGATATGGATATGGTAAATTAGATTCATATGCAATAGTTGAAGCTGGTAAAACTTGGGAAAAAGTTGGTCCGCAAGCTTGGTATGATGCACCACTTGATATTGTACGATCTCAAATTCCACATGGTAATGACGGAGTTTCTTCAACAATTACAGTTTCAGCAGATTCATTAAAAAATGCAAATCTTAAACGATTAGAACATATTCAAATTACAGTTAATATTCAACATGAACGTCGTGGTGATTTAAGTGTAGTGCTTACAAGTCCAACTGGTATTTTATCAATGTTAGCTACAACTCGTAGATATGATCAATCAACTGAAGGAATGACTAATTGGACATTTATGACTGTTGCTCATTGGGGTGAAACTGGTGTTGGTACTTGGAAATTAACAGTTACTGATACTAATAATCCCCAATTTTCAGGGTTTTTTGAAGATTGGACAATGAGAGTTTGGGGTGAAGCAATTGATGCAGAAGCGGCAAAACCGTTCCCATTACCACATGTTCCAGCTGAATCACCCTCATCAACACAATCAATTTCAGTACCAACTTCAACTTCAATATCATCAACATCAAGTTCAATTCCAACAAGTACTACAGTAGCAGTAGCACCAGCTCCAACAGAGACACCAGGTTCAGCACCAGAAGATGATTATGATGATGGTGATACAACAGGAAATGGATCAAATAATGATAGATTATTTGGATTCATCCCAACATTTGGTATATCTTCTGATAAACTTGCTTGGTTATATGGATCTGGTTTAGTTATTATTGGATTTATTGCATTAATTACAATTTACATCTGTGTTAACAAACGGAAAAATAAAAACGGTTCGATGTTTGGTAGAAGACCACCTGGTGATTCAGATGGATATGAATTTCAAGTATTAAGAAATACAGCAGCAGGAGCAGGCGTTGAAAGAGGAGGTCGACAAAATAGAAATGGACCGATTGGAAGTAGAAGAAAAGCACGAGATTTATATGATGCATTTGAAAATATTGATGAAGATGATGCATTTGCTGTTGATGATTTATTATCAGATGCAGAAGGTGATGATGATGCATATGATGAAGTTGATAGATATGCTTCAAGACATGGTGAAATTACAAAAGATCATGTTCAAAGAAGTTCAGCTGGAATTGAATCAAACAGTGGTGGTGCGATTGCATCTTCTTCTTCAAACTCTTCAGAACATGATAAAGAAGATGATGAACAAAGATTATTATCCAGTAGAAAATCTGGTGATTTATAATCTACTTGAACTTCAAACTTCAGACTTTTATCTTGTAGAAGTTATAAATAAAATTTACACACTGACAGTATAGTATCATCAGCACTAAAAGAACAACTAAAGTTACCGCGACATGTACATATTTCAATTAAAATATTTTGAAATAATGTAAATTTGGTATATATGGAATGGGAGTCGTATGTCTTTTTTAAATTCATTTGTTCATTTTCTTATTTTATTTTTGTTGTATTTTTTTTGTATCATCTTGATTGTATGTACGTATGTGTGCTTTTTGATGTTCTAAATCATGTATTCATGTATCTAAAAAAGTAAAATAAATCATCTTACTTATACCATAATCTATTTCAACCAAACTCCAAAACCAAATTAGCTTATCTTACTTATTTAAGTCAATACCCTCTATACTATACTGTACTGTAACCCAACCTCATTCAGCCCCCACACACGATATAATCCAGAATATTATGAATAAAAACTAATTAATAAAGAATTTAAACCCATAACACCCCCCATTTCCATTCTGACAGCCCTTCTAACATTTTCATTCATTTGACGATTTGCTAATTCATTTAAATCAGGATATGATTTACCTAAAGCGACTGCGTTAAGCTGTTTAATTTTTTCTTTAACTTTGAAATTATTCATGTATATTTCTTGAATTTCTGAAGATTTACCAAGTTCAAGTATTCGAATTTTATTATCCAGTAATGTTAAAAATGATTGTTGTGATGATGTTGTAATCGGTAACAATCTTGTAACCATTGCGGATTGTTCTTCTAATTCATCATCAATACTTTCAATTTCACTTTGAACTTCACCATTTTCATTACCATCAATACTATTTAAATATGAATTAACTTCTCGATCGGATTTTAATGCATATCCACCATCGATTCCATCTGAAATTAATTCTCTACAACAAATTCCATCTAATAAAGTATCAAAACATCTAACAGCACCATCAGCAGTTCCCACTAAAATCATTGAATTACTTGAATCATTAAAATTATTCCTACTTGAAGGAGCAGTACAAATTGATAAAATAGATGCTCGAGATGCGGTATATCTATTCATCCACATTTTACCACCATCTTCAATATCATCACATGTTGAATAAAATTCAAGTGTACCTCTACCATTATATTCACCACCTGCAACAATTCCTTTATATTTTTCATTTCTTGAAATTATACTTTGTAAACTACATAACGAATGTGCTCCTGAATATGCTGATCCTAAAACTGTTGGAAATGACCGTGAATCAAATGTAAGTAATGATGGAAATCGTCCACATACTGAAATTGTTGTTGGTGAAAATCCTCCGTGAAGTAATGCAAGTGGGTATCCAGGTAATTTAGCTTGCTGTATCTCTCTTGAAGATAATGATATTCTAGAATCAGTACGATGAAGTGCTGCTTCAGAAGTCGCTGTGGCAACCCATACATCATTAGATACTCCAGATTTATCAAGTTCAACTGTTGATATATCAGAATTAAATGAAGATTGTGATATTTTTTTAACAGTTTCAAGATCCCATTCTTGTAATATATTATCTGCAGTAATCCATAATTTACCTGACTGTCCATTCATATTTCCAACTCTGACTGTACTTTTTAAAGCCCTAGAAAGAGTTGAATCATGTGTTTTAGAGATAATAGAACTACGATTAACGTCGAAAATACGTATAAATCCATCATCACAAGAAGCGACCGCTAATGAGTTATCTTTATTAATAATATCAATATCATGAGTTGAATAGCCAATTTGATTTAGTTCCTTCATTTCTTCATCATCTTCATCATCTTCAATTTCATCAAATTCAATTGAAACCCCTGAATCATTATCTTTAAATTCATTTCTTTTCTCATTAATAATTTCTGTAAAGCTATCTCTTTCATCATTAAATCCATTGGGTAATGTTCGTTTAACTGGTTTAATTAATTCACGTAATCTAAATGGTGCTGTTAATGTTGTGTATCTTGTAATATAATCTTCTCCTTCAATAAATTTATCATTTGAATTAACTCCATCGTTTGAATTACCAAAACCTCCACCATTAATACCACCAATATTACCACCTCCAAGTAAATTTAAATTACGTGCAATTGATGTTCGTGTATGAGTATACCATAAAGATGGACTTGAAGCCAATGTTTTGAATTGTTTTGAAACTAGAAGTAGATGAAATAGATCATTTGGATCTTCAAGTAAACTGAATATATAAACGAGAAGCTCTGATGGAAGATTTGCTAATCGTATATCATCTGATGACAATGGCGATGGTGAAGCCGAGGAGGATGTTGACGGTGAAAGTGAATTGTGCTGCGACATTGTTCGCGAATTGTTTGACGCGCAGCGATTCGGTAGTGAAACCTTGTTACATTACAATTGCAAAACTCTAGCAATAAATACAATAACCTTCCTGCATATAACTGTGAAGCCAAATCAATGTTCAGTGATGCATTGTAGTAGATATCGATTAGTCTTATCACTTACCGTACCTGACGTTCGGCAATTCATCGTCATGTTCTCCGGATTTCTTGTAAGCCACAAGTTGCGCTTCGTACCCATACCGTATCAATCATTTCCGCCTTGCATGGTCACCGCCAGCCTCAGTTCACCTTTATTATTCCCTATAAATGCTTCTTTAAATCCTGAATCAATCAATCTAAAACATTTGATACGCTAGCCGTATCTCAAGTATATTCTACGTGTTTGTATCTTTTAGGGGTTCATGTAGTGTAAACGAGACCAGATCAAGTCCAAGCGAGATTTCAATCTCTCGACTATCTCCTATGGCGCAGGTACTTTCTACTTTGTTTCAACCATGCAGCGTAATTGCATCTGTGCACGTGGGTTGTACAAAAATTTGAGGCCTGTAATATTACCCCACACAGCCACTCATATTTGATATCATTCTTGTACCACAAGTTGCAGGTTCTGTACTACAAAACCGTGCGCGCTGCAATCATTATAACCGCCCGTCGCACGGATCGGCGGTATCACGACAGGTCCAGGAACAAGAGACACAAGCAGCCCCAACAAGATAAGAACGAGACAGTTTGTCGATATAAAGAAACAGATCTGTATATCAACAGTGGGGCCGGCGCTTCGGGGTCCAAACGCTCTTCATATTGGCTGGATCTGAAGTCCGAGGCTGTGGAATCGGCGCACAAAGACAGGGACAACGATAATCCGGGCCCTGCGACCGCCACTGCGGGTGAGACCGTCGCACAAAACCTTACGACTCTTCTTTGTGCGCCTACTGCCGCGCCTGAGGCAGCTGTAGCCATAGACCGTGTATACGGAGCACTGCACAAAGCAGTATACACCTATAGTCTGTATGCTACACTGCAGCGAAGTCTTTCCGGCGCTTCTGTTCTCCTGCGCGGGCGACTCCGGCCTTCTGCGCCGGCGTGCAACGAACTGAACGAAGACGGCCCGGGCGGTCTTCTCGAACGCGCCACGGTGTTCGATGCGCCTTTGCGAAAACCTTCTTCGCCGCCGACGTCGGATCGACCGATTTAGTATCCGCAGCCGGAACAACTGGCCCACCAAGCGGCAAGTGTGCGGCCTCGGCGCGACGCCGCGCGTTTTGCGAACGGCCTCCTCGATCATCCACGCTCGTGAAGCCCTATCAAAGCCCGGTCCTTCTGCTCGAGCGCACCCCTTGCAACTCGCCACTTGCCACTTCTCTGCTCTTCGTCTCAATTTTCTCTTCCTCTTCTTCTCTTTATTCTGTTTACCTCGCACTTGCACTTGGACTCGCACTCGCACGCATTTCATCTCGACTGCGCTCGGAACCATCGCACCACTGCATCTGTTCGCCTCGGTCGCCACCTGACTGCGTTCACTCCACGCGCGCACATCCTCGGTCTCATAGTCCAAGCACATCCTCGCGGTGTTGTTCATATAAGCCGCACAAGAGCTCTCAGATATAAACATGACCGTCTCAACATCTGTTATGTTCTCGCAACTTGGCGAGTCTGACTCCGAGGATTCAAATAGCAGACGTACCGCCGCTGCCGCCGTCGCTGTTCCATTCTCACAATCAAATTCATTCGAGGAGCAGTTCTCGGAGGACCAAAAGGACAGAATGTACTTCACTTCCATTTCACCTTCAACTACATCAGGTGCATACACCGTCGAAGCACTGTATAAGCAGTCCGAATCAATCTCTCCTTCTTCTCACGGCATTACTTTCCGGACGCACATGTTCACAACCGAATCAACCGATCGTCGTGATTCAACTTCCGGCGCGCTCGCAGCATTCTCATCACTCTCATTAGATAACTCAAAGCAATCTCAATCACAGTATCATCGCAATGCAATCGTTAGTCTTCCACCATTATCACCAGCATTATCTACAATGTCATCTGAATCAATTACAACAATGGATGAAGAAGATTATAGTAGCTCAACAACTTCAAATACACCTGAAGATTGGGAACAACCAAGATCACTTCTTAATCAAAATGACTATTGGACTACAAGTCTTGGATTTTCATTTGATCGAAATACTCGTCGTCATCGTCGAAATAGTTCTCATGAAGTTCGTCATTCACATAATCATCACACATCTGGTTCTGTATATAAACAACGTCGAGGAAGTTTAGGTGGCTCATCATCTTCAAGACATTTCCATGATAGAAATTGCCATCATCCACATCAGCGGACTCAAGTTAGTAATACTCGTCATCATCATAACGAGAAAAATCATCACCAACGTCATCATACTTATCGTCATTCGCATAAACAACATCACCAAGTTCAATTACCTCATGGTTTTAAAGATGGTTGGGGGTGGGCATTTAGTAAATCAGGCAAACCTGTTACGATTGATGACAGATCACGTAGCCGTGGTCGAACACAAAATGCACGAAGACAAAGTAGTGCATATGGAGCGTACGATATTTCAAATGTTTAAATGAATAGGAGTATTTTATTTTATTTTATGTTATTTAATTTTGTATTTTCTTTATGGCGTTGTTATTTGCATTGGTTTATCTATTTATTCGTTAATTTATTAACATCATTCTACTGGCATATATTATCATGAATCATATTGTATCTATTCTTGCATTTGGTAAATACTATTTATTTACACTTATATACATAAATCACATACTGTAGACCTACTTAAACTGAAAACATCTTTCTCCACCAATCTGATGGTAAATTAGTTAATCCAGGTCCACCACCGATAGGAGATTTAGATACAGCTGCCTTGGCAGTATTAGTTTTAATATTGTTAATTGGTGCACTGTTTACTTTCATATTCATACTTCCTTTAGGAGAAACTGGCGCATCTTCAGGTGGAGTTTGTGGTTTCAAATCCGGTTGAGGTTGAGGAGTAAATGAGAATGAATCATTACCACTTGAAGGAGAAGAATCACCATCTTCTCTTAAACCACCACTACCATGAGGGATTGATTTTGAAGGTTTAATAACTTCATCAATAATACCTAAATCCAAAGCTTCAGGAGCATTTAAATAATTATCATTTTCAACTAATTTTTCAATTTGTTCTAATGAATATGATTTTGATAAATGATCTTGATAAACTTTATTGGCTTGCTCACGCATTCTTAAAATTTGACGAGCTTGAATAGCAAGATCTGATGCTTTTCCTTCCATTCCTGTTGATGGTTGATGAACCATAATCCAGGCATGGGGTAATGCATATCTTGAACCACGTTCACCAGATACAAGAATTAATGAAGCCATTGATCCAGCAATACCAACACAAATTGTTGAAACTGGACATTTAATATATTGCATCGTATCAATAATTGAAAATCCTGCATGCATTTCTCCTCCTGGTGAATTAATATACATGTGAATCGGTTTCGTTGGATCTGTTGCTTCAAGAAATAAAAGCTGTGAAACTACAACTGCTGCCATATTTGAATCAACTGCTCCATGAAGCATAATAATTCGTTCTTTAAGTAATCGACTGAAAATATCAAAATACATCGTTGCTCCGTTTTTCTACTAAAGTTAGTAATCTATTCGCCATTCATTTTATTAGTAAAACCAGAGTTCACTTACATCACGATCCGGAACAGTTGGAATAGTAATCATTCTAGGAGTATTGTTTCCATTTTTAAAAGTAATTTTTGAAGAATTCCAAACACGTCCAGTATTTCCATAAACACCAGTTCGTGAAACTAATGAAGATAATGATTTATACTGATTTAATAATCTCTTTGAAGACAGTAATCTATTCTTCATTGATAACCTCACTCCATCATAACAACTTTGTCGTAAACTCATCTTTAGTCACTTTGCAATCCAGTATACAATCTATTAAATAATTACGATAGTCGAAATGAAATAGATTCGTTTATTGAACTTGTTGAACCTATGTTGAAATGGGAGATTCGTGATGAATATCAAATAGAGTTTTGGGTTCTTTCTCTAACATCTCCCAAATTCGATTACTTCCATTTCACAGCTCATTCTTTACAAGTTATACAATATAGTTTCATATTGATCTTTTTTCATTTACAAAATGGGAAGTGTATTCTTACCGCATTTACATTCAGGATGGTATGTTTTTACTCTTACTTTATTAAATAACATAACTAACTCATATAGGCACGTTGACCAAGCTATTCTATCAGGTACGTAACCTCACCAACAACAAACCGCACCCACCACATTTTAACACATTACTAACAAATACCATACAGAAGAAGAAAGATTAGTTGTTATAAGATTTGGTAGAGATTGGGATGAACAATGTATGAGAATGGATGAATTATTATATAGAGTTGCAGATCGAGTTAAGAATTTTGCGGTGGTGTATGTTTGTGATATTGATGAAGTTTCTGATTTCAATAAGGTACGTTTATACAAATTCTCGATGCGAAAATGAAGTAGATTGCTAATTTTGAATAGATGTATGAATTATATGATCCTTGCACAATCATGTTTTTCTTTAGAAATAAACATATGGTACGTATCATTCGATCTTGAAGTCATTTCAGAATGCGTATGCTGATGAATTTATTATTAATATTATATTATAGATGTGCGATTTCGGAACTGGAAATAATAATAAAATTAATTGGGTATTAGAAGATAAACAAGAACTTATTGATATTATTGAAGCAATTTATAAAGGTGCAAAGAAAGGTCGTGGTTTGGTTATAAGTCCAAGAGGTATGTATTTAATTCTTTTTTAAGAATTTATCCGGTAATAGTGTTTGAAGTATGGCTAATTGGTTTGCTTTTTATGGTATAGATTATTCTACGAAATATCGATATTAATCGGGAAATGGAAAACGGAAATGGAAATGGAAATGGATTGAAGGTTGTATTGTGTACTATAATCATGTATATTTTAATTGTTACTTACTTTTGCACATCCATGATCATACAACACAGATCACAAACCACAAACCACAAACAAAACACAACAAACAAAAAACTACAAAAAAAAAAAAAAAACAATAACAAAACCGAATATTTAATAAGAATAGTTATGATAGTAATAGTTATAACAATGAATCATCTACAATTCATCATGTGCACCATCAATAATAGTTTCACCAGAACTTGCTTTTGCTTCAATATGGTGAGAACCAGCGTCACGGATAAATTGAAGTAATGATTCAAGTGATCTGTCACCAGAATATTCTTCAGGTTGATCTTTCTTTCCTGCTGGGTAAAGCTTAATTGTAGGAAATCCTCTAACATCATCTGGAACATCATTGCTTGGGGCATCAACTTTAGCAACTGTAACCCTGGATGCAAGCTCGGAATCATTCCAGAATAATGAACCAAGTTCTTCGTATGTAGGAGCAAGACGCTTGCAGTGACCACACCATGTGGCGTAGAACTCAATAAGAACATCTTTATCATCATCAAGGACGATCTCATCGTAGGTCTTGGCGGTAACAATAGTGACAGGTCCTTCTTGAACAGCAGGTGGCTCCTCAGACTTGATGTTAGGTTGAATATCGCCAGCCATGTATGAGGAAACAAAGTCAGTGATCGCTAATTGAGTAATTTGAGCAGATTGGTCATAAACGTATTTAAGATCAGCTTCAATGTCATGAATAACAAAAGCAGGCCATTGTTGCTTAGTGTTAACATTGTCAGCATGCTGTCCATAAAGTTCAGCATTAATGGTAGCAAAGTTAATTACACCACGGAATCTGCGAGCAAGATCTTCTAAATATCCACCAAGTTTAACTTTATCTTCGTCACCATCAACGAACATGTACGCAAGTGGAAGACCTGATTGCATGTATTTTCCATAGGTTTGAGGACCAACTTCACCGACAAGTGGAGTTGCTTCAACGGTAACGAAATGAGCAATATCAGCAGAATCAAATTTTCCAGAGTACACTGTCTTTGGCTCATCAAATTTCTTGTAGACAACAACAGCAGGCATTGAAACACCTTCAGCCTTTGCAAGCTTTTCATCAGAAGTAGCACCAAAGACATAATCTTCATGAAGAGCAAGAGCGACACTTTCAAAAGTAGCGTTTGAAGTAGCGTCATTAAAGTAACCAACAACAGCAACCTTATCAGATGCCTTAAATGTGTCATGAGCATCGCTCTCAGCTAAAAGAGAAACGAGTGGCATATTTTGCTTAAGCATATACGAAACAATCGCATCAGCTTTACGCGGTCCTTGGTATGATCCAAATTCATCTGCACCACGGAAAACTTTAAGTGTAGGGAATCCTTGAACGCCTTGCTCTTGACATAATGCTTGATGTTCAGTACAATCAATCTTTGCAAGTGCAATATCCTTACTCTTCTCAGCGAGGATAGTAGCAGCACTTTCGTATTCTGGTGCAAGAGCTTTACAGTGTCCACTAGATCGACGATGTTAAAAAAGGACAGTAGATGATATTTAAACGCAATAATACATACCACCATGGAGCAAAAAACTCAGCAAGAGTTAATGAATGTTCTGAGAGGAATGGAGCGAACGAATCGGTGGTTAAGCTGTGAACATCAGATGCAGCAGCAGCCGAACTAGCGAGCATCGCCACCGCGGCGAATACCGTTGAAACACTTCCTGAAAACTTCATTGTAGAGAACTATGTCTTAAAATTTCGATACCTTATGCAAAAGAATCAGATCAAAAAGACAAGAATAGTTAAGCAATGGGATGAAGAATATAAGCAAGGGGAAGAAGAAGCGGATGGTTATGTGAGATTAGTAAAACGCGTGTGACGCCAGCGTGGCCTTTCTGCGCCGCACGTTTACGCACGTGATTTGCAATTTCATAATTGAAATGTCACTGTAATCAAGGCGTTCGTGGGGCTCGCGTGCAAGACGCGTTAAGTCGCGTCTGCTTTGGAAGTGCCGGTGTGCATGGCTGGATGAGGAAATTGTTGTTTTTAGAAGCACTCAATCTATGGTGAGTGCCGAGTGTCGCAGATGTGCTTTTACCGGTCACATATTTGCATCGAAGCGTGATCTACTCGACGTACTCGAGCCCAAACATTAGTAAACACGGCAACCGCAAGTCTTCCGCATAAATATTCGACATAGCCCGTGGAAACACTTGGCTCATGACTTCGGAACTTGTGAATTTTACCTGCATAGACCTGTAACTTTTCAGGAAGCAAGAAAATACAACTGGTGCACAAAGTAGGCGGAGAGAAAGCCCCCATGCATATATACTGCATGGAACATCAGTCGGGTTAGGGCATTCACACAGACGCGCCTCGGCCGCAGATCGGGAAAGCGTTTGCTGTGATTGTTGTGGGATGCCCGGATGCGCGTTCATTCCCCACACGTCCAGAACGGTAAAGACTTTGAATTGAATTATCGCATTTGTACTGTATATATACTATATACTACAGTATCTGTACAGTATATGGTTACTACTGACATGCAACTTATTTATCTCTGATAGTTGTCAATAGTTGACTTCACATCCGCTTAGTCTATCATTATCGACTCATCACATCATTGTTCATCACCTTAATTCTTCGAACAATCACGTCGTGATGGCTACAAATACAGCAAAAGCCTCACCGCCTTCTGCATTACCTCCCCACACAGTTCGAATTAAACGAAAAAGAAATCAAGATCCATTACAAGCTTTAAGTAAGTCTAACTACCTTGATCGCTAGTTGAATATCTGCTAATGTGTTGTTATAGTCCTTGGTGAAGATGTATCACCTAAGAAAAGTCGATCTGCTTCATATTGTATGTTGATACGTGTTATGCTGTATATGTGTTATTTTAGATAACTTATACGAATTATGAGATAGTATTTCGATTAGCTACGACAGAAGAACAAACTCATCATGCTGGAGCAGTTACACTTCTTGAAGCACCGACTTCAACGACTCTCGTATGAGCCACCACCAATTTAAATATTTTCATTGTTGTTGATCAATATTTGTTTTTGATGATATACGATTTGAAAATATTTTTAAAGAAATGAGATTTACTAACTTTTATTATGATTTCTTTGATATGATTTAGACACCTACAAAAGAAGGACTTAGTTTACTTAAAGCAGCTCGAGATATGTTAAATCCGGCTAAATTATTTCGATTTCCAACTCGAAAAAGATCTGCTGTTGATGATTCAATGTCAATTCAATCTGAAGATAAATCTAAAAGAATTCGACAAAATGATACTAATTCTACAACAGCTTCAATTAATAAAAATGGGAAAAATCTATTACCACCACCTCCTTTGAAAATTGGTGAAGATTCTGGTGCTGGTTCTAGTGCGGCATCTGTTCAACAATGGCGTGATGGTATTCCAAAGATTAAAGTATTAGATCATGCACCATCTGAAGCATTACGTCGTGCACATCTAGCAAGTTCTGTTTCAGGAAATCAATCATCCGCAAAGGTTAATGAAGGACAAAAAGATGATCGAGATCGAACAATTGCAATTGCACATTCACCAAGTCGAAGAAGATTACAACAATCACAACCAGAACAAATAACACCACCTAGACAAAGAAGAATAAGTGAGAGTAGTAGTACTAAATCCATGTCATTGTCACCTACAACATCATATCAACAAATGCCAACTGCTCATGAGGATGAACTGCAGAAAATGGTCGACGATTATTTGCAACTTGCGTCCGATGAAAGTAAGGTAATGGGATTGAAAAGACCATCAGCTCGTGCGCGAAATCTGAGTTCTGAAGCGACAACTTCTACCAACGAGACATCAACTGAGCCTAAGCTCATTGAAACTGAACCGCTGACAACAGAATCGAATCCAATACCGACACCAACGACAAAATCAAAGACCGATGCCGAGAACGCAGACGATGAAGTCGAAGATTATGTATACGACGTATACTATCGAGAACAGATGTTGGGCTCGTCATGGGAAGGCGGCCAATATGGACTTTTGTAGGTGATTCTTTTGTTGCTTGATATGCTATTACCTGCGAGTCTTTTCCGTGAATTTGAAGTTAAAAAGAAACAAGGGGACGAGGGGGGTTGTTGTTACTGATGAAGTGAAGAAGTGAAATGAACGGAGACCGCTGGGAAAGAAGTGGTGAAGGTCGAGCTAACTGATGGTTAATTGTTTGTCGATGTGTGTAGGTTGTATAACGCAGACGAGATGGAAGATCTTGTATTCGACGACGACGAGGAAGACGGAGCGAAATCCGGATACGGTGGAAGCGACGATGAGGATTCGAATGCGGAAGATTACTACCAAAACGATTATCCGGATGAAGAGGACGTTGACGATGAATTTGAAGAAGGAATGGCTCGATTTGCAGATGACGGTGGCGAAGAATATGATATTGAATATGAATCTGACGATGGTGTTGGTTTTGGTGGGGAGTCATTTGGGTTTCCGGCGCAAAATGGTGGGGGTTTCGATAGTGGTGAAGGTGATATTGAAGCAATGCTTGATTTTGCAACACGAGCACGAGAAAGTATGCGACAACGAGAAGTGGATGAAATGAGTGATTCTGAGTGAAAAGTATTGATTTTAAGAACTTTGATTGTATTTGTATTGCATTGTATTGTATATTGCATGATGTGATTGCTATTAGATAATGGAGTAAAAGTGCGCTTTATTAGTTGATTTGAGCATTATGTGATCGTGCGAGTGATACCGTGCTCGTGTAGTATAGTATGAATTGGGGCGAAACTGGTGAGGGGCATGATGTATACGAGTTATCTATTTGTGGAAACGGCGAAACAGACATAGCACCGAAAGATGCGCATAATGTTAAGACATTGGAATTAAATACAGTATAAGTGAATAACACTAGCGATGGACCAGAAATAGAAGATGGACTGTGCTATCAACTATCAATGCGGCATTCCTCAATTAAGCCACAGTTGGAATCTAGGAGCGAATGTTTGTTTGTTTGTTTGTTTGTTCGTTACTGTTTACGAGGTATAGTGAATGTAACTTGCATGAATGTCAGCTTGAAGACGCCGGAGACCTGAGTGAATTGAGGCATGCGTTTGCACTGTGGGGATAGTATGGAGGAGGCGATGATGGACGAGTGTACAGTACTGTGGATTTGGGCTGGCGCGTGCAGAGTCGTGTTGATTTAATCGTACGTAACCACCGTAGCAACAAGAAGTGGTTAATTGGGGCCATTGAAGTTCATTCACAATTTCAGAGTTGCACGAGGATTTTAATGATTTATAGCTTGTTACAGACGGTAGTTGTTATCATGGCTTGGGCAGCGCAGACTCCCCGCAGGTTGAGTGGTTGATAAAGCGGGCGAGATAACGAGGCGAGGCAAGGCGAGGCGAGGGCGGTGAGACGTTTGGGTGTCAGTCTACGCAGAGCGATGGAACTTAGAACACGGAATACAGACAGAATGCAGGATATCGAGTATTCCACCCGGATGAGGAAGCCGTCAGAGATATACACACACTTAATATACTGTACTGGCTGCGATCATGAGATGAGTGAGGGATGGGTCGCCGTATCGCTGTTCGGTAGAAGTGACGATGCCTCTTCGAGGACAACGCCAATGGTATGCCCCACACTGTCCACCCTGTCCAGTCAGATACCGTAACTGCCGTAGACAGCCCTCTCCACTTCTGTTCCACTGCAACATGCACCGCAAACAAACAGGCTCCCCGACTCGCGCACCACCCGGTAGTCACCCTATATTCTCTACAGCACAGTGTTCGGCAGCGCGGCCACTCGGCTCGGCCCGGTGCAGGCTGCAGGGATCACCGGTGCGCGTGTCTATTTATGGCTGCGGCTGTGCGCAGTGCGACTGTGCGAGTGCTTCGAGTGCTTATACAAAATGACTGAGCGCGCCAGCCGGGTGCGGTGCTGGTACCACTGCGTATATACTGTGCTGACACTGCCGCTGCCCCAGCCGTCTGTCTGTTATAGTCTGTATATGTGCACTGTGCAGCGTGTCTGGCTGTCGCGCGGCGATCACCAAAGCCAAATCAGCGCCACTGTTTTTGCTGCTGTTCGCTAACCGCAACCGTCACCGCAGCCGAGAGTGGCCGTCCTCGGCCTGCTTTTGCCGTTCTGCTCTTCTTCTGTTTTCATTGCGTCCTTCCCTCTCCTTTCTCCTTTCTCTTTTCTCTCCGCCTGCGCCCTCCCCTTTTTATCGAGGTCCACAGCCATGCGTCGCCGGAGACTGCTCCCCGGACCGTCACCGCGCGCTCCTCATCTGCGCGCCTTCGCGCTCTCGCTCCTCCTCGCCCTCGTCCTTTTTGTCGTCGCGCCTGCTCCAGCTGCTGCTCACGCCCTCGAGGCGCACCGTCCGTCGTATCCACTGCTAGTCGACTCTTCACATCCTCGAAATCTTCTCTCGTCGCTGCCTCCACGGCGTCTGCAAGCTCGTCAATCAGCGCCATCAACAGCACCGGATCCGTCCGGCTCAAATGGCAGCGGTAGCACTGGCGGAAGCGCACTCAACAGCACAAATGCCCCTACTGCTTTCGATTCCGGTCTTGGCCGCAACTTCACCACCGAGTCATGTCCGTCGTTCTTTTCCAGATTCTTGCGAGACCCAGAATTCATCGATTGCCATCCATTTTCTTTTTTGCTCCAGGTATGTCCCGCACTGTGTTGGCATTTGGTATCCATGCGCGTGTATGGGTGAGTGGTATGAGAGTGTTTTCACTAACTCACTTCTCACAGAACTCAGAGTCCTTCTTCCAAATAGTTCGTCGAGGAGCCTTTGTTCTTTCCTCGGCAATGGATCTCAGCTGCTCCGCAAACGCAACAACTTGTGGCGGTTTAATGGATCGATATGCCGCAGAGCTTTTACAACCTGACCACTGCTACAACGACTACTATCTTCAAAATCCTCTTGTAACTCAAGCATTCAACGCATTCACATCTTATCGCATGCTATACTCTGCAGGCTGTTTACAAAGCTCAATGGGCTCATACTGTTACGTCGACTCAGTCACCAACTCCACAAATCCCGGCGACTCATTCTTATACTATCTCCCACTCGACGTATCACTCCCCGGTGGTTCACGACCAAGTTGCTCGACTTGTTCTCAAAACGTCATGGATATTTTCCTCGGTCCAGCAGGCAACACCTCACTTCCATTATCACGCACCTATCTGCCTGCAGCACAGCAACTAAACATCTATTGTGGTCCAAGTTTCGTCTCGACTGCAGTTCAAGTCTTACCATCCCCCTCTCCCTCAACAACGAGTTTCTCATCTGCAGCATCAGCAACTCAACCACCATCTGCTCAACAGTTCAAGCTCGCAGCTGCAGCAATCGCAGCTGCTGGTATTGCAGTGCTCGTTTAAAAGTTCTTTTTCTTCACAGTATATATACGACTCTCATTTAACGTTTTATTTTTGATTATTTTGTCATCAAGTTTCTGGTCATTCCTTCACTATCGGCGTTCTGGATCCGTCATACTCTCATTTGCAATACACCATCGGTCCTCATGTTCATATTTTCAAAAGCTTTGGATTTCTAATGAATTTACTCATCTGCATCATTATTTAATAATTTATCTACAGTATTTAACTACAGTATAGCAGCTTATTTATAGATTTCATTAATGTCTCCATTATTTCTTTTATTTCATTTAAAATAGGTTTTATTCTTGTTATTAGATTTTTGGTATTTTGCTAGGTTGTTTTGCTTGCTTATAAACGTGAATACGTTACGCCATGAGGATTTTAATGTTAAATCCTCACTTCTTTCTGTGTATATATATATACCTCCAGAATTAATACAGTACATATTATGATTATAATCATCCTTAAAAAAGTATTACAGTGACTAGTGATAACCTATGAATAAACTACTTAAATAAATACAGTCTATCATAGTCGATGCATACTGTACATGAATAGCTCGGCTGATAGTTAAGACGGTTAAATCTACCAAGCCTGGCTCAGGCTGCGCCGCACTTTGCTTTTCTGCATCGTGAGGTTCAGTCAAACAGTCAAGCGAAAGGGAAGGGATTGCGATTTGTAGAGATGTTGTGTTGTAATAGATGAGGTAGAATGATAATACGACAAGATGGTTAGATTTAAATCACGATATATATTATTCACATTACATTATCCGACTTTACAAGCGGAATCAATTCTTCCACCAAATGGAAGTGTGACATCACCTCCTCCAGATACACGCCAAACATCATCAACATCACAAAATCAAGCATCAACAACATCAGACCGAATAACTCCTTTAACAGATGACCCATATTCCGATAAATTATTTAAACCAGGCGGAATACTTGCAAATTCAGGTAATATTGCAATCACAATGTTACATTCAAGACCTGCTCCTGCTGGAATAAATGCTCAAGCTGTTTTATCTGCTGTTAGAGATGCTGTTAATAGAGGCTTTGGTGATGTTGGTTCTGGTCTTGTTAGAGCTAATATGTCAGGTGCGTTTATTCTTTTAATTCCATTTTTTACTTCTGCTTTTTCAAAAGTGCGACGTGGCATATATATATTAACGTTTTGATAATACATATAGTTAAATACTTTTCACCAGCAACATCAACAGGAATAATTCGAGTTTCAAGAGACCACTATAGAGTAGTTTGGTCAGCCTTAACAATGCTAGTTAATGAAATAAATGGAACAAAACTTATTGTTTCAGTTCCTCATATTTCTGGTACAATTAAAAAATGTGAAAAAGCAATTATTTCAATCGATAAGCAATTGAAATATAAACTTGAAAGTGAAAGACTTAAATCAACTGTTGCTTAATGCATGTATGTTTGTATACGTGTTTGTGCATATATGTGGGTGTGGGCGTATGATATTTGGGCGTGGACTGTAAATTGCAGTTTGGACTGGGATTGCTTGTAATGTAAACAAATGTAAATCGTGTATTCTAAATAGTCTGTTTTAATTCCAACTGTACATTCTCCTCTCCCACATCTCTTCCCTTTTTTTTTCACCACCACAACACGCTTTTCGTTCGTTTGTCTATTACTTCAGTAATCACATTACGAATTGTTCGCGATCCGATCCGCCGGTTTACATTAATTCAACAACCGATACGATAACTCTATCCGGTTCTAATTTTTAAAAAATGGATAACCCACGCGCCCCCGAAATTCAAGCTTTTATACAAGCAAATCAACACCTTTTTCGACCTCAACACTTACCAGCATTACCAGCACCAGAAAGAGATGAAAGAGATCAAGTCCGTCGAGGATATAGAGGATTAGGAGAATTACGAATTTCTGATCTTGATCGATTACCTAATCCAAATCCAAATGATCCAACACTCGATGAAATTATAGCATTTAGAGCTATTGGTTCATTAATTCATGAAGCAAATGTACATAATCCAATCAATGCACTTCCAAATGGTGGTATGTTTGACGGACAGTATAAAGTTGAAGAAAAAAAAATTCGTGATGATGCTATTGCTTTTGTCTTTCAAGATGCTTGTGATGTTAAAGAACGTATTGCATTTCCAATTATATCTATCGTATGTTTTCATGTTTGTTTCATTATTAATGGGATTGTTATTAACTTATTTAATTTACAGAGAGATGTTATCGAAGATATGCCAACAGTGTTTAATCGTAAACGAACTTATATGCAACCTACACGAGTTCGAAATGCGTGTGAGACTGAGCTTCCCGTACGTTTACTTTCATTTAATTTCAAATATAAAGTGCGTTACTAACAAAAACAGAGTCGCAAGGAAGAAGCAAAAAAATATTTACGACTTGGAAATAGAGCACTTCGTGCAAACGATAGAGATAAAGCATATAAATGGTATACACAAGGACTTGAGAAACATGTAATGAATGTTCTACTATTTTCACATCGAGCAAAAACAGTACTTGATCATATGTTAGTTGCAACATCACACGGATTAAGACATGCAGACGCTTTAGTACCAATTATTAGAACGTCACAAGAGGCATTTGAACATAGTAATGAAAACCCATT
Organism: Myxozyma kluyveri; assembly: GCA_030568365.1. Classification (NCBI taxonomy): domain Eukaryota; kingdom Fungi; phylum Ascomycota; class Lipomycetes; order Lipomycetales; family Lipomycetaceae; genus Myxozyma; species Myxozyma kluyveri. The sequence continues at coordinate 67,911 of JAJLTX010000002.1, read as the reverse complement.
GTCACCTGTTCAAGCAGCTGCAAGAGCAATTTCAGATCTTAATTTTGCATTAACAATGAATCATTGTTTTTTACCGGCAATTAGAAGACGTGCATTTGCACTTAATATGGGTGGAGCATTAGTTGATTCATTAGTTGATAGAACTGCTGCTCTTGTTTTTACTGATTGTCAACTTTTTCGTCCTTCTTGTAAACTGTTTGATGACGTTTCGGGTATGATTGTTGATAGAGAAGATTCTGATGCTGGTGGATTTACACCAACTGATGCAAATCCTGAAGATCTTTCTCCAATTTCACCTGGAAGTCAACAAAAACTGAACGACTTATCACCTGAACCAAGAAAAATGAGATCAAAAGAAGAACAACGTCAAGTACGAAAGAAAGAAATGGATAAAGATCGTCAGATTTTAAAAAAAACTTATAGAGATTTATATTCAAGAAGACTTGCTGATGCAATGTCAAGGGATGGTATAAGTAGAAAAGAACCTGCCGAGCCTCTTTTAACTCCAACTGTTAAATTACATTCACTTACAGGATTATATCATCTTCGAAGATATTTTGCATTTCTGGATTTAGCACCAGTTTTATATTCAGCGGCGCAAACACCAGATGTTGGACCGTCGGATCTACCAGAAGATCCTAAAAGACAACCAGATAGTAATACCGGATTTGCAGGACTATCAAAAGATGTTAGACTTGTTAATTTTTTTGCAACATTTTTTGAAACTTCTTTTCAAGTTTACTCTTGTATCAATTCAAGTCCAAATAATGAAAACGATTATTACGAAATTCGAAATGGAATTATGCATTTAGCTTCTGGTACTTATGCAGGATATTGTGCCGCCTACTCAATTTTTGCAAAATTAGCTGATAGAGCTAAAACTTCTCAAGGTAAAATACTTGGATATGAAATGAGAGGTCATTTTAGACTTTTATCACTTGATATTACAGGGTTTCAAGATGATATGGATTCATGCTGGAATGAAATATATTCATTTATTTCTTCAGAGCAGTTGGAATCAAGTACTTTAATAATTCCATTGCATGAATATAAGTCGTATGTTCGATCATTATGTGCGTCATCAATTGTAACAGCAGTTGGAGTTACTAGAATTGACAGTGAATATCTTGCAAATGAAATTAATAATTCAAGAGAAAATGATGCTTGTTGTGATGAAGATATTAATATTCAATTTGGTATGCATAACTCAGATAGCGAAGATGAAGACGAAGACGAAATCGAGAATCAATTCGATGATGGTATGGATATTTCAGTTTTAGATGTTGAAGATAATCTTTTACGTAAGGAATCAAAGAGAAAACGTAAAGATTCAAATGACAGTGAACGATTCAAAAATAATAATGAAGAAGAAGATGATGATTTTGACAAAGCTCAAATTGAAGATCCGATCTTTTCAAATCTTAAATTATGTGTTTCCAAATTATGTGTTAAAATCCAACGAATGATCCAAGGACAACATGAACCTGATCATGAGCTTATTGAAAATAACAACATCACATTAACTATCGCAGAAATGAATTTATTGGAAGAAGTTACTACTGCAAGTTATTCTAGATTATATCAAATGGCAATTTGCTATAGAGTTCGAGCATCAGAATATCGACATGAACCCAAATTAACATTAAGAAGATATTATTCCGAAATTATTTCATCAGTTCATCAAATTGAAAACTATGTGAATTCAAATGTTAACAACCCATTACGAATACTTGATATTGAAAATTATGAATTTCCAATGATTGGATTTGATTTTGCTAATTATTTTATCAATAAAGCTTCATTTCATTGTAAGATTCGGAATATTGAATTTGACAAAACACGAAAAAATCGTGAACAATTTGATGAATTATATTCAAGAGCAACTGCATACAAAAAATCGGCAATGTTTAATGGGAATATTAATAATGAAGATGATAGAGTATCATGGGGAATTCCACCACAAGTTTCAAAAACATTTATGGCTAATGAAGATGTAATTAAAGATGAAATAATTCGTCCTTTAATTAATAAAGCTAAAGATCGGTTTGAAATTCATTTAACAAGACATCCTGCTCATTTATATTTAAGACAATTGTTTGGAGTTTTCTTAAGAGATATTATGGATGATATTCCAAGTGCATTATGTCAATTTCATATTTTGTTTGATATTGAATGTAGAGCTATTGGAATGTCATATTTATTTTCGAAACTTGGAGAACTTAATACATTTGGAGATGTTAAAGTTACAAGATATGAACAATTATTAGATATTGAAACTAATACTAAACAAAATTATATTCATGAACAAGTTAATGAATTACAAGAGAAAAGAAATGCTCATGGATCATTAACGACATCAATGCCATCAGCTACAACAATTTCAAGAAGTAATCCATTTCAATTATATCCAAAAGCGAGAAGTTATGTTACTAAAACACATTCAGATGGAAGACATGATGCAATTACAGAAGTTATTAAAGAGACATCAAATTTAAAAATTAAACCAAATGATTCAAAAGCACATCAAATTAGAAGAAATTATAATGAACAATTACGTGGTGCTCATACCTTAGAATCAATTTCAATCTCTTCTAAAGGTCAACATGTTAAAGAATCTTATGATGTTAAATTTAGTAAATCAGTTTCTGGTGGATTTGATGTAAGTTTATTAGATAGAGTTGGATATACATTAACTCCAACTTCACCAACTGAATCTGTATCATTATTAACTTCGAAACAATTATTCTCTGCTTTTGGATTATCTGAAATTGGAATCACTTTAGCAAAATTACATCCAAATCATCCATCAGTTGATCAATATAATGGATGCATTAAAGTAAAATTATGTCATAATTATTATGCATCTGAAATATCATTTGCAAATCAATTATCTTCACAAGATAAATGTTCATTACAGAGAATACTTACCAGGAATATTTGTGCAAAACAAGATAAAGAAGAAAGATTACAAAAAGAATCAAATGAAACTCGTACTGTTGAAAATATTAATACTTTCATTCCAACGACAAATTATTCTAAAGTTAAATTAAAAAGTGTATTTTCTGCTCAACAGATTCTAGATGCTGCTTTTAATATCGATCCAACTAATTCAGATACATCAAGTTATCTTGGTTTCTTACTATCAACTCCATTACCAGAAAGTGATGAAGAAATCAAAGTTTCAAAAAGGAAATCAAATTTAAATAATCCTGGAAAAAGTGAACCATCTTCACCAATTCAAAAACCTTTAAGTCCAAGTGGAATTGAAGATGCATTAAAAGAAGATCCTGATTTGATTTTAAAAAGTCAAGTAACTGAACCAGGCATTTTATTACCAACAACAATTGATCATACAAATCAAGGATTAAAATCACAATCAGGTGAACGAAATCAATCTCCAAATTCAAGTTCATCAAATGATTCAAATGATTCAATGATTCAATCAACTCCAATTAAATTAGAAGCAGATGATGAAATTATTAATCCAATTAAACTTTCTCCATCTGATGATTTTCAAATTAATTCAAATTTACCTACAATCTCACCAAGTCGACATCGAGCTCGTTTGAATCCTGAAAATAATCATTCTTTTTTATCTGAATTATCTAAAAACGCTGCTCAAGCTGGTCCACTTCCATTATCTCCATATGATGGAACAATACGAAATCCAAAATTCATCAAACCTGCAACTGAGATGGATTTAACTTCTCGACAAAATTCATTCGATTATCAAAGAACAACTTCATCAAATCCATCATTAAATTCAAAATCCAATGACCCGATTTCAAAATTACCAAATTTACAATTAATTCATCCGAGAATTTATTTTGTTAGATGTGATTGCATCGTTTGTTCACCACCCCGTGATCCTCCTTTTTATAAACATTCTTTGTTAAAACCAATTGATTCACAAACTGGATTCAAATCAGATAAATCAACTTCAAGTTTATCAACAGCTTCATTACCTAATTTATTACCAGTTGATGAAATTTTACAAAGACAAGGTATATCAAATCCTAATCTGAATCCATTTTTCGCTCTAGATGAAGATGATATTCCACCAGATGATTTACCATCACCACCGAGTCACAATGCAGATAACTTTCATTTAACAAATGATGAAATTATTAAAGAATCTTTAATCGCTACAATTCCAATTTATGGTCCTATTGAATCCTCAATTGCAGCTGCTTTAGCATATGAAAAGGCAGCAATGTTTGCCTCAAATCCGGAATTAAAAGCTAAATATTTATTGAAAATGGATGCTTGTTTAGTTCAATTTTGCTTGTTTTCAAGACACGCTATTATTTGATCAATTTGGTATACCCTTATCTCAACAATTGTACTGTATACCTTTATTTGTTTTGTTGAAATATCAAATTATTGAACTAATTAATTACGTGGAATACCAATTCAATTCATATAAATTTACATTAAATTGAAGCGTATTGTACGGTTTATAATATCAAACTTAAATACATTCAAATATGATTTAAAATTACAAAAATTAACTTATAAATCTCGTAGCACACACACACGTACATTTAACAAAACTAAATTTTCATACACGCAACAACCTCAACTTCAAAAACAAAAAAGACAAAAAAGACAAAGTAACTAAAAGAATCGTTTACTCTTACTACTCTTACCAGTCATACCAGTCATTCCACTTTTGATACTACTTGTATCATCAATGGATCCATTTTTTTCTTTTGAATTTTTAAATCCATGTTTAAAGAAAGATGTAGCACCTTTAGCAACACCACCAACTCCTTTAATTGGTGCCGTTACAACTCTACCTGGAACTGCTAATGCGCCTGATAATGCTGCTGATGATCCTTTTAATGATCTTAATACATATTCACATTTAAATATAACTTGTAATCGAACTTGTCCTGATGGTCCATCTAAATCAACAATTTGTGTATTTGTAGTACCTGGTTCCAATGATGCAAGATCAATTTTACCTGCTCCAAGGAAATCATCATCTGCTGGTCCCATATCCCAATCATATACTTTAATAACGAAATCAGAAGTTAATCTTGAGGCGACTTTCACAATAAATTCTTCATTCCATGCAGGTGAAACAGTTTTCTTAATAACTTTACTCTTGAATACCTTAGCTCCAGCTAATTCAAATACTGCATATGGATCAGATTTTCCTCTTCTATCTGCTGCTGGTAAATTCATTCCATCAAGAAGTGTAACTGTTGCAACACCTTGATTTGTAAATGCTTCAACTGGATCAACCGTCATCACAACTGGTGTATATTTAAATGACATTCTAACTGAATTACCACCCGAATAATCGCCATTTTCACGTGGACGAAGTGTTAAAGTCATTGGTTTATTATAACCTTCTTTAATAATATCAGCAGTATTATATTCACCAATTGCAACTAAACTTTCAAGCGAATCTCGATTTGCTTTTTCTTTTGTTGAAACTGTAACAATTATTCTTGAATGCGATAACTCGCGAACAAGTTCATCACCAACTTCTTCAAACTTACTCTTTCGTCCATGTGATCGTCCTGTTGTATAGGACGGGAAAAGGAAATCATCAAAATAAACCTTAACAAAAACATCACTCTTTGAGAAAGATCCTTCAATAATTTTATATTGAACCAGACCTGATTCATATTTAAATAACTCATCAGGACCAAGTTTCAATTTCTCTGGTTCTTTAACTTCAGTTCCATCAGTTCCAGTAGCTTCAACAGCAGCAGCAGCAACTCCAACATCAGGTTTATCAGCTTTCATTGCAACAGCAGGATCAGCAACTTCAGCTTTCTTTTGTGCTTCAGCTTTCTTTTCTTCTTCAACTTTCTTCTTTGCTGCTTCTGCATCACGTTTCTTCTTTTCTTCAGGTGTTAATGCTGCTTCTGCTGCGGCTGCTTCGGCGGCTGCCTTTTCTTCGGCTTCCATATCTTCTGGATCCATAACATTTAATGCTGGTGAAAATGCAACAGAGTAAAATAAAGTACCCTTTGAGCCTTGGCCAGGCCTTGTAAGAAGTGCTGAATGAATAGTATCATCTTTGAATTCAACTAATTCACCAAGTGAATTTCGTTTAATAATACTTTCAGCATTAATAGCAAACTCACCGAGTGATCTATCTTTTCCATCAGACTCAGCATCCATAACTTCCAAAACAACTTTCTCATTTGCAGCTGTAACTGTTGCATAAATAACTTCATTCCATTCAGGATTAAGATTTCCGTACACTGTAACGGTTCTATTCTTTTGATACCCATTAACCATTGCACGAACATATGGATCAACTTTTCCAACTGATTCTAAGTTTCTTAAGTTTTCTGCTTTAACACAATAAAATCTAAGAATTCCAATTGGTGGAACATATCCACCTGAACCTGAAACTCCTTTAATTGAAACAGGTTTCCATTGTGCTGATAATCGAACACGTCCTCCTGGTGTCATCTTGAACCAATCGTTACCCTTTTCGTTCTCAGTGATCAAATCAGTTAATTTAGTCTTGTATCGAGCAATTTCAGACGATCCAGATAAATCACGATCATCATTGATAACAACAGTTAGAATAGAACTGGTCTTACTCTTAATAAGTAATTCCTTTGCTTCATCCCAAACAGGTGCATTAGTTCTCTTAAGTGCTCTAGAAGTATAAACCTCCTTACCATCAAGGTAATAAACAGCATAAGGATTAAGACCACCTGATCCAAAACCTTTACGAGCAGCCAATTCAAGATCTTTAGCTTGATGACATGTAAATCGAATAACACCAGTATTAAGTTGTGGAGGAGGTTCAACAGTTCCATCTTCGAGTGTCTTTCCGCCAAGAACTGGGAAGAATCGCGCATCGAAGATAAGATCACCACGCTCTTTACCATTTCCAATCACTTTGCCAACAATATTTTCCATTTCAGGATGTGATTCAAGATCAGCAAGAGAGAATGTAACAGTGCCAAGGGTAGTATCAGAACGAACATCATTAAAATCAATAACATCCATAGTAAGAGTATCAGTAAGGGAAGAAACTAAAATAAGCTTAGTCTCGTTCCAGTGCGGAGTAGAGGTATCCTTCTTGATCGAAGTACGGCCAACTTCATTGTTACCATTGATGCTAAGTTTGACATATGGATCAATACTACCGCTGAGCATACCACCACCTTTAAGGCTACGAGCATTGTAGACAGTAACTGAAAGAACACCAATTGAAGCATCATTAGGTACACCAGCAAGCATTTGTTGAACATTGATAGAGAAAGCGTTGGGATCATAAAACATTGGTCCAAGATTCTCATGAACCATTGCTTTAATGAATCCCTCAAGACCAGGAATAAAGTTAATATCGAAACCAAGAGTCTCACCACCAATTGGCTTGAGAACAAAGTCAAAGTAGGGAGGTTTAAGGAATGAGATCGAAACAGTTTGAACGTGAGGGAATGAAGTAATAAGTTTCAATTTAACTTGAATCAAACCTTTGAAAGCCATATCTTGAACAAGGACAGGTAAGTTCTTTGAAATCATACCTTTACCAACACGAACTTGCAATTCAACGAGCGGGTTAACTTTGTTCTTAAGTTGACGAGAAGTAAGATCTTGAATATCACCAGGAACAAATGAAAATCCCCAATCCATAACAACAATATCTTCTTCAGTCTTGGGGTAAGTACGGACGAGATCGATACGAGGAGGCTTAGATCCGACAGTGAAACGTGAGAGTCTGCATTGTTAGTCAGTGGATTATTCATTTCAAAAAGCAATTGAGTACTTACGTTAAGCCATCAATAGGAGTAGGTGTCTTTGTGCCAGAGAGAACTTGGTTCACGGTTTGAATGACCATATCGTTCAGGGTAGGAAGATAGATTGCCCAGAATTTAACAAGGAAAGAGTTGAGCCATTCCATTGTCTCAGAGTCAGTCTCAAGTTTCTTCATTGCTGCTTCTCTGGCAATATCATCACGAACGCGAGTACGTAATCGAAGAATTGAAGTACGGTAGTAAGTTGAAGTAAAAGCAGTTACAACAGCGACCCAAATAAGACCACCGCCGAATCTAGCAATTAACCAAGAGAAGAGAGCAGTGATGAAGATCACTGCGGCATTATGATACCAATCACCAAAAAACTTATCTTTTAAGTAATATTCCAAAAAGGTAACACGGCCACGAAAATCTTCATCGTCGTATTCTTCAGCAAGACTTTCAAGCCATGCACCAATACCACCTGCTTTAAATGATTTCTGCTTCTGCAGTTTCTTCTCTTGAGCCTCAGCAGTAGCTTTTTCGCGAGCGGCGATCTCTTTGGGATCTTCAGGCTCAGGCTCACGGTGCATTGCCCAGAGAGGGTCTTCGGGTTCTGGAGTACGCTCGGTCTGAGTGATTGTTAGTTGAATGTATCTATTTTCGATGGAGATCAGCGAGCCGTACCTTCATAGCGCCAAGCGTTGCGACATCGAGTGCAGTTCCAGCAACCTAGAATAAGAGCTGTCAGCATGGTGATCCAGTAGTTGAACACGACCACATGGAAAAAAAAAAAAACACTCACGTTAGTGGCAACGCCAACAGTTCCGGAAACCACTGTGCCAGCAGCCCCGACAGTGCCAGTGACGACGTTGCCCGCAGTGCCAGCGACAGAGCCCACAGCACCGCCGACGATGGGGATCTTGCCGAACATGCCGCCCTTTTTCTTGCCATTCGGAGTTCCGTCAGTCATGGTGGAGGAATGACGAAAGCGAGAGGGGAATTGAGGACAGGATGGGGAAAGGGAGGGTTGAGGAGGAGAGAGAAAGAGGGACGCGAGGAAGAAATGGATGACGGTGTGAGCGAGTTGAAGTTGGAGTTGGAGTTGCGGGAGCCTGAAACTGCGCCACAGTGGCCGGGGGACGGATTGGCGCGCGGCGCAGGCTTCTTTCTCTGTGGGGCCGTCATGCGCATCGCTGGATGCCGCCACGGCAGAGCACGAATTGTGGTGTTTTGACCACGGAATTATGTATAGTCCATCTACTAATAAATTCACGAAGCGTGGCCGTGAAATGCATACCCGCGCGGTGGAACGCAGCGCATCACGGCGGCGAGAAGCGCGCAGCCACGCGCGGCGCAGAAGCCATCGAAGCATGGAACTATAGTCACCAGCCGCGCCGCGCGATCTTGAGCATTTACGTAGCATCGAGCGCAGTGCGCAATAGCCCAGCCACGGCGTCGCACTCGCACTCGCAATCGAATTGGACTCGAGCCTTAACTCCAGGTTTTCTGCTCTTCCACGCCGTCCGCGAAGCCGCTGTGCCTGCGTCCAAAAGGCGCCACAAGGCGTCACGGCTCTGCGAGCTGTAATCTGCTTGCTACAACTCTGAGGACAAAGCGACCATATAGCGCATCGCCGTCGCCGTGCCGCGCACGGAGCAAAATAAGGTGCAAACGCAAACGCAAACGCAAAGCGCAGAGCGCAAAAATCCCCCCGGGGTTTTGCTGGCGGATCGCATGCAGGAAAAGGGTAACGCGGGCGCAATTTCCTCGGGGCCGTGGACCGTCATTCGTCAGCTGCCACGAGCCAAGGCTGGAAGCATCGATTAACAAAGGCAATGCCTTGTAATTCACAGTAGTTCAATAAATGGTAATAATGCTATTGCTGTGGCAATATTTATTTGATATATCTTCACATGCAATGATGCCATTCATACCATCTGCACGAGCAGGACTCCAGAACACGGAACGCTCTAAACGGCGTCATCGCGCGGCACTAGCTTGCAATCACTGTCCAATAAAATAATTTACCGTTTTTGACTTGACTCCTCACTGATCGAGATCGTCATATGAGGTCGTTGGTCGTTACTTGTCTGCGCACGGAGCCAGGCAACTGCAAATCCGCAATTAAACTAATGTCCAATCTACTGAAGCTTACAGTATCCACCGTACTTTTCAGTCTGGCATCTGCCGCACCTTTCCAGTATATCGCCGTAAGCCCGTGATGGCGTAATTCAGGGCATCAGCCACACTCATACTGTAGATCGAGTTACCTCCCTTCTACCGTATTTATATTTCGAGTTCTACAAGATCAAGTCTCAAGCTCACATACTGTACGATTATCAGCTAAACTACTTAAACATACACATAAACATAAATCATGTAACAAACAACATAACCAAAACTACCTAGATCGCGATTTATCGTACAGTATAGTATAATATGTGCAAATAAAGGCATAATTATACACACAATCTCATAGTACACATACAGTTAAAAATAAAGAGACAATTAACTAATCAACCGATACATCATAAGCATAAATCAAAGAAATAAATAATCAATCAATCAATCAATCAAGTTGAACGAAATTAAATAAATTAATCAGTTCCTTTTAAAGCTACTGGTCTCCATAATGCTGATAATCGAATACTTGCACCAGGTGTCATTTTAAACCAGTCTTTTTCCTTTTCATTTTGAGCAATTAATTCACTCAATGTGGTCTTATATCTTGCAATTTCTGATGATCCTGATAAATCTCCATCATCATTAATAATAACTGTTAAAGTTGCATTACTTTTACTTTTAATAAGTAATTCTTTAGATTCGTCCCAAACTGGTGAATTAGTACGTTTGAGAACTCTTGTTGTATGCACTTCCTTTCCATCAAGATAATAAACTGCATATGGATTAAGTCCACCTGATCCAAAACTTTTACTTGCTGCTAATTCAAGGTCTTTTGCCTGATGACATGTAAATCTAATCACACCGGTATTAACCTCAGGTAATGGTTCCGTTGTACCATCTTCAAGAGTCTTGGGAACTAAAACTGGGAAATAATGCACATCAAATAAAAGTTCACCCCGTTCTTTACCATTTCCAATAATTTTGCCAACAATTCCTTCATTAATTGGTTGTGGCTCAAGATCAGCTAATGGGAAAGTAACTGTACCAATACTAGTATCAGCACGAAGATCATTGAAATCAATTACTTCCATATTAAGTGTGTCTGTGAAAGAAGAAATCAAAATAAGTTTAGTCTCATCCCAGCTTGGTGTAAGTGTATCTTGCTTTGTTGATGTACGTCCAACTTCTGTTGTACCATTAATATCAAATTTAACATATGGATCAAGTGCTCCGCTAAGTAAACCACCACCTTTAATGTTGCGTGCATTATGAACTGTAACTGAAAGAACACCAATTGTTGTATCTTTAGGTACAGCAGCAAGCATTTCTGGAACATTAATAGTCATAGCATTAGGACTGTAAAACATGGGACCAAGGTTATCATGAACTTGTGATTTGATAAATCCTTCAAGACCAGGAATGAAATTAATATCGAATCCCAGAGTTTCACCACCAATTGGTTTGAGAATAAAGTCAAAGTATGGAGGTTTGAGGAATGAAATTGAAACTGTTTCAACATGAGGAAAGTCAGGAATTAACTTCACTTTAATCTGAATCATTCCCTTAAAGGCCATATCTTGAACTAAAACAGGTAAGTTCTTTGAGATGATACCCTTACCAACACGAACTTGAAGCTCAACAAGTGGATTAATCTTATTCTTTAATTGACGTGATGTAAGATCTTGAACGTCATTTGGAACAAATGAAAATCCCCAATCCATTACAATCATATCTGGTTCAGTTTTGGGGTAAGTACGGATAAGTTCCACGCGTGGTGGTTTGGATCCAAGTGTAAATCGCGAGAGTCTAAATCGTTAGTCAATTGATTATTAAATTTATAAAGTAAACTGAATACTTACGTTAAACCATCAACAGGAGTAGGAGTCTCGGTACCAGAAAGTACTTGGTTTGCGGTTTGAATAACCATATCGTTAAGTGTAGGAAGATAAATTGCCCAAAATTTGACCAAGAAAGAGTTAAGCCACTCCATTGTTTCGGCATCGGTGTCAAGATTCTTCAAGGCAGAAGCACGAGAAAGATCATCAGTAACACGAGAACGTAAACGATTAATTGAATGACGACAGTAACTTGAAGTAAAAGCAGTAATGATAATAATCCAAAGAATTGAACCACCAAAACGTGCAACTAACCAAGACATAAATGCAGTAACGAAAACAACTGACGCATTGCTATACCAATCACCAAAAAGTTTATCCTTTAAATAATATTCAAGAAAGGTAACTCGACTACGAATTTCTTCATCTTCGAATTCTTCTTGGAGATTTTCAAGCCATGCTCCTACTCCACCATGTTTAAGTGAACGTTTCTTTCGTAATTTCTTTGCTTCTGCTTCTGCAGCTGCCTTTTCACGAGCCGCAATTACAGCTGGATCCTCAGGTGGTGGCTCAAGTGGTATGTCAGGAAGTTTAGGTACTGGTGTCTTCTCCTGTGGTTATTATTAGCTGGTTGAAACAAACGCCCGCCGGAGTTAGTCAATTGAACGTACCTTTAATGCGCCGAGAGTAGCAACATCGAGAGCCGTTCCAGCAACCTATGTGAATGATATCGTCAGTAAACAGATCAATGTGCTAAATAAAAAGAAGAAAAAAAATACAGCAAACGTACATTGGTAGCTACTCCGACGGTACTTGAGACGACATTACCAGCAGCGCCGACAGTGCCTGTGACCACACTTCCAGCGGCACCAGCGACAGTGTTTACAGCACCACCGACAACTGGGATCTTGCCGAAAATTCCAGCTTTCTTCTTTCCGTTTGGAGTTTCACCAGCCATGACGATGATTTACGAAAAAGAGAAGCCGGCAAGCGGGATGGGTGGTGAATTGAGCAGGTGCAAGGAGGAAGAAGGAGAGGGACGACGGAAAAAAGAGATTGAAGGTTGTTGGAGGAGTGATCGAGATGAGACAAAGATCAAGTCTTCAGGGCGCTGCGCCACAGTGGCCGGGGTGGTTTTGCAGGGCGCGCACGCGGGCGGTGGCGCAGCGCGGCTCTGTCTGCACTTCTGCAGTGCTCACAAAAGTGGCAGTGCTGGCTCGGACTGGATCTGGGAAATCACCGATCAAAGCCACCGCATAAATTCCGGTGTTGTGCTTGGATACAAGTGTAAATAAACTAATTGAAATGCAATGTATTATTTATTACTATCGGTATATTTACAGTGTGCAACAGAGCGCACAAAGCACACTGTACTGCACGTGGTATACTTATTTGCAGCCCTGCACCGCCACTTGCGGCGTAGAAGTCCCGAAACGCCGCACGCGATCTTTCTGAGCGCCGCGCTCTCTGCTTGCAGAACTCTCGAATGAAGCGCCGATGCGAGCTCGTGCTGTGTTGCGCCTTGCTGTCGACTGCCGCAGCCACTCACTCTAGCAAGCACTTGCTCCACTGCATTGCACCGCGAACCATCTTGCTTCCGTGCCGTGTGCGGAGCTGGAGCATCGTGAAATACCGTTTACCTCAATTGCATAGCACTACTCAGCATCGTGCATGATCTACTGCACAAAGCAGATAGTAACGCCGCTAACGGCTCTCGCGCCGTCTTCTAGAACGTAGATCAACGAACGCCCTTCCTCAATCTTCAGCAAAACCTACTCACTCTCATTCCGCACCACCACTCCGGCTCCTCGTGCCTTCCCGTCCTTATCACAAACTCCATCCACGAATACCCATTCCACTCCTAAACTCACGTTATTCCCAATACTATCAAATACACTTTCCCGAAGACAAGGCGCTAAGTATACTGTCGAATGTCCACTGCCACGTACCATTGAAACAAGCTCATCTGCAGTATCAACACATCCGATCTTGGTGGTTAACTTGCCATATCGACAACTTGCACCACATGAATCTTCACTTCTTACAATCGAACTATCCTCCTCATCATCATCGTCATCACTTCCATCTTCAGCAGGAACGCGTGGCACATATGTTGTATTAACAGCAGTTCCAGTAAATTCAACTCCAGCGCCAGCAGGTAACTTTCTAACCACAACACAAAACCAGCCAAAATCTTCATCGGCATCTCCATTATCTTCTGCGTTTTCTTTCATTTTCTTAATGACTGCAGCTGCAGCAATTGCTTTATCCCAAGAAATAGCCATTCCAACAACAAATGCAAATTGACCAGCTCTTGTTTCACATATTCTTCCACCATTAGATTTTCCAACAATAGCACTTCTCACTCTAATTAAATTCTGTAATGAAAGTCCAGCTGCACCAATTTCTAAACTGATATTTTCGTCAAAATCTTCTTTACTAGCCACTACCATTTTCTTTGGAACAAGTGGAATTTGACCTGCAAGAAATACACTTTCTTTTGCCCAAATTGCTTGAGAATATGGTCCAATATTAGCAGGTGCCCAATAACTTCTACCACGAACATGTAAACCTTTTCTGATTACTTGTGCATCATTTTGTAAATTTGGTTTTAATACAACAACAGATAACGATGCAGGTCCATATGATTTTGGTAATGATGATGAAATACATGCTCGTGCCGGTGGATTTGGACGGCGTGTATCATGTATTTTATCATCATCTCTTCGAAAAAATGATTCATATGCTGTATTAGCAGCTGCAAAATCTTGCATATCTCGTAAAATTAATGATATGTAGACAATTGCGTAGGCATCGTTGATTGAATGTTGATTGAGAATTTGCCATAAAGTGGAAAACATCTCTGAAACTGCTTCTGATGTAGACATGGTTGGAGAGGTGGCATGTATGTTACTTATGTATAGCCAAGTACCCGTATCACATACAGATGGACCACCGGTCTCAACATCAAATTCAGATTTATCGACCGTGACAGTTTCCTTGGCAAATTCAACCTTATCAGCACTCTCGACAACTTCTTTCATATACTCTTCCAACATCTCCGGCGCCGCAACATCAGCATTCGCTTTTTCTTCAATTTTCTTTTCAACATGAGCCTTGACTTTTAAATACGCAACACCATCACCTCCTTCACCAACAACGTGACTTTCATCGATAACTATTCTTCCTTTCTTAAACACAGGACAATCTAATACCAAAGTTTCATATTCCCCACCTTCACCACATAGATGACTTCCGTATACTTGATTAAGTTTTATTAATTTTGAATAAACTTGATCCAAAGTACGACCTAAATCAATATTACCTTCAAGTCCAGCTCCTGCAACTTTAATTAAAATTGCACTAACATTACTTGAAATCATTTCTTCAAGTAAATCGATTTGATTTCGTCTCCAAAGGTATGAAAGACAGGTTAATCCTAATCTTGCACATACATCTTCAACCCTTGTTCTTTGATATGTAGATAAAATTGCACCAACTGAAACAGCAGTGATATCAGGATGTGCACTTAATACTTTTGATAATAAATGATATAAATCTTCAGTTTCATCATTAGCAGTTACAACATATTCTAAATCAGAAGAAATTGTAGATCCATTAATTTCTCCTCTATAAAGTGGAACTCCAAAACATTCTGGATAAAGTGATAAAACTGTATGTCCAACTGTTTGATACATGAAACTATCTAATTCATGAATTTCATCTTCTTCATTCCCTGATTTAGGTATCGGTGGATGTAAATTTGCTAACGCGGCTAATTCATGACCATTTTTAACCGCATGCATAATATTAAAGCATGAATCTTTACCACCAGATACCAATGCCACAAACTTCATCTAAATTCAAAAAAGAATTAATTAGTTTTTAATTCTTTAAATATAAATGAATGTACGTGATCTTCTATGACGAATAAAAGTATAAATTGCAATCATCCGCCTCAAACAGTCCGTTTATAAATTAATCTTGCATCAAACTATTTTGAAATCTTATCAAAGAGTGAAAATATTTAAGTCTTTGGATCTTGTAAAACCATTGAAGTAAGTGATTACTTTATGATTGAGTTGTGCATTTGGTCGGAAGTGGGCAGATGATTGTTTCGTCCGTGAAGATTTTCAGAAATATATTGAATATTGAACATACCTTGCTTGTCTAATTCATGAGTCAGTTTGTAAATTTATATAACGCAGTTTATCTTCATTGTCAAGTTATATGTACTATCTTGAATACAGTGTACTCAATCACATTTCACTTAATTGTGTACACACAGATTTATTGAGTGTACGATATCTCGAAGGTACGGTAGACGTCGCAAGAAATTTGCACCACGTCAAAAAATGAGCCGCACACACAAATTGTTGGTGGACGGCCATAATGACACAGACAGTGTTTTCAGAGAATGAGTATGAGCTACGTACGTGAGTATGCAGCTGATAGCCAACTATCTTACAACGAAGTCAGTGATGAAAATGAGAGCGCCATAGCAGACGGCAAGAACTACTATGAGAGCGATCGGCACGTGAAATGTGTCAAGCTCTACAAAACTGCCGATTCATTCACCAAAGAAAATACTAACATTTCCGGCATGGAAGGTGAACCGACGCGTGCTGATATCAATCGTTTGTCGAGAGAGCGAACAGCACTCGCGAATCTTTTGGAGCAGTGCAATGAGATGTTCGAAGACTGGGCACACAACTGACCGAAGTTCATGCGATATCAGGCCGAACAACCAATATTGGCAAGGGCGGACTAAATTTATAAGCAAATGACATTGAGAAGAGTCGCTCAGCGTAGTCTCCGCAGCCATATTGGCACAAGACAGTCTGGTGAGTTACTGGTGAGAATTGGTCAATGAGCTGTTAAAATCAGGCGTTATATTACCGAGATACAGAGATTAGCAGAAGAAGTGAGTCGTAATAAAATCCTATCACTGCAATGTGTTCTAGTTCTAACTTCATGAAGCTCATGCCAGACTTGTCGGTAGATAATCTTGATGCTGATGCTATCATACAGGGGGATCCTGACAACACAGTCACTCGTCTTATACAAGAACTTTCCACCGAAGACACCGAGAGATCGCGCTGGTCGACCGATGCTGAGTTCGCAGGTATTTTTGGATGTATTTATTAGACGAATGGCTGCCATTGATGAAGTTAGGCCCGAATCGAATTGGAAAATGCAATTTGTTACAGCATCGCATCTATACATGTCCACATGAATCTGCTGAAACGGCAGGGACCATTCTATGAACTTGCGGCAGCAAATCTTTACGCAGAACGCAATGCGCTTGCTGTTTTCAAATTCAGAATGCCGGTATTACGCTCATACGTCGAAGCGGAGCTTGTAACGGAAATGACCGCCGTGTTACATGAAAATACATCGGTCATGGTAAGATATCATAGAGACCATGAAGAAGCAGATGATTCTGACGAGGATGTTATGGAGGAAGATGCTGCAGAACCATATCCTGGATTGGTAGAAGTAGATGGCTTGAACCCTGACTTTTCAATAGATGTCATAAATGATGATCTAGCTGATGACATTTCTGAAGATGAAGCTAATGACATCGATGGCGTAAATGAAGATGATGGATGGAACGATGAAGGTTGCGGAGGCAGTTAATCACAAGCACGGTTCCCGACATGTACGATCACCCAATGTGTATTTCTTGATTTGGATAATTCGGTTGTCTTGATATATAAGTTACGACTGTGTTGATGCATTGCATAAGTTAAGATTGTACATATAATAGCTAGAAGAAAATTTAAGTCTTTGATCTGACAATGATCGATTGTCGGACACTAATATATTTTGACACATACGTACCATATTTTCATAAACTTCCTTCACCGTATTGCACTCGTCATATCGTACGCTGTACAGATATTACTGACGTAATGAAGCGTAATGTACCAGTAAAATACAGTAACACTGTGTATCGGAAGACAAATTTTATGTACTGTACTAAACGATTTATTCTGCTTGGCGAGGGAGTGGACGGACAAATCAACGCGAACAACAACAGCACTTATAAACTTCGCAATGTCTGACGCGCGCCCCGCCCCGAGCTTATAAAGGCACGCCGCACAAACTTCAGTTAAAAATATTGCGGCTCTTTTCACCAATTTGGCGTGGAAGGATAAACTTCAGTTAGTCCAAAATCACAGCTGGAGGGGTTAGGTTCTACATGCGGTTTCTGACACCCATTGCCAGTCTCGTCACACGTCGCGAGATACGGTACTTGTAATCGACATGGCAAGCTACAGTAGATAAGGCAATTAGAACCACATAAAGACGAAACAAGAAGGAGAACTGGATTACTGTATAATATCTTGCAATCATGCTGACCAAGTTGATCTTGTTACGTTGAGATGCATTGCCATCACTCTGACTTTGAGTCAAGGAGTCAAGCATGTTGGTACTCAAAACCGAGTCTCGCAGCATGAAGTATGCGCGAACCACGCCCGCAACATACCAAAAGGCATTCTACAACAATTTATTACTTAAAAACATGTTTAACTTTTTTAATGAACCGAATATAAGTCAACTAACACTTTCATATTTAGCTGTTGCTGCGGGTTTATACAAAATGGTTTAGAACAGGGAGTTTGATCTGTGTAGATACATCGGCGTCATGCACGGGATTGATTCCGATGAGGTGCGCGTGACTTACGGATCTATGTTTATGCTGAGTTAGAGGGGTACTGACCGTATGTACTGAAATACCACCATCGACGGTTTACGGTTTTGGATTTTTGGTCATGGGATTATAATCTGACTGAGTTATGTGAAATGATTAAAAGTAAGAAGGTATGAAGAGACGTGATACCTGAATTTGATGACGAACCTCGACTTCAAGATTGACGAAGAGATTGTCTGATGAACTGATAGTAATATAGTGAAATATTAAGGCTATTTTACTATGACCTCTAAGGCAATATCGGATTGATTAAGGCATTTGAAAGTCGACGAGTAAAGGCGATATGTCACATGCGTCTGAGGGGCGAAGGAGATCCAAGAGTTACCTACCTTGAGTTTTAAACAAGTGAGAACAAGTGAGATAGAGATTTATACAGGCAATATCAATCGATGATGAAGATGACTGTTGGTAAGAGTATAGCGTGGATTAAGTCATTTAGTCATTTGAAAGTATACTTGTGAATATGCTCAATTTACAATGAATAGAGCGTTTGAGATTGAATACCGGTATTGAAGGCGAAGATCATAGCCGCATTATTTATTCCGAGATACGATATATTTAACTCTGACATGGTATGTAAAAGAAAATGATAACGTTGGAAGTGCGTTTAAGTGAAGCTTGCGAATGTCGTGAAGTGAGGTCAGGATTCATTATAACCGGTTGAAAGTGTGGGTATCCAGCACTTTTACTTTCTTGTGTTACATACTATCACAACTTAAGATACTGTTATTTACAAGAGAGTTTGATCCTTTGCTCAATGCATGGTCAAGTGAGAGGATCATTATTTGTATATGTAGTGATACCACGGTTTAATCACTAACAAGACAACAAATACCCTTTCACAGCCTAGTGACTGAATTTTTATATTTACGTTTATACCCGATTCTCAAGAGCTAGTCGTCTAGTCATCTTTGTCTCTTTTGTATTCAGCGTTATGGTATACTGTAAGAAATGATCATGCATGTAATTGTTCCCTGCGTGCAGCGGATTAATCACTGGATAAATAGGCAATATACAAGTATTAAAGGGGAAGGAGGGGTTCTTTCGAAATTGATTTAAATGACGTCTGAGGCGTTTGAGTACCGGACATGATGAATTGAGCACGGTCATGCAGTATTGGTCGTACCGTAGAAATTGAGTACAGCATCAGCATCTGTAAGTCATGTCAGAGCTCGAGAATTATAATTATGCTGCACCTTACATTACTTTACATATGTTATTCAATTTGATATACCGCAATAGAATTGTAAATATTGGTCGTGTGCGCCTATATTTCCGGCGTTTCGGTCGGCAGTATTGCAGCATGCACGGTACAAGTCTTGTAGCTCTGGATTTCAGCTCTCCGCTAATTTGACATCTCAATCATGATGCCTGATGCCCCCATGCCCATTGATTCAGTATCAGCTATTGTATTCAAAAAAAACAACGACCAAGACAATACTACGTGCAACCAATGTTCAATCTGCCGATCTAACAACGACCCGAATGCCGCAACCAGTCGCGGAGCTGAATATCCGTGACCAATAAGTGGACCTAATGAACTCAGTCTGCCCGCACGTGACTAAAAACTAAGTGTGGGGGAAACCCCGGACTTGCTCGGCGCGGGCACCGTTGATTTCGCTGGGCAGCAGACAAGCGCTTGAAGCGCACAGCTGCGTCCAGCCAAGCTTTGGCGCGTGCGTGTGCGCGTGTCCACAACTTGTCTCTGCTGCACGCTCAATGGAACATCGTTGCGCCTAGCTTGTACTACCGATATAGCCTTTTTGGCTGTAGTCAGCTTCTGGCCTCGCTACACCGCATTTGGGCCCTCTCGCCGCCGGATGTCTTCCGAGCGCTTTCCATTGGCCCTCTCGTAGTCCGCGCGCACTTCTATCGCCCATAGACCACCGCTCGTCAACAGTACTTCCGTTTCTGCCGCCGCCTATTTCCGCCCCCGCACCACTCCGCTTGCCCCGCCGTCATCCCTTCCCCACACCGGTGCCTGTCCGGCCCCGCATCTCGAAGTGTATATAGACTATATATCCACGTTATATACCCCCTCGGTCCCCTTTGTTCCCCACAGTTTCCTTCCTTTCCCCGTATCCCCACACTCCATCTCTGGCCCATTACCCAACCACGGAACCGCCGCCAAAATGAAGATGCCAAAAGTTTACAACACGTATCTCACCGCCGGTGTAGCAACCATTGGCGGTGCTTTGTTCGGTTTCGATGTTTCCTCAATGTCAGCGATTATTGGAACACGTCAGTACATTGATTATTTCAATAGTCCTAGCCCAACATTACAAGGTGGAATTACAGCTTCCATGTCAGCGGGTTCACTTGTTGGTGCACTTATAGCTGGTTACGTATGTGATAGACTTGGTCGACGAAATACAATTCAATTTTCAGCAATTCTTTGGATTATCGGTTCAACTATCTCTTGTGCTGCTCAAAATGTTGCAATGCTGATCGTTGGTCGCGTTCTTAACGGTCTTTGTGTCGGTTTCACGTCAAGTCAAGTTCCTGTATACTTGGCAGAAATTGCCAAACGCGAAATTCGTGGTCGGGTTATTGCTTGTCAGCAATGGGCTATTGAATGGGGTATTTTGATTTTATATTTCGTTGGATATGGATGCAGTTACATTGATAGTACAGCATCATTCAGAATTCCATGGGGTGTTCAAATTGTTCCAGCAGCACTTTTATTCGTTTTACTTCCATTATGTCCAGAATCCCCCCGTTGGTTAGCAAGTAAAAACAGATGGGATGAAGCCCATGAGATTCTTGCACATGTTCATGCCAAAGGAAACCGTGAAGATCCAGTTGTTCTTGCTGAATTACTCGAGATTCGCGAGATTGTTGAGCTTGAGTCATCTCTTAACAGTTCATACATGGCTCTGTTTTCAAAGAATATGTACAAACGTACCATTGTTGGTATCATGTGTCAAGTTTGGCAACAATTAGCAGGTGGAAATGTTATGATGTATTATGTTGTTTATGTGTTCCAAATGGCTGGTCTTAAAGGAGACACCGATCTTATTGCATCATCAGTTCAATATGTTGTTTTCATTGTATTTACAATTCCAGTATTGTTTTACATTGATATCGCTGGTCGAAGACTACTTATGCTTCTTGGTTCACTTGGAATGGGTGCATTTGTGTTTGCAGTTGGAGGTATTCTTGCAGCTTATGCTGAAACTGTTGCTGAAGTTGATGGAAATCCTAATATTCATCTTACACTTGAGAATAACTATGGCGCATCGCGCGCAGTTCTTGTTTGCAGTTATCTTTTCATTATGGTATACTCACTCACATGGGCACCAACAGCATGGGTATATGCACCAGAAGTATTCCCATTATACCTTCGATCAAAGGGCATGTCAGCAGCAGCAGCAGGAAATTGGGCCATGAACTTTGCATTAGCATTTTATGTTCCTCCAGCGCTTAACAATATTGGATATAAAACATTCATTATCTTTGGAGTCTTCTGTATGGCCATGTTCATTCATATTTTCTTTACATTCCCTGAGACTGCAAGGAAGACATTAGAGGAGATTGAAGAACTATTCGCACCCGGTGCACCACCCGCCTGGAGAACCAAGGTTGGTAATTCACGTATGGTTGAGGAAGTTCATGAACTTGAGACTGGTGAAAAGGCAGAGAAGGTTGAACAAATTGAGAGAATTGAACGTGAGGAGCACGACTACCAGAAGAAGGAGGCATAGTCATGATATTTTGGACTTAGAAATGGTGGTGCGGAGTATATGTCGTCATGTGTATCAGTAGTTGCTGCTATCGTATAGCTTAATTGGGATTTGAAAGGACCAGTTCGGATTAACAGATGCCGTAGCCGCGTCGGAGATGATAGTAGAGCTTGCTGTATGATGTACGGTAGTACTGTACGTGATACGTAGATGAGGGATATAGACGGAGATCATCGTGATCTTCATGAGTTCATGTGGGAGCAGAGAGGAGAGGACGAGGAGCTGAGGAGCGTGACCCACGGTGAATGCCGCTCGCCGCTCAAGACCGCCGAGGTGCTGAACTGGTGAACAGCTCACAGAATGCGCGGCCGTCGGAGTTGTCTGTTCGAAGCTTCCACGGCGGACTAAGCGACGGCGTTCGCTTCCGTGATTCCGTCTTCCGACGCCGTAATTCGGAGTTGCATGGGCAGCTGTGCCTGTCACCTTGTGACGCTTGGCTGCCCTTTGCGGCCGCTTGGTGGGGCTTAAGTCGAATAAGCGCGGTGGCGTGCTTCGGCCGCCTGACGGCTGACGTCACGTCGCCGCCCAGCAGGGTCACGTACCGAGGTATGCCGGCGCTTGCCCAAACCGACACGGAGATCGGTGGATCCGGGCCGACATGGAACCGCGCCGACGATCGAGTCCCCCGCCTATTTCTAGCCGGCGCCCCGCTGCTGCAGGGGCTGCTGCTTCTTCTCCTCCTCCGTCTATTCACAACATCACCACATTCTGATATTCATCTATTCATTTGGCATTCCTCTGCAGTATCAACACTATGACCGCAGCAACTGAATCACATACTCATCCTCCACCAGCGCACCCCGCATCTCCACCAGCGCGCATCTCCCATATGCACTCACCGCCCAGCTCACCACCAACTCGCCACTCACCACTTCGATCTCCACAATCGCCTGCATCATCTCATTCTCATTCCTCAGATAGCCAACGTCCATTCTCGCCTGAAGAAGAAGCTCAACATATAGATCAAGCTTTCAGAGTATTATTATCAAGTCGGACTTCGTCGTCTGAAGCATTGCCGATCGCTACTTCTCTTGTTAGTGGTAATGCTGAGCGTGATCATTTATCCTTAAGTGATCATATTCAATCTCTTCGCGAACACCTTAACGACTGGCGTGTTCCTGACACTGGTAAAGTCAGCTTCAAAGACATACCTGATGTACTGGTTTCAATCTTCGGTCGATTCAGAGCAGATAGTTTCATTGAGCCTCGTGAACTATTACCATTCCACAAGACACCACTTACACCAGCCTCTCAATCGCCACCTTCACCGCCGCTAGAATCAGCTGAATCAACATTACCTATAACTGCGATTGCAAACACACATCCGATTCAACAAAATTCAACTAATCCTCCACCTAAAGCAATCTTAGGTACTACTGGCGTTGGTCGTCCTAAATTATTTTATTCATCTCAAGTTAATGCGCCGTTTGAATTATTTGCAGTTCATTGGGATGGCGGCGAAGGTGCTCAGATGTCTCCTGCTACAAACGCGATTGAAAAATTGAATTTAGGAAGTGCAGATACTGTTGCAAGCATGTCGTCAATTTCATCAACATGCTCTCAGTGTGCAAATTCAACTCAAGAATCACCTATCAATGATGTACCTCCATCAGAGCTCACGCCAAGCATTCCGCCAATACAAGAGACTAACGACACTCACGAGCACGAGCATCACAAATCATCTTCTCACAAACTTCCGCACATTCCACATCCCCATGTTCATCTTCATCATTCACATCATGAACCAACTCAACCACATCACTCATCGCTACCAACCGCATCAACATTTGCAAAATTAATTTCAATTCCATCAAATACACCTGTTCGAGTTGTATCACCTGAAGAATTTGATCCGGCGGGTGCTTATTCTCATGTTGGCGTTGCAATCTCTGCTGCAACTGGTAGTTCTGTTAAAATTTATCAAGGTGCTGGTGGTGATGGTAGAGTTTTCTACTGGATTGTTGGTAAACTTAGTGGAAAACATACACTGATTGGTGCAAGTACTTTTGCTGTATTCCAAAGTTTAACGACTGACGATGATACACCAATGTTAAAAAAGACATCCAGTGACGAAGATAGATTTAAAGATGCAGATGAAGGAGCTGAAACAAAGCCTGATGCGGCATCAAAAGCAACATCGGAGTAAGATCAGGTATCTCTCCATATACAATTAACTTATATACATTACAACCATCAACATCTATTAAAGACATGTTATTTCTAATATTCATTTGATTTATACTCGAAATTTATTTGATATTGGCGTTTATTTATGGGAGTTTTTGGGTGATGATGGTATATATAATAGTTTCATTTTAACTTGTAGCTGGCTACAAGTTCATTGTTGGAGTAGGTTGTGCTTTTACATATATATATTTACTTATTGCAATAAAAAATTCTCTATAAAATTTATTATTCTATTAACATTCGTCAGTATTGCCATGTGAACATTCGAACAGCCATGTCCTGTCGTTGCGGCGATGGCGAGTGGTTCTGTCCCCAGAGTTATTCAGGGGTTGTACAGACCCCATCACAGTCTGTGCTTGTCTCCGTCGGGCCATGCAATTGTGCTTGCTTGAATGCTTGCTCGGGCCGCTTGCTCGCCGGCCAGCAATTAGCCAGATACAGCCGGTAAGCCACAGGCTCACTGCGCTGAATCAAGTGACACAGAACAGTATTCATACGACAGCCGATAAATGATGCGGCGAGATAATGCGCGCGGTACCCAGCAATACTCAACTTGAATGAGCGATTTTAAGATATAGCTGGCATTGCTTCGTAGACTTGGCCAATTCGGTCTCGATTACAGAGTATCCTATAACTCTTACGAATAATAGCAGTAAATATAACAAATTTACGATATCAGGAATAAAATATATAATCTGCGACATCATGTACCTTTTCAACCGATACAGTCTCTTTAATCCATAAGCTGCCAGATATACGTATTAACGCGCGGTATATGATTGAAGATGCGGCGTATAGCTTCGGCCGAGCATCGGGATCTTGATTCCGGGACCTGAAACGGCTGCTGCGGTTTCTATGCAGTGTTTGCAATCAGCCACTAACTTGTCATGCAATTAATCAAACGGATCTAGAGCAGCGCAATTGTCACGATACATTCACAGAGTTGAGCTGACCACTTTTTACTTTGCATGATTGTTATTGACATGATGTGAAAGCATTTTCCTGCTGGACGTCAGCTGTTGACTGATTCGAACAAACCACACCTGTTCAGCGCAAAAGGTTGATATACGTATCGTATATGCCGCTCGTCGGATGGAGGCTTCTCCACACTGCATGTTATCGAAGAACAGGCGGCATTAAAGCCCCGGTGATAAAGCTTTGATACCGCAATTAAGCCAAGCACTGACGGTTTCTGTGGCTTTATACACGCACAACAGGCTGAGCCTCTGGGCAAACTGTCCAAGAAATCTTCTTTCTCCACCGCATCATTGTTAATTTACCGTGGTCTGTGCCAAGCTCGGCCCCGATACAGAATACAGTACAGTATCATCAATTCACTGCAATTTTTATATGCAAATATCCTGTCAATACCGAATTACAGACCTCTATGAGTTTTACAACTATACGCTCCAACCATACTGTACCTCGCACGCACCCGCCTATCTTTGCCACGGGCCAGCGCGGTATTCCCCACGATGAACGCACGTTCCAGGCAATTAACACGACCTCACTGTCTCGTCACCGTGAATTATCGGGGCTAGGCCGGCTTCCCTATCAAATCTCCACTCACTATCCCACTTTGAGCGTTGATACCGGCTAACAATTACCATACAGCGCCTTTCTCGGTATCCCCATGCAATCTCAGCTCTAGCCACTCATCGATAACTAGGTTCGGGATACATGTAGTCAAGCCACTATAAGCACCCTGACTCCCCGGAATCACTTCCTTGGTTATCTTTCGACTTTCATTGTCTTTTATCTGTGCGTGGCCAACCATACCATCACTACTTTTTTGTAGAGTTTGGTGTGTAACAGGACTGGTGAGTTTTATTGAAATACACAATTTTGAATGAATTGAAAAATCTAACTGATTGTTACAGCACAATGAGTGAGTTCGACGAGAAGAAACTAGCCTCCGTCGAGGTCACCGCTGCGCCGGTTGACGAGGTCGATTACAACTATGACAAGACAACTACGATTGATATCGATAGGGAGAAGGCGATTTCACGTCTTAAGAATATGAATGGTACAGGAGATACTGATGATGTTGATGTTCTTGCCGATAGAGCTTCTGCATATTTATATGAGAAATTACTTATTACATCTCTTGAAGAGAGTCTTGATATTTTGGCTAAGGCATTGGAATATCATCACGGTGATGTTAACTTTGAAGATGAGATTTATAATAAGATTGAGAGAATGCTTCAAGGTCCTGAGGTTTATGGCGAAGATTATGATACATATGAGCTTGATACTCGTCTTGAGGCTGTTGTCATTAAGTATCACTCTCCATATCCCGAAGTGAGAGCTGTCACAGATCCTTTCGATGATTATGAACTTCCTGTTGAGACAATTCGTGCTTATTTCCTTGGACTTATTTGGGTAGCAGTTGGTTCGTTCATTAATGAGTTCTTCTCATTCCGTCAACCAAGTTTGAAATTAGGTTCAACGGTTATTCAACTTCTCCTTTATCCATGTGGTAAATTTACTGAATTACTTCCAAACTGGGGTTTTACAATGGGTGGAGTTCGTTATAGTATTAATCCTGGTAAATGGTCAATTAAAGAGCAAATGTTAGCAACACTCATGATTAATGTTGGTGCTCAATCTTCAAATTGGATGTCAATGACAGTTACACTTCGTCATACACGCTTCTTTGGATTTAAATGGGTTAACTTTGGATTTGTTTGGGTTATGAACTTTGCTAGTTTATACTTCGGTTATGGTTTAAGTGGAATGATGCGTAAACTTGTCATCTTCCCTGTTAAGGCCATGTTCCCTAATGTCCTTCCTACCCTTGCCCTCAGTCGTGCATTAATTATTCGTGAATCCAAGAGTTCAGTTAATGGATGGTCAATTTCACGTCAGAAATTCTTCTACACAACTTTAATCATTTCATTCTTTTGGTTCTTTGTACCAAATTTCTTATTCACTGCACTTAGTTCATTTAATTGGATGACATGGATTGCTCCAAACAATGTTCAATTGGCAATGTGGACTGGTTCATTTATTGGTCTTGGACTTAATCCAATTTCAACTTTTGATTGGTCTGTTATTAATTACATGACACCACTTGTCTATCCTTTCTTTGCAAATCTTAATCAATTTATTGGTACTATTATTTCAGCTGCTGTTCTTGCTGGTTTATACTGGTCAAATTATCATTGGACAGGTTACTTACCACCTAATGCAAACACTATTTACGATAGATGGGGTAATACTTTCAATCTTAGTCGTATTCTCACCAATGCCCAATTTGATGAAGAGAAATATAGTGCATACTCACCGCCATTTATTACAGCTGGTCATTTAGTTGGTACTGGTGGTTTATGGGCCATGTATACATGTACATTTACCTACACTGTTATCAGTGAATACAAACTTTTATGGGCGACACTAAAGATGTTTGGAAGATCAATTCGTCATCCATTGCGTAAGACCTTAGAAGAATTTGATGATCCTCATTCACGTCTTATGTCAAGATATCCTGAAGTTCCTGACTGGTGGTATGCCGCATGTTTCTTTGTTGGATTAGGAACTGCATTTGCTGCTATTTTCGCTTGGCCTACAACTGTACCAATTTGGACTTTAATTGCTGTTTTCTTATTCAATATTGGTATGTATATGCCAACACTTGTCGTGCTTTCAAGAACTGGTTATTCCAATGGATTTGGTGCATTCTCAGTTATTTTAGCTGGTTATATGGATCCTGGTAATGCTGTTACCAACATTGTTATTCGTATGTGGGGTTATAATATTGATGTTCAATCTGAGACATTTATTGGAGATCAAAAGATTGCACATTACTGTCGAATTCCGCAAAGAGCAGCGTTCAGGGCACAAGTTCTTGCGACTTTGGTTCAATGTTGTTGTTCAGCTGGTGCAGTTGAAGCATTATTTACATCAGTTAAAGATTTCTGTAGTCCAACTCAACCTGATCGTTTCGTTTGTGTCTTTCCAAGAACTGTTTACTCTGATGCAATCATGTATGGTGTTATCAATCCAAATCGTGTTTTAACAACTTTATACCCTGCTCTTAAACACGCTTTCTATATTGGTGTTCTTTTGGCTATTCCATTTGGTTTTGCTCAACTTAAATGGCCTCAAAGAATGAAATACATTAATCCACCTATGCTTATTTACGGAACATTCAAGTAAGTTAAATTTTTATTTTATTTTTTAACGTTTAAAGAATATCAATTACTAACAATTATAAATAGTTGGGGAAGTACTTACAACTTTTCATATTATCTTCCAGGAATGTATACAGCCTTTGCATTCATGTATTACATTCGAAGATATTACACAGCATGGTGGAGTAAATACAATTATATTTTAACATCAGGATTATCAGCAGGAGTTGCACTAGCAGGAATTGTAATTTTCGCAGCATTACAATATACACAAACAAAATTAAATTGGTGGGGTAATGAGATTCAGACCCGTGGTATTGATTATGCAAGATCTGGTTCATTACTTAAAATCCCTCCTGAAGGTTTCGGCCCTGAGAGTTTTTAAGAATAAAATTTTTTTTGAATCATCGCGTTGTTTGTTTTGAAAATTTGTTTGCTATGTCGCAATGGAATGTCTGGTTGTATGATTTATATAGCTAAATTAATGACTTGATATTTCATTTCTATTATTTAGATGTAATGTAGTGTAGTGTAGTGAAACCTGCGTAATGCTGTGCCTGTTATGCGTTAAGTGAGACATGGACATCGTTTTAACTTAGGGAGTGTGATGGCTAGTGAGACATCACGACCAGTGGAACTTCCAGTGATGAATTCATCTAATTTTCTACCTATTTATATTATCCCGCTGTCTATAGATATACGAGAAGCAGTACAATTGTACGGTAACTTAAATTGATCTATGAGCTGGTTAAGTTCCGAGGATGAATATATCCCCACTAGGTAACTTTCAAAATTGAATTACAGGTCGTTGTACGCATAGTCGGATAACACGGGGACTATATAAATGAAACCACTAACTGATTATTTTCTAAAAGAAGTAAAGGATACAGACGAGCGGAATTAAGGTATTAGTCTCCGTGTGTAAGTTGTTGCACCAATGGCATAAGTGGCATATGAAGTGTTATCACACTGTAATGAACTTAATGATAAGCATGTCATATCACCTCCACACTTTAATCCCGTTCATGTCGGCATGGATAGCATATCGTATTCCATTATGCCGCTTATGTACATATACTATACCATCAATATGTGGCATATGCATGGTTTCATAAAGCTATAGTTCACACTAATTCAATTCTACTGAGCTCAGATCGTCAATTGTGTGTGGATTTGCCGACTTGCCGTCATATAACGGGATGAGGTGTCCGTGCTTACAGGGTAAAATAGGTCTGTGCCGACTTTATTCCACGCTCGTGCCACTACAATTTGGCACTCTAAGTGAACAACTCTACAATTAAACTTCATCAAAATCTACTTGAAAGCCCGATATTCTATCACAATTACTCCCGTATGCTACCCACATACAAATTCGCGCATCATGAAGTCTATTGTAACCGACTAGGCTTATGTCGTGTAATAATGTACACTTTACTAAAGATTCTATCTAGCGTAAAATATCCTGCATCAAACTAATAAATGTCATAGCAGTATGGTATTGTTAGTATTAAAAACGCCAAATCTATTAAGCGCCGAGCTTAAGCGCCGAGTTGCCGAGGTCGCGGGATATACTTATATATGTACAGCCATATCCGCTTCTTGTCTTCGCCGGAGGTCGGTTCGTTCATCACCGTAAGTTCAGTCTCAACTTCAGTCATAGGTATTCAAGATGGATGATTATAACGAGAAGAAGACAGCATCAATTGAGGTCTCTGAAGTTCAACTTCCAGATGATTGCGAAAAATCAGATGGAAGTGATGTTGCTTTAGAGCTCGATAGAGTTAAAGTTGTACAACGACTTAAAGCAATGAATAAGACAGGAGATAGTGGAGATGTTGATGTTCTTGCGGATAGGGCTTCTGCATACTTATATGAGAAATTAGTTATTACTTCACTTGAAGAAAGTTTAGATGTTTTAAGAAAAGCATTGGAATATCATTATGGTGATGTTAATTTTGATAATGAAACATATTATAAAATTGAAAGAATGGTTGAAGGTCCTGAAGCATATGGTGGAGATTATGAAACTTATGAACTTGATACTCGTCTTGAAGCTGTTGTTATCAAATATCATTCTCCTTATCCTGAAGTTCGTGCAGTTACTGATCCTTTTGATGATTATGAATTGCCTGTTGAAACAATTCGCGCTTACTTCCTTGGACTTATTTGGGTTGCAGTTGGTTCTTTTATTAATGAATTCTTTGGATATCGTCAGCCTAGTTTATGGCTAGGTTCAACTGTCATTCAACTTCTTCTTTATCCGTGTGGACGAGTAACTGAACTTCTTCCAGATTGGGGATTTTCATTATTTGGTACAAGATATAGTCTTAATCCCGGAAAATGGTCAATTAAAGAACAAATGTTATCAACATTAATGGTAAATGTTGGAGCACAATCTTCAAACTGGATGTCAATGACTGTAACACTTCGTCATCCACGTTTCTTTGATTTAAAATGGGTTGATTTTGGGTTTGTTTGGTTAATGAATTTTGCAAGTCTTTATTTCGGATATGGTTTAAGTGGTATGATGCGTAAACTTGTTATATTTCCAGTTAAAGCAATGTTTCCAAATGTACTTCCAACTCTTGCTCTTAGTCGTGCACTTGTTATTCGTGAATCTTCAAATAGTTCTGCAAATGGATGGAAAATTAGTCGTCAAAAATTTTTTTATATATCGATTATTGCCTCATTTCTTTGGTTTTTTGTACCTAATTTCTTATTTGGAGCACTTGGTTCATTTAATTGGATGACATGGATTTCACCAAATAATTTAAATCTTGCAATGGTAACTGGCTCATTTCTTGGCTTAGGTATTAATCCAATTGCAACTTTCGATTGGTCTGTTATTAATTATTGGAGTCCTCTTGTATATCCATTACATGCAAATGTTAATCAATTTATTGGAACTTGTATCTCTGCTGTTGTATTAATTGCATTATATTGGTCTAATTATCACTGGACGTCATACCTTCCACCAAATTCAAATACTATTTATGATAGATGGGGCAACACATATAATCTGAGCCAAATTATAACAAATCAGCAATTCGATGATACCAAGTATTCCAACTACTCACCCCCATTTATTTCAGCCGGAAATCTTATTGGAACAGGTGGACTATGGGCAATGTATACATGTACATTTACCTATGTTGTAATTAGTGAATGGAAATTATTATGGGAAACACTTCAAATGTTTGGCAGAACAATTCGACATCCTATGCGTAAGACACTTGATGAATTTGATGATCCTCATTCACGACTTATGGCACGATATCCAGAAGTTCCTGATTGGTGGTATTTTGCCGTTTTCCTTGTTGGTCTTGCAACTGCACTTGCTGCTGTATGTGCTTGGCCAACCACAGTTCCTGTATGGACTTTAATTTCAATCTTTTTATTCAATATTGGAATGTTTATGCCCACGCTTATTATTTTATCAAGAACTGGAATTTCAAATGGATTTGGTGCTTTCTCAGTTATTCTTGCTGGTTATATGGATCCAGGTAATGCTGTAACAAATGTTGTTATTCGAATGTGGGGATACAATATTGATGTTCAATCCGAGACGTTTATTGGAGATCAAAAAATTGCGCACTATTCAAGAGTTCCACAACGAGCTGCATTCCGAGCACAAATGGTAGCAACAATGATTCAATGTTGTTGTTCAGCAGGTGCAGTTGAAGCATTATTCCGATCTGTTAAAGATTTCTGCAGTCCAACTCAAATTGATAGATTTACGTGTGTATTCCCTCGAACTGTTTATTCAGATGCAATCATGTATGGTGTTATTAATCCAAATCGTGTCTTGACAACGTTATATCCTGTTCTTAAACATTCATTCTGGATTGGTGCTGTCTGTGCTGTTCCTTTTGGTGTTGCTCAATTGAAATGGCCTCAGAGAATGAAGATGATTAATCCAGCTATGATTGTATACGGATGTGCCAAGTAAGTTAGCCGCATTTTCGCATAAATGTTTCCACGATTGACAAATACTAACAAATTCACAGTTGGGGAGGAACCTACAACTTTTCATACTTCATTCCAGGAATGTATGTTGGAGTTGCATTCATGTATTACATTCGAAGATATTATACAGCATGGTGGACCAAATATAATTATCTTTTAACATCAGGACTTTCAGCTGGTGTAGCAATTGGAGGAATTGTTATTTTCGCAGCATTGGAATATCCAAATGTTTCTTTGGATTGGTGGGGTAATGAAATCTATACTCGTGGTTTGGACTTTGCGAGAACTGCATCGCTGAAAGAGATTCCTGCCGAGGGATTTGGACCGACAAATTTCTAGACCGATATTGTAGGTGGCTGTCTTGGTGATTCGAAATTCTGGAGAGTTGATGCAAATCGATTGTTTACCTGTGTGTTTGTTGGTATATATACTGCGATGTTCTCTGACTTAATAAATTAAATTATTTATCCAAATCGTGATCTGACTTCCGAAAAACAGACCGTTCCAAAAATAATATTATCAAAGTTTCGTATTCACAAAATGCCAATTGCTCACCGCTTAATATTTTTTGTAGATTTCAATGCATCACTGCGCTTTTGCCATGTACCATACGTAAAGCACAGTATCCCTCACTCGACGGAACGTATGGCATTCGCGGATAGCAGAAGCCTGACTTTATAGAACTTTGCCGTAAAATGTTGTAAAATGATACGATACAGTAGTATCACGAAGTCTGACGGAGGCAAGCTGTACGCTCTGCAGCGCCGCTGAAAGAGGCTAGTCACGTGAATGAGTCCACGGCAGTCTGCATGGACTTCTCTCCTCGGTCTTCGCGCTGGACAAATCCGCAAATGAGGCCAATGGGGCAAATGGGGCAAATGAATGAGCGAACTTGCTATCTATTTGGACTGGTGGGCTCAAAGGCCGACTCAGACCGCCGATTTTGGGGCAATTGGGGCTGGATTGAATAAGAACTTACAGGCTTGCTTGTAACACGCGCTTGTTTACATACGGCCGCTTGACAGTATGCTGCATACGTCTCGCTCTCTCCCTTCCCCCTTCTCTCCTCTCCCATCCCCATCTCCCACAAGACAGCGCTACTTTGTTCTTTTTTCTCCATCTCAGCAATGAGCGGACCAGACACACCTGAGGTTGAGATGACCTTAATAAACCGGCAATCAGAATCTATAGCATCAGAGGCAGCACAGCTTGCACTTGTGGATCAGGTGGTTGCATCCGCGGCTAGGGCAGCAGCGGAAGTTGCGGTTCTGTTTGGATCACCAACTCATTCCAACAGCACATTGAAAGATTTAGCGAAAGAAGCAGCAGCACAAGCAGTTTCTGATGCACTGACAACGCAGTCAGCAGCAGCAGCTTGGCAACTTTCCGAGCAATCAGTGACACGAGCAGTAGCTGCAGCACGATCACGCGCAGAACTAGAAGTGAATATAGTAACCTTTGAAATTAGACTATCTCGATAAATGGCGAACAGGGCGCAACCATGGTGGCGGCATCGTACACACTCTTCGATGAGCGTACAGGAGTTACGAGCTGCATTCCGAGCACAATTGGCCGTTGCCACAATGATAAAATGCTGCTACTCTTCTGGTGCGGTTGAAGCTTTACTCCACTCTGCGAAAGATTTCTGCAGACCAACTGAAATTGATCGATTCACTTGCAGTTTTTCTCAAACAGCCTGCTTCAATGATTCGTGTGTTGACAAATTTGTATCCTAGGCTTAAGTATTCATTTTAAACTGATGCGTGTATGTGCTGTATCTTTCAGTCTTGCGCAGTTGAAATGGGCGCAGCTAATGGAGACGATAAATCCGGCAACGATTATGTACGACTGTGCCAATTAAGTCATACACTACTGTATATACTTATTGCATGCATGATCCAGAAAAGTTGACATATTCACAGTTGGGGATACACGTATAGTTCCCGGTGCTTTACTCCAAGGACGTACATTACCGTCGCGTTATGTATTACATCCGACGGTACAATGCGGAGTGGTTGATCAAGTATTCAAACACAATCAGCTCTTATACCATCGGGATTTCGGCAGGAGTGGTTATCGGAGGAATTGTTAGTTTTGTAGCGCTTGATTATCCAAAAGTTTCATTGCATGGGTGAGAAACTGAGATATACATGCGTGGTCTTGCGCGGACGGCGTGGCTAAAGGAGATTCCACCGGAGGGCTTTGGGCCGACGGAGTTCTAGGTTGATAGGATACCAATTTTGGTGAATGTAAATGCGGATTTATGACTAGATTGAGCTGTGTATAAACGACTAAGCACGTGAGCAGAACCTGAACGCCGGTTGCAATGTGGGGAAGTGTAAATAAACCCGCAACCACGGGCCGATGTTCCGGGGGGAGTGGTTTTGTGGTCTGTGGAAACACTGGAGCGAGCAGGAAATTAAACGCGGTTCCGGTGGTTGATAGACTGCCGTTCCCGGCGGAAATCGTGGGGGAGAAAAGCCGGGTAAGTCGCGCCGCACAGACTTGATGTTCTGTTACCCGGGCTCAAAACTTTGCGCTGGATGAGACTGATGGTGCTCTAAGCGACGCTCTCGAATCACAAGAAGCCAGGAGTGCTCGAGTACGGAATCCAATCGGTATTAGATTGTTTAACTATAACAAGCGCACGATGTTGGTCACGATACCGCAATTCCCAAGTCAAAGACTCTGCGTCGCGCTTTACGATAGTGTCACTAACGCGGCGGAGATCAGGAGTCAACTGCTAGCAGGCAACACAACATATTCATATGCTTTTCTTGATCCGCGGAGTATAATATCACTGGCACATGTTTATGCAGCAGTATATCGAGCATTAACAGATGCGGCTGTTGGCAGTATGCGCACAAGAACACTTAATTCGGAGATTGTATTCTCAATGGCACCTACAATGAACATTGCGGATAGTTTAAGAAGGTTTGGAATTAAAGACGAATGTAAACAAATACTTGTGATTTCTGTGTTAAAAGACAGTGATAATGAGCCTACTGTGTTAGAAGCAATTGATAAACTTGTTGAAGGGATTCAGATTTCATTATCAGATGAATCAATTGCAAAATATACGGATTTGGACACGGTTCGCAAGGTGCGTTTGAACAAACACATTTCACAATGATCTATGCTAACAATATTTATAGAATTACAAAATTGCACAAGGAGTCTCACTACAAGATAAAGCATATGTCGAGAAAATTGTTACTGGTGCGGTTGCACTTCGAGGATACTTATAATCTACAAGTTCATTGAATACATAAAGCATGCATTAGGTTTATATCATTGGGTTTATTAGGCGTTCTTGGTCTATACTTCATTATATATTTGATTAATTTATATACATAATTATCTATTTTCACTCCTATATATCGTACATACCATAAACCACATACGCCAATCCAAAAATGCATGCACCATCATCCACTAACTCACACCTCAATCCTCTGGCCTCTCAAATTTCTCAGGATGTTTTTGCCGATATCTTAAAGCATCTTTCCTTCTCTCTCTAAATTTCTTAGACCATTCGCCTCTTTTCTCATAAAATTCTTTCAAAAATTCATCCATTGGTTGTGGCATTGTTGTTGCAAGTTTTGCAAATTGACTTCGTGCACTAAAATATGGTGAATCTGAATGTGCAAAAAATAATCCAAAATCCTCTTGCGGTTTAGCTACTTCGGCTGATTTCCCCTTTTTCTTGTTAGGCGCCGTAGTGACTAAATCATCAACAACCTCCTTATCGTCATCTTCATCAACATCAGGATTTTCTCCAGCAGCAACAGCAGCAGCTTTATCGTCAAATAATTCAACTTCTCTGTCCTCACCTTCTTCACTTTCATCATTCCCTCCAAAAAGTGTAAAATTACTTTCTTCTTGTTCATTTTGGTCAAATAATGATTTCAATTTTTGTGTTGCTGCACTTCGTCGAATCGTAGTTAATCCATCAACTGCTGGCATCGCATCAATCATTTCCTCTTTATTATCTTCTCGTTTCTTCTTCTTGTCTTTCTTGATCTTCTTTGTTTCTTTTTCAGAATTCTGATCGTTTTGCACTATTGTAAATTTTGTTTCCTCTGTCTTCTTCTCTTTCTTGCTCTTCTTCTTGTCTTTCTTCTCCTTCTTGACATCCTCTAAATCTTGTGTCTGAGCTCCATCATTAACCTCCTCTCTAACCTCTTCACCTTCATTCCTATGACGATGCCTATGCTTATGACTATGCTTTTCCTCCTTAACTTCATTCTCTTTCTGCAATTCTGCACTCTTCTCATCCTCCTTCTCCTTTCCATGTCTATGCTTATGCTTATGCTTTTTCACTTTCTTCTCAGCCTTGATATCCACAATCCCATCAGCCTCACTTTCAGCTTCATCATCAATCTTCCTCTTATTCTTTTTCTCTTTTTTCTCTTTCTTCTCGCCCATGATTTCCAAAAACTCTCAAAAAAACACTCCGTTACTGAATTCCTGATCGATCTGATCTGAGATTCGTTGCAAGAAAAGACTTCTGCGCCATACATAAACTACTGCGGCTTGTAAATATTGAAAGCGCATTGGGTAAGGGTCAAGGCATGTCCATCTTCCTCCAGTCAGTTCATCTTGTGCTCGAAACGGTTTACGTGTAATTTATATGCTAATTTAAACGATATATTAATATTACATTAGTAGGTCATTATATGTACAATGTTTATATACAAGCTAAGCGCGGATGTAACTCAGACTTGAGAGCACCATCGGAGGTTGCGCACAACGAACACCACATCACTACGAACGCGAGTCATACTCAAGCGATTCGGATGGCCAGTCAACCAGCTCTTTGCTATCAAATCCACACCTAAATATGCTATTAATTCATATTCAAAAAATAAAGATCCGAATCAGCTAAATAATTGCGCGAGAACCTTCATACTAACATCCCGTTCTGCTTTTTGCTCCTGCTCGATCCGATCATCAACCTTTGTAGATCCAGTATTCAACTTTGTTCCAGTATTTTCATTCTTAGAAACTTCAACTTCTGAATCCGAATCACTAAAATCCAACATCTTACTTTCTTCAACCGGAACTTGCACCTCATCCTCTCCATCAATTTCAATCTCATTCTTCTCTTCAAGAACTTGTACAGCTTCTTCGGCATTTCCAATATCCAATTCCGCTTTCCACAATTGATAATCTTCTACCACAAGCTTCTCTTTTTCCACAAATTCAACAACTTCTCCTCTTCCATTATACCATTTACCAATAGCAACCTTCTCTTGAGTCCCTTGTCCATCTCCTTTATATTCTTCAAACAACGCAACTGAATCGCTTTCTTTGATTCCTTTTGCTTTTCCCCACAATTTCGTCTTCTTACATTTGATAACTTTAGCTTTCTTATCATATCCTCCAACTTTAACTCGAAATGTGACTGGTGTTTTTCTAAAATCTCTTTCATGAACACGTAATCTTCCATTAACCAATCTTCCAAATTGATACCTTGATCTTCTAATATGATATAAATTTTTCATATTTTTCTGTACCTCTTTTCTCATCGCAATATTCTTTTTTTTCTTTGCAATCTCATCATCAGCTACTTCCCTCGTCTTCCGTTCCTCCACAATGACAGGATCAACTTGTCGTTCTTCATATGCTTTCGACTTAGCTTCATCAATCATAATAACAGCACCTTTAAATTTAGCTCCATTTAAACTTTTTCTTAAATTTCCATATTGTGTTTTACTTATTTCAAGTGTAATAAATGCAAAATAATCCTCACAGGCTGGTTTATTATGTACTGATAATTCACTTACTGGTTTACCAAACATTGAAAGTCTTGAAATCAGTGTTGATGGACCTTCAATTGCAAGTGACGCAGGAAGATGTGAAATATATAGTCGTAATGGCTGCGGTATATCCCCATTTGAATTTTTATTTCTCTCCATTTTTTAATGTACCATTCAGCACTCGTAATGAAATGTTAGTGAGGTTGATTGAACTTGATGCATCTGAGTGATGAAATTTGCGTGAAGACCGGGTAACTCCCATCTCCCAACCCGTGAACTTTATTCCCAGCGGCGTAGAAAAAAATTACCACACCTACCGATGTACAGTACATCATCATCACTTTAAACATTTCAAGTGAATCGTGAAGTATTCTTTCGATTCGGTAAAGGAATTCAAAAATGGCTCCTTCATTAAATTACAGTGGGCATGTTGACTTTCGAATGCGACTTGTTTTGGCAACTTTGTCAGGTAGAGCTATTAAGATTGATAGGATTAGATCTGATGATATGGAACCTGGTTTGAAAGGTACATGCTATTTAATATGTTCATGTGTTCATTTGACTAATACTTCACACAGATTATGAAGTATCGTTTTTAAGACTACTGGAAGCAATCACGAATGGAACAATTATTGAAATTTCATATACTGGTACCACAGTTGTTTACAAGCCAGGTTTGATTGTTAATGGAACATATACACATCAATGTCCACTTTCAAGAGCAGTTGGGTATTTTATTGAGCCTATTCTTTTACTTGCAGCATTTGGAAAAGCAGCATTAAATTTAACATTACGTGGAGTTACATCGAATGGAATTGATTTAGGAGTTGATACGATTCGAACAGCATTATTTCCAATTTATACTAAATTTGGAATTCATAGACAAGAATTAAGAGTTGTTAAAAGAGGTGCTTTACCGCTTGGTGGAGGAGAAGTTAATTTATTTTTGCCACACGTTGCATCACAACCTCAAACTTTACATGCGGCAGTTTCAACACCACAAATTTCAAAGTTACGTGGCGTTGCGTATTCAACCAGAGTTAGTCCTGCAAGTGTTAATAGAATTGTTGAAGGTGCAAGAAGAATACTTGGTATAACAGGATGTGAAACTTTTATTTATAGTGATGTTGCTCGTGGTGAAGAATCTGGCAAAAGTCCAGGATTTGGTGTATCATTAGTTGCGGAAACTAGGACAGGATGGTGTTTTACTTCAGAATCAATTGGAAATGCAGGTGAAGCACCAGAAGATGTTGGTGAAAGAGCCGCTAGAGCATTATTAGAAGAAGTCTCAATTGGTGGAATGATTTGTAGAAGCCAAGCACCTACTTTAGTTGTATTAATGGTTCTTGGAAAAGAAGATATTGGTAGAATTTTAATTGGTAAAGATATTATTGATGAAGGATTTGTTAGATTATTAAGAGATATCAAAGCAATGTGGGGAACTGAAGTTAGATTAAAACAAGTTGATAGTTATGATGCAGATGATGAAAGTGCTGAGAAACAGGAATTATATGTATTAAGCGTTAAAGGAATTGGATTTGTTAACGCTAGTAAAAAAATTGCATGATTTACTTTGGGAGTTAAAAAAAAGTTTATAAGGTGTTTTCGGATATTCATTCATTCATTCATTCATTTTTTTATATATATGTATTAAATAAATTCTAATGTACATTATGCCAATATATTCTATATACATGCATAGTTTTAATATAAATACACTCAGCGTAACAAACCTTTCCGTTTCATTTCTAAAGCAGTTTTATATGGAGGAGCAGTTGGAGATTGAACGGGATCTAAACTTTTTAAATGTTCAGCTTCTTCATGATCAATTGTGTAAGTTGCATCAGCGTCATATTCAGATAAATCACCACAAGCAATGAAAGGCGCAATCATTCTTTCT
Source organism: Myxozyma kluyveri (assembly GCA_030568365.1). Taxonomy (NCBI): domain Eukaryota; kingdom Fungi; phylum Ascomycota; class Lipomycetes; order Lipomycetales; family Lipomycetaceae; genus Myxozyma; species Myxozyma kluyveri. The sequence goes on along the minus strand of JAJLTX010000002.1, from coordinate 27,822 downwards.
TCAATTGTTAATGAAGTTCCTTGCATTAATTTAGATAATTCTAAATCCACTATCGTTTCTCCTGAACTTTCTAAATCTCCTTCAAATACTGAACCTCCGAATATTTGTAATGATTCTGGCTTCCATCCTGGTCTTGGTTGATATCCTTCACAAACGATAAATGCTTCTAAAGATGATGCTCTTGAACTTCGTGGTTTAGCACATGTAACATGCTCAAATAATAATGCAAGCTGTGAATATAATAAATCAATATCTCGCCCTCTAAAAATCTTAGCAACGAAATTTCCTCCTTCTCTTAATACTGAGGTCGCAAGTGAAAGTGCTGAGAGAATTAATTGTCCTTGAATATATTCATCAAGATCATGAAGTCCTGTTACATCAGGTGCACCATCTATTTAACTATTAGTACATTCCACATAACTTTCAATATTAAATTTATAACTAACCTGAAACGACTAAATCCGCAGGTTCACCACCAAATAATTCCAAAATCTGAGTTAAAGTAGCAGGATGTGTAATATCAGCTTGTAAAGTAGTAACGCCAGGTAACGGAGCCATTGGTTGTAAATCTACCGAGACAATTTTAGCACCATTTGCAACTCCATTTTCATCAGCAGTATGTAAAGTCCTTGAAAGTACTTGACTCCATGATCCAGGAGCTGCACAAAGATCAACTACTCGTTTAACATCTTTGAAAAGATTGAATTCAGAATCAAGTTGAAGTAATTTAAACGCTGAACGTGCTCGCCATCCTTGTTCTTTAGCTTTTCGATAATATATATCTCTTTTATCTTTACTACATTTACCCATTTTGGCCTTCCTATTAACTTACTTATTAAGTAATTTGCTAGTCTGCGGGGAACGTCAGACTTTTTATCACGATGAAGTGATACTATAGATTTTCACTTTTGATAGAAGATAGTACATACGCCTCGAACATCTTACATTAAACAATTGAAGACAAAGTTCACACTTTATTACTATTAACGTTTAAGATCTTTCAAACTCCCGCCAAACTTTCAAGCGTTAAGCCAAATAAGTTTTCAAATTTACACCTAAATCGTTGTACTTAAGTCTGTACCTACTAACCGGGTAACGACTCCCGTTTCTGCAAATTGATCCCGCAGCTGAACGCCGCACGTCCCGTCTCAAGTTGTCGCGTCGGCAATCGAGATCCATCACCATCTCGTTTTTAATTGTAAACATGGTAGTTATTCTTTTAGTGTTATTGAGAATATATTTTATTAATTGATTAGATGTGGGTGATTTATCATAATTTAAATTTGTGCATTTTGGAAGGGTCAATGAACTAAGAAATCAGAATTGGCAGTTATCAAAGGCTCCGATATCCACTGCACAGACCATTAACCAAAGAACAGGACATATATATCAAGTCATTCCTCGTTCAATTCTTCGATCTTCATTTCTTACATACACACATCAATCCAAACATCAAACTGTTGACTTTTATATTTATACTCAAAAAATGCCAACGACAGTTCCTCACCCTTATAAAGAAGGTGAATTCCTTCCAACTCTTGAGGAAATTATTACTTCAAATACTTCTTCTTCAACTTATGATGCTACAAAAACTCCAAAAGAAGCTGCTTGGATTTGGGGTGCTGAAGATGAGGTATTTATTCATTTTACTACTATATTTACATGGGAGTGTGTAACAACTAAATGTTGAAAATAGGTTGGAAGATTGAATTTACTTGCACCTGCTACAGTCAAATCTGCTGCAACAACTGAAGTTACAACAGGACTTGTGGCATCTTTAAATTGGGATATTACATTACCATTACATCCACCATTTGGCCGTCCAGCACTTAAATTCAGTATTACAGCCAATCCAGATGTACTTATTCATGATGACCATGTTCATATGAATGTTCAATCCGGAAGTCAATTTGATGGATTTCGACATTTTGGGCATTTGCCATGTCAAGTAATGTATAATGGATTAACACGAGATGAAATTATTGGGGAAAATGCGACAACAAGATGTGGAATGCAAGCAGCTTCAAAACATGGAATTGTTGGAAGAGGTGTATTAATTGATTTTGCTAAATGGGCCAAGAAAAATAACATTGAATTTGATGCGTTTAAACGGTATGGTATTTCATTAGATCAAATCAAACAAATTGCAAAAGATGAAAACGTGAAATTTAAACCTGGTGATATTTTACTTGTTAGAACTGGTTGGATGGAAAAATATAATCAGTTATTAGCTGCTGGTAAAATTGATGAACTTGAACAAACTGGGTACGCAGTTCCAACTGCAATTGGAGTTGATCAAGGTGATGATATTAAAACTTGGTTACATGATTCTTATTTCTCAGTTGTAGGAGGTGATCAACCTGCATTTGAAGCATGGCCATCAAAGCAATCAGATTCTTTACATGAATATTTATTAGCTTGTTGGGGTGTTTTAATTGGTGAAACTTTAGATTTAGAAGATTTATCCGAAAAATGTGAAAATTCTGGTAAATATTCTTTCATGTTTACTGCTGCTCCATTTAATTCACCTGGTGGTATCGCTACTTTTGCTAATGCTCTTTGCATTATTTAAACGAATTTTAGATAATTTTGTAAATAAACAAATAAATTTATATATAGAGATAACAAAATAATACATTCTTTTAGCCATCTTGGACTCCAAATTGCCATAATAAATACAAACGTAAATAAATAATAAATACAATACATATCCAAAAATATACAAAACCTATAATACCATAAGCAAATTTTATATATACAGTATATATATATAAACGTACACAACACATATCATTAACTTAATGTTAACTTTAAACATGAACCCTATCAGAAGACCAAATCCAAGCCATTTGAGGACAACTTAAACCACGAATTCTAAGTACTTTTGAATCAATTGGAGAATTTGAAGTATCGAAAATAACAGATTGTAATTCTGATAATGTATTGATAAATGATTCGTTTGGAATTATATGAACAGTTCCTAAATCATCATATTTATCTTCAATTGTTTCCAATTGCTGCGGTTGATCAAGTATTCTTGATAATTGTCTTTTCCCATTAACTGTTATATCAGTTTGTGATACTTCTGTCATTGTACTTGTTGTTGTTCCAAATGATGATGTTGATTCTCTTCTTTGTGATGATGATGAAACTGTGGATGATGGTGGTGCAGGCTGAACACTTAGACTTGTTAAAACAGCAGCAGCACTTCTATCATCATCATCTTTTTCAACTTCACCTTTAATACCATTTCCATTTCCATTACTACTTTCACTAATGGAGGAAGGAGAATCTCTTTTGAAACTGCCAGTAGAAGTACTCCTACTACCAGATAATATTTTTTCCATTTCTTTTTGCATAACCACTCTTGCTAAATTCTCTAATACTCTTAACCCTTTATCATCAACCACAGCTTTTCTTCTTAATGCATTTCTCATTTGAATGATTCTACTTAATGCAACTTTACATTCGAGTGCTTTTTGACTTAATGGTTCACTACATCCAAGTATACTCATAAATACACCTGCAGTGAAAAGGTGCATTCCAACAAATGCAAATGCATGTGTTTGTTGACTTTTTGCTAATAATCCAGATTGTTGTGCAGCAAGTGAGGTACGTAATGCTGATTTTCGACATATTTCTGATGCTTGTGTCAACCATCTTACGCTTTGCGATTTTGATGGATTAACAGTCATATATTCTAGAAGTGGCCGATGAATAAACATTAATGCACTATCATATGCAAGTTGTAAAAATAATGCTTGCACTCCAAATAAATCTCGTTTAAGTTTCGATCGTCGCTCTTTTAATGCTGATTTATCATTTACCAAAAAATCAAATGAAATATCATCTTCTGCATCATCAGCTGCTGTGGCTTCTGCATCAAGTTCTTCTGCTGCTCCACCTGTGGCTGATGTCTCATCTTTAAGTCTTAATAATTTCGGAATACTATTATACCAATTTGTTAATTTTGCACTTAATTTCTTGGCTGATTCAATAAGTTCTTGAACATCTCGCTGTTGATTTCTTTTCTCAATTCTTTGAGGACCAACTGCAGTATACTGTGATAATGTATCAAATTTAGTTTGATATAACAATGATAATATTTCACCAAGAATCATATAAAATCGTAATTTGTACTGCTGATAATCAAGTAAAGTACCAGAGCCATCATCAGCAGCTATATCATCTTCCAAAGCCATATACTTTGTTCTACCATGAGCAGGGAAAGCAGTTTCATCATCAGGTAATTTAACACTGCAAATATCATCAGGAATTGAGTATGGCATTCCACATAAAAGAGCAATAAATCTGTCAAGACTATAAAGAGACCAAAACACACGACATCGAAGTTGAATTAATCTATACTTTGAAGGATCAATTCGACTTTCATCTTCTACATCTTGATCTCTATGAAGTTCGAGCATTAACGCTGATTTAACCGCTGCTCCTGATACTGTCCATGCAAGATTTTGATTGCCATGATAAAGGTAGAATGTACTTAGCAAAATACCAACTTGTACTGATGACAATGTTGCATATGAGAGAATGTCTGCCAGATGAGTTCGAATAACTGTAACTGGTTGAGCCATAACTTTGTCAATATCATACTTCAACTCTGGAGGTGATGCAAGCTGTCGTCCGTTTGTTGGATTACTTCCACCAAAAAGGAACTCTTCATATATTTGACAGATTTTCTTGCGACGGCCAGGGTGCATGAGTGCGTAGCATCCACCAAGTGAAACAATCATCATGATCAAGAAAGCAAATGTGTAATCTTCATCGCCATCAGGTACTGCGGATGGATTAGATGCATATGTATCCATTAACTTCTCATATCGCGCGGTGAATTCATCTTCATGTACAACAAGAACAAACCAGTGAAATGTACTAAAGTATACAGCAAGTAAGTAATCCATGACTATTCGGGGTGGTAATTGTGATAAAACCATTGCTGTGGACGGTCGCGACGCAGACCATGGCTCAGTAGCAACATTATTTGCCTCAGACTCAGAGATAACGCTGTTTGATGGAGTTGATACCTTTGGTACAGAGTCACGGTGAACTTGTCCGCCTGCAGGTGTAAATTGCGACTGTACAGGATAGATTTGTCCTGCAGGCACAGATGGAAGAGGAAATTGTTGACTATGGCTGTTTCTGCGGTTGTTCTGATGTGCCTGGAAAGCTTGGCTGTCCATGTATGGAGATGAGCTCGATGCAGACTTGGGAGAGTATCTGTGTGCGGATTGTGTTGGGACATGTTCTGGTGCACCAGGCGACGCTCGCGCATGTGCACCATTATACCCATTGAACTGATGAATTCCAAATCTCTGAACCTGTTCTTCTTGAAGCAGCGGTGCAGATTGAGAGTGATGCTGAACCATTGGCAATGGAAGTGGTGGTGGAGGTGGAGCATGTAATGGAAGCGATTGCCTGTGCGCGCCAGGTAGTAACGGTGGAAGTTTGTGAATCTCCATGAACGGAGCCCCGGGCGCACCTGTGAGGGCGCCCGATTGCGGCTGATGGTAGTTGTATGGTGACGAAGGAGACGATGGACGAGGAGCACTTTCTTCAAGGATCGAACGTGGAGCACCGTTGCTTCCTGTTGAAGAAAGCGAGAAAGAGCGAGGACGTCGTTCGTTTGGATGGATGTAGTGCCCCGGTTGAGTGTCTGGACCAGAGTCGTATGAAAATCTTTGCAGCTTGGACGGTCGGGCAATGTCAGGCATATGGTCCGGCCCATCTATTCTTGAGATCATTCTCTTGTCAGGACCACCATTGTTGACGATGGGTGAGCCAGTCGTATATACCCGCAGTGGAGGTGGTGGCGGTGGATGCAGCCCTCCGTGCATGTTCTCGGTGATGCTCGCGATAGAGGGGAGACTCGCGTCGGGGGTGCCCGAGGAAGCGAGAGCGTAGGAAGTAGTTGTACTGACTGGACTGTTTGCGGTCCCATTTGTGTTGACGGCAGTGCTAGATGTGGTCGCGGACTTGGGACTTTCATGTTTGGTTGATTTCGCGGAGTCGGTTTCGCTGCGACTCACACAGACGACGTTTGCGCGGACGCAGAGCGCGCAAGGGCGATAGCTGTCGCACTGTTTTGGAAGTTAGCCACGTGCACCGCGGACAAGCAAGTAGATCACTGTTTAGAAGGAGAATGGGACGTACCTTTAGTTTCTGCTTTCTGCATCTTACGCATGCGCGAGCAGTGCGCTTCGAGGAGGAGCCCTGTTGAGGCTGCTGGTGTGTGGCAGTCTGCATTGGTAGGGGAGCACGATCAGGCTGCGGGGTAGCGGACGAAGGCTCGTAGACGACGATATCGTGCCTGGCAACCATCTCAGAGGAGGTTGCGGAGCAGTTGGAGCGGCGGTGCGAGTGTGCTGCAGATCCGAGGGTGATCGGGGTGGAAGAGTGGGGAGAGTGTTGCGAAACTGGCGGGCAGGACTGCGCGGTGCGGCAGGACGGCCCGGGGAGACGGCGAGGCGGTGAGGAGCGGGTCGTGCGGGGATGGCAGCGCCGGCGCGGGGGGTATGTCGCGATGGCGAGGAGAAGGAGGAGGAGGAGGAAGGAGTCTGCGCGGTCGCGAAGTGGTGATGGGGAGCGGAGAAGGAGTGGAGCGGGCGGAGGCAGAACACGGCCAGGCAGCGCCAGCTCGTCTGCGGGGACTGGCTCTGCGCCGTGGACAGCAGCGGGCCGGCGGGTGGAGGCGTCGCAGCGTCGCGGCTGGGAAGCAGAACAGACGACGAGGCCTGCGGAGAGCCCCCGAGTGCGGCGCGGGTTCGGGTTTTCTCCGCATGTGGGGGAGCCGGTTGGGCTCAGACATCAATCATATAAAGCGGAGGCGCGGGCCCGTACCCTGCGTCTGCGGGTGCTGCCGTGCTGTAACCAGTGAGTGAGCTGTACTGCGCAAGTGCGCGCTGCTCGCTGGCTCCTCGTCCCGTCGGGCTTTCTCGGCGCTTGCGTTTGCGGAGGGCGGCGGAGCGACTCGACTGCGGGCACAGTGTAACTCTGCACAACCGCGCAGCTGCAGCGCATTACTGCAACGGAGCAGTCAGCGGGGCAGATCGCTTGCTCGCTCGTCAGTCGCTGCTCAGGCAGCGCAATTTGTCGACTTGTATAGCGGCCGGCTGTATTGCTCTTTGTTGACATCACCCCGGCCACGCCGCACGCGCACCAGCGCCCATTGCCCGCACACCCAGACTGAGTGCCTGAAATTACACAGCTGAGTTAAGGGCACAGGGCCGCGCGGTGCCGTGGTCCGTGGACCGAGGATACAATACTCGATGCGAATGTACGGTAGTGTAGTACTGTACACGGTATAGCGATGGTACAGCGTGGACCGGTGGACAAAGGTCCGCGATCGCTCTGCGCTCGCCGCGGTGCGACCTCTCTCCCTGGCAGCCGCGCCCTCGCCATCCACCGGCTCGGCTCATCAACACCGCGCACTCGTCCCGCAGTTCATGTGTCTAAACGCCCGCGACTCATCCTCGTGCTTCCTGTGGATCTCTGTCTCCGGTGCTCAAATATTATGCTCATTTTATTCGGCCTGCCTCGGTTGGCTGCGGGGCCCGGCAGCTGTGCTGTGCTGCCTGGCGCCGTGCAGAGACTATACAGAAGAGAGACCCGCCGAGATCGCCATTTACAAATTACAGCAACTTGTGCCCTTACCGGCGGCTCAGTTGTCCCCTCGACTGGCAAAAATGGAAAATGCTTTTCGAGCCCAAGACGACGGCGTCTTCCCCGCACCCGGTCGTCTCCGCTACAGTATCTGTACTCAGTCTCCGGCTCCTCCGGTTCTGCTTAACATTTGGCAGTTCCGCCTCCATCTCCCACAAGGCCCTTCCCGCTCACATTTTCTCTCCGTCCTTCCATCTCCGCTCCGTTTCTCGATCGCCGCTGCTTATAAGTCGGCTTTGTTTGAGACTCGAATGCCGGCTGTGGCCTTTATTAGCTTGGCGGTAAGCACTTCGTTTCATGCCGTCTATAGCTTGTGCTCTCTACAGTTCGAACTAATTGACGGAGTTGCTTGATTACGCCAGCAGGAGTTTCTCCGGTTCCACCGCTTCAGCCGTAGCGCATCCACAATTAAGATACGCTGCTAAACGAATGTCAATGTTTTGCTCTCCGCATATATTTCAATCATAAATTACCCGCAGCTCCCGTCGCGCGCGGGCGCGTGAACCGGCCGGTGTGCGTAAACTACTCTCCTGACGCACGCGAAGTGGGCCGGTCCCGGTGCGCACAATGAAATTTGTGTGACCGTCGGTCTGTTCCAGGTTTAGGCTTAAGCTGCTCCTTGTCCAAACACTTCCGACTCCGGTGGAGGCGGCTACTTGCAGCAATTTAGCCCGCGTAGTCAACCCTTACCCGAGTTACGTAACCTCTTCAAAATCTTACGGTATGCACGCGGTCGATCGTCTCCGCGCTTTTCTCCGCATTTTCATGTGTGCTACAAGAATCTTACTTTACTAAACGCTTACATGCTTGCACTTTAGAATAAATATGGGCTGTGTACTTTCTCTACTGTCGGACGTGCGATTAATTAAACTCGACGCGACTTTCATCATCTCCGACTCCGACAAACCATTGTTCACTCGGCATTTGCTTCCTCATCCGTTTAACCGTCTATATAACAGCGGATTACAATGAATGGTAGCACATAGCCGTATTTTTCTACGCGGAATTAATACTTCCATTCTCTTTGTATGTTCTTTTGTCTGCAACAGTATATCGGAATTCTTTGGCCAGTTCTAGACCGGCCGACGGATCAAGCTACAGTAGGCCATGCGAGCGTAAATCCTTTGTACGGTATCATGATCCCACAATAAACTCAGAGGTATTTCGATAAACTCAAAACAAAAAATTCGTGATATACTCACATATGTAGTTTTCTGAAAAGTGTGGTCGCTTAAAGAACATGCGTGTCGTCATACTCGGTTCCAAGGCTTCCAACTATATCAACGAACCAACCGTCGTGCAAACGTTGTCATCGCCGACAGGACCCGTCAGGACCCCCGCATTCTCTCCACGCTATAGTCTTCTTATATCCTCACATCGCCATTTCACTTTCTTTTCCACTTAAACTTGCAGTACTCAGTACTCTCTCAGTAAAGGTGAATACAATACTCTGACGAATCACTCTCATCATGAATTTTGTATCGAGCACATCGTGAGCATCGCCGAAACGGCCTGCAAGCGATGTTCGCGCCGCACTATCAACATCGCTTGCAGGCCTCATGGCTTCTATCCCGCTTCCCCGCAAACCGAACTTTTCAATAACCACACGACATCCATTTATTTCGAATCAACTTAATCGCATCGTTGACTTTTTGGGATGTGTTAGAAGAAATTGGATGAGATAGCACAGCTTTTGATCAGTAAATGTGCACGCTATGACGACATATTCAAACACGTTGATTTGCTGTTCGTGACACGCACTTCGCACGCCGCAACATACACACTTCATACACAGCACTTCAATGCTTTCATAGCAATTCCAATTTATCAATGATTGACTTAATGGTATCAAGTGATATCAAATGATATATATATTTACGGTACTACTCACAAGTATCAGTATCATCCACTCCCGTATCGCGGCCGTCATTGTCGTCAATTTATCATATCGGATTGATTAAGAATTAGTTGAATCATTTTAGATCATACTTTCCACCTCTTGGATATCATCTCATTTTACTTTCACGTATTACACACTCACAGTATATTAGCCATTGTTGCATGTAACATCAAATCTGATTATTCTATCCGTCATATTTGAATACTCAATCACGCGCTTTCACCAACCACCAAATTGATTTTTTTCATCAACATTCAACTTTATCACATTGCATTCCGCGCATAACTGGTACCATCTCACTCACTATATTTTGGATTCGCATTAAAATCACTTTATTGTTGATGAAAACTTGGTCACAATCATCCTGAACTCGTCACTAGACCTACACTGGCTGTATCGGGTATGACTGATTGTGCTTTCTTGTCATATGCCAACCCTTGCATTTGATCACTTGGCTTCACAGTCACCGTGAATATATCCATTACTTCTGGATGACCTCCATCTTCGTTGAATCACGCATTTCATTATTTTCCGACTTTCAACTCACAACAATTCGCTTCAATCACATTCAAACGATTTGAAAACCATACATCTCACACGCTCGTTTATATTATTCAACTTGATCATTGAAAATCACCGTTTGAGTAATTGTCGTCCCCGCCGTCCCATCACAAATATGCAAGGATCCCTCGTGTGTCAGTGACATTCACATTTGAATAATAACAACAGCTAGGAGTCTCAGTTGTTCATTGCGCGTATGGTATGTTATCCGTTATATTGAATCTTCAGTCAAATAAATACTAACTTCAATACTATCACAGATAATCATGATCGTCCAGCATTATCATAGCTTGGGGAAGTGATCAGTCTTGCCGTCCATGTCTTCTTGAAGGTTGGTATTGCTGAGTAGTTCACTGTACCCCAATGTGCCCCCAGTGTGACTCCAATGCTGTCGCGATTCACCACAACCATGCATTTCACAATAATGATTGTTGTTTGACACATATCGTGACTGAATTTTTGTGTGAAAAGAACTGCATCTGAACATGTGTGAAAAGGAAAACGTGGGTATTCAAGTGCAGCAGATACATCCATCCGTTGCCCATCAGCCGCCATCCGGTGCTCACTGCTCAGTGAGTCCCCGACCAGGCCACTTCACACCACGCGCAGACGCTTGAACAAGTCCTCTTCGCGCTCGTGCATCTATCGTCGGTATCACCGGCCGAAACTTTTCGCATTTCAACGACTCGCTCAATGCACACAACATGATCCTTCACCATATATCACAACACCCCCATCCTTCACACATACAATCCCATTCAAATAATCGCATGGTATCAACATTTTCATCAGGTTAATATTTCGCTAACTTCGGTTATACTCCGGCGATCTTATCGGACGGATGAACGGATACATTGTGGCTTGAATTACGCTAAGTTCACGCCACACACGCCACATATTTTGGTCTCATATATATTCACAAGCCGCCTCTTACTCGTTAATTAAGTTCGTTGCGTTGGAGATGACGGTATACTGTATGCAGCTAGCTACATGTACCATATACAGCAGGTGTTAAACAAGATCATCGCGACTTCGTGGATTTGCGCGTCATATTTGACGAAGAAGATATGTACTTTATTTCAAAATCTACCGGTTATATGGTGCGAAATATTTGTTAACTAAAGTCAAGATATTTTATTTCCAGAGAACAGAAAAACCAGCAAATACAAGAATAAAAGCTTAAGCAAAAACAAGAACAGAAACGCGAAAGAGAAAAGTCGCCAAAGTGGCCGATTACCAGCGAGCCACATACCTAGACCGAGTTACTCAAGACACAATCAAAACAAATCAATCAAGCAATTGAGAGAATCAATCATATAACAACAAGTTTATATAATCAATTTATCAAGAGGAAAATAAAAATACATTTACTGTTCCTTCACAGAAGACTTTTTCCAGTAAAGCTTGAAGTTAGGATTCCATGGCATTGGAACTGGATGAATAACGATAAGTGAATTATGTTCATTTGCTAAACCTGCAAAAGCATTATAAAATGCAAGGAATGCAGACATCAATCCAAATACACCACCGACAACAGTTAATGCATCTTTGGTTGGATAAAGATAACCCAATGAAAGGAAAAGGAATGCAAGATCAAGTGTGGCGAAAAGCGAAAAGAAAGCAACGGTGGAACGTAATGTACAAAGTACAAGACCAAATGTGAAAATGAACCATCCAATTAAGTACATTCCAAGCATGGTGTTAAGAGCGTGGGTATCAGTTCCATATGAGGCAACAATGCCGAACGCATCAGTTTCAATTGCAGCAAATGAGAGCCAGAAACCACCAAAAGATGAAAGTGCAGTAGCACCAAATGTGTTCTCAACAGCCATTTCCCACATACCAGCGCAAAGTTGAATAAAACCACCATAGAAATAAGCAAGACCGACAACAGTTGATGGATTTGATACACCACGAACTCGAACGTTTGCCATGCAAAGGACAAAAGTTGTCAAGCCGAAAGCACATAATCCAAGTGGAGCAGGGTTACCAAATTTGCGCGATGGTTGATAAGAGATACCTATTAATACCCATGTTAGCATCTTTTACTTCTTCAATTATTTGGTTTTTGTTAGCAATCTCTCATCATTGTTCGACCATCTCTCTCTTGATCTCGCTCTTGTTGCGGTGAGTGCGGCGCATAGAGTTCGGGACCACGTTATTCCGTCGGTAAGCCGCGTGCGGCGTGGGCATCGCATTTTCGAAATGCTGCAAGTTGTCGTCATTGTCAGACATCCATCGCATGATCCAGCAGAAAGGCAGCCAGAGCAGCAAAGCAAGCAGAGTGAGGCAGGGAAAGGAAGAGTGCAACGAGACCAGCGGATGAGCGTCGGCAAGCAAAGAAAGCAGGCATCGGAGTCTTGGCCATTGTGAGAGAACTGAGTGTGAGTGCGGCGCCACGTCGGAGGTCTCTCGGAGCGCACGAGCCGTGAGCCGCTCGAATGCTGCATCAGCCGCCGGAGCACGCTCGGAGGTCACCAGGCTGGACACGCAGACCGCACGCCAGTCTTGCAAAAGTGCCTTCACGGTCCATCCACGGAGGTGCATTCGGCTAGAGTGGCCGCGGTAAGTGAGGAAAACTTGTTCAATGGCCGATACAAACGCCGACTGCGCAATAGTTGGTAAACAAACATCGTCAAGGTCGCGCTGGTCGTGAAGAAATATAAATCAAGCACCGCCCGCTTCGTTGGCGCTTCAAGATGTTCTGATCTGCCGTTTACCTTGCCCCCTCTATTGCTTGACTATTGCTCCCGCTCGCTTGCTTGCTCGTCCCTTGGCGCTTGCAAGGCCAGATCAACTGTTAGATGTGGTCGAGATCAGTCTCGATGAAGTCTCGCACCCGGACAATTGGATGATTTGTTGCTTACTTGCACCATCGAACGCACTCGACGCGACTGGACTCATGCCTTGCTGTTCTGCTGACTGCCATACTGTGGTCTTCCCCGTCCCTATTGCTGCCTATATCGCTTGTTTGTTGTTGTGGTGAGTACTTTGCCGTTTGTGTGTGCTGAAGCTTGAAATTCACAACTGGACCCCCACTAATACACTGCATGGACGAGAGTATCAACACGAGGTAGGGTGAACTCAAATCGTATGCGTGTGGCAAGTGTGGTTTTGTGAGTGTGGCAAGTGTGCAACTGGTGTTGTGTTGGGCGGACGAGCATGCATGACCAAATGTTCAGTCCAGCCGCAGCCGCTAAGCCGGTCACCCGCGCAAGTTCGCAACGCACGGCACTTCTGCACTGCAGAATTTGCATGGCTTGGTGGATTAGTGATGAGCGAATAGGCGAGTGACGGGACTGGAGAGTAGCGACTGAACAGGTTGTGCGATTGCTGAGCCAGAAAAAGTTGTGCGAGGCAAAAGTGTGACTGAAGGATCGTAGAAGTTTTGGAAACGAGTGTAGAACAGCAAGAGATCGAGAGAGCTGTGCGATGGAGATTGCAAAAAAAACACAGAGTGATTAGAGAGAACATACCTGGATTAAGAGTACCACCGAAAGCAATCATGAGTTCCTGGCGTGAGACCCATGAGTCGCCAATCCTGATGAGATCTGGGTTGTTGGAGTGAGTTTCGATGTGACGGATGTTTAGACTGGAGCGGTCATGGTCGTAAACTGCGCTGTCTCCAAGGCCGACAGGAGTGCCGTTCTGAGCTTCGATATCTGTGGCCTCTTTGTCGACGGTGAGAGTGTTAGAGAGAGGAAGCGAGTGATCTGAAGCCATCTTGAGTGTTTGTTTTGAGAGTGAGCAGTGAAGTCGAGTGAAGATGGATGCGAGTGGACTGATGTAGAGAGCGGAAGTAGAGGAGGACGAGCAGAAGAAGCGGGGACGGAGGAAGCTGTATTTAAGAACAGCGTGAGAGGGGTAAAGAGCTGAGCTGGGCCACGCGGAGGATGCGGGGGACAGAGGTTTGAGGAGGAACGAGGAGCGTGAGACCGGGGTGTTTTGGGCGTTTGGGGAAGCGCAGGACGCAGGTGCTTGCGACTGAGTGACAGTGACCGAGGCGGGGTGTGGTGTGTACACGCGTGCAGAGCACAGTCCGCCACGCGGTGCAGGCGTAAAATACAGTACGCGGCGCGCGCTAGCCCACAGGCCACACCGTGTGGACGTCACTGCAGCTTCGTTGCCGGCTCGCCGAAGATCGAAGGCCGGAGCCGCCGTCTCCGTGCAGGCAGTTTGCGGACTGTATGGTCTGCAATACTGTACAATAGAGGCCTCGTTTGAGCGCAGGCAGCCAGGTATCCGCTCCGGTGCTCCGCATGTTTTAAGACGGCATAAGACATCAATGCTTATGTTGCGGTTTAGCGGAGGTGGCAGTGAGGTGTTCAGTCTTCTGCTCCACTGTGTGTGGTGGCCATTACTGTACTGTATCTGCGTGAAGATGGTAGGATGCTATAGGGAAATCCACTAATGCCCCGGACAGATGCAACGCTGGCTGGTGAGTGTTTCCGCATCTGAATGAGCAGTCATTTGTCGTTTTTGTCACTACTTTTAATCCAGTTAGAGCGCAGCTGTATGCCGTACGCTCCGCTGCTGATCGAATTACAAACTGCCTTGACTCCACACTCGGCTCAATCCACCAGCAGTCTGGCATTTACACAAGGCATCCAGTCGCTAGCTTTCGTAATTAGCATGAAGTCATAATCGTGATCGATGACCCAGCTGATCCGCAAACTACCGAGGTTCGTATATTGTTCACTAATCGCAATGGTCCACTACAGTAGCTGATCGCCTGACTGATTCTGACCGCGGCGTGCGGCGCTGTGGCGCCGGTCGAACGATGAACCCGCCGGATCGAATGAATATCCAAGCGCTTCTTGTCTCTTTCTGTCTCATCCAGTCCTCACGTCATGCTGCCGTATTCAGACTTCATCACTGCATCACTGCCGTATTCTGCTGTGACGGGTTTTCTGGGAGGGATGATGGCGACTGATGGTTCCGCGAAGGTGCTGAATTCCCGCTGTTCGACCTGTTCCCTATTGTGGTTGCGGCCCTCTGCGCAAACCATGCGGTTTAATTCAGGCAGCGCCGTCGTCTGTCCTGTTCAGTGTACGCCCTAACGCCCCGCAAATTGAAATCGCGGGGCATTCCACGATCCAATCAAATTTTGCCGTTTCTATTGAACTCAACCAATGCGAGGCGGTGCATTTTCTGCATCAGTGGAGTTACTGCATGGGAGTGAAACCGGCGGCGCCACTGCCGGTACTGCACGCTGGCTTCTCCGACCATCCGGCAATTTTAAGCAGTGCTTCTTCTCGAATAAGTTTATAATACCGGCGTACCGCACTGGCGCACTGTGAGCCTGGCTAAGTCGTATGTAGCGAATGCTCGGCATGCGCTAGACTTTCCAGGGGCCCGACACACCGTTTAACTATTTAACCGTGGTGCGAAAGAGGTGCGAAATACAGCCTAAGGTGGGCGTGTGTGTGTCGCGCGTGCGGCGGGCGGGGCTACAGACGCGGGGGAAAGCTGCGGTTTTCGACCAGAAACTCCGTTGGACAGCACGAAGCGACTAACCAGAGCGTCTAATTTAGATAGCTGCTCGGAGAAATAATTATTTATCAGTCTGTGGATAGTTATTGCAGTTGCATTGCATTAACTGCCTGTTTGAAGAGGATAGTGGGTCAAAGTCTTGGGGGTAGTGGTCTGTTTATCTTGTTTCATTACGGTGCCAATACTGTCTCAAAGTAGCAAATAAAGTAGCTTCCGTCGTGTTCATATGAATTAAAAGAAAATTGTCCATTACCGGTGCAAGCGACTATATAAACTGTATGTTCGCTGGTCTGTACAATATTTCGCCAATTTCTATTAACCCAACAGCTGTGCTGTAGCCTGTAGATCTATTCATCTCAAGTGGGGAAAGAAACGATACCGTTTGATTCAATTTGCAAATCAACTTATCCGACCAATAATATTTGCATTGTCCGTTATGTTTAGGTGACATACAACTTAGATATACTGTATCGGATAGTTGTCCAATACGATTTGAATATAGATGGATGCTTGTTGTCAATCTTGATAATATTGTCTCCGTATATCCGATAACTGCAATCCACAATTCGTGTATCTAGAGAAATAAGTTGGACTTACTTGGCAATCCAAAGGCAACCCCGCTTTGTAATATATGTTCCGCAGATGTGGATGCATATATATTTTTTTGCTAGCCGCCCACAAACAGGAACGGACACGCGAATTTTAATCTTTACTGACAACCAATCAAGCCCAAGAAAGCACATGCAAATAACTCCAAGTCCGCATTCGCAATATTTATTCATCCATTCACCCATCCATTCGACCATTAATCTAATTAAAGCGATGCATACACAGTAACCCCAACACTCCGTCCAATTAAGTATACAACACTCTTCGAATCGCGAGTACGACATCTGTTGACAAAGGAACAGTATTATGACCACCCCAAGCCACAGCCAGTAATTCGATTCTTCTTAAATTTTCATCAGCTTTAACAGCAATATCTTCAACGATTTTAACATCAACTTCTTCCTCTAGTTCATCTCCTTTTGAAAGCTCCTCAATCGCAGTTTCATTGTCAATAAATCGTTGATGATAAACATATTGAACAGCATGCTCAACACCAATATTCTCAACATGAAAAACTCCATCTTGTCTATTCTCAACTAATTTAACATATCCTTTTGCCCCCTGAGTTTTTAAGTCTTCAAGTTCTTCAACACTAACTGCAGCAGCACCGCGTAATGCAGCAGTAAGTAATTTAATCCCATGAGCAAATGGAATTTCTGTATCAATATGAGAATGAACAACTAAAACTCTACAAAATCTTGAATTCTTAACAAATCTTTCTAATCTATCATCTGAATGAAATTTGTATAAAAGAAGATTAGAAACAAGCCGATCATGAAGTTCGGGGAATGGTGTAAATGGGTATAATATTGGTGGAAGAATTCCAAACATTCTATATTGTAACAGTAGTTCTTCAATAGATGCAAATCCCGCAATTGGTACAATTGCTTTAAATTCAACTGGATCTGGTAGCATTCTCATTTTATCAGCTATTCCAATAATGACGCCAGTTCCAATTGATTGTCCGACTAATATTGTTCGTGAAGGTGGAACTTTTGACATTTCAAGAATCGTATGAACAACATGAACACCATCATTAATTACGCCCATTTCAGATGGCTTTCCTGTTGAAATTCCGTATCCTCGATAATCCATTACAAATAAATGTGTATGCTGCGGTGATGTTGATAATAATGCTCTATAGATATTAGGTCTATGTGCCGAAAGTAAGCATCCTGCGTTTCCATGATCTATAGTTAAAACACATTAGTATCTATAATTTTACTAGTTGATCAGCTGTAAATCTTATTACATACGATAAATAATAACTCTAGCATATGGATCTTCTTTTAAGATCCGCATATGAGCAGCAGCTAATTCACCATTTTCAATAACCTCATCGGTTCTTGGAATATTTCTTAATTCTTCTTTGTGAGCTTCGTATACGTCTAGTGGCAAAATATGCCAAGCAAGAAGTCGTTCTCCATCTTCTGTTGTAATCCAAAAAGGGGCGACTTGATTATCTATTCAGTATAAAGTTGGTTAGTTGCCAATGCTAAGATGGAGAAACTATTGTGGGGTAGACTAACATGCGAAACCAACTGTTTCTGGGTAGTACAGATTTGAAGTATCCCCTAACGGTAACCAGCTCATAAATACGAGCCTATATCATACTTAGTAAACTTATTTCTCTAAGTCATCAGTGAATCATAAACTTACGCTCGTTGAACAGGCTCCTGTGTGAGAGACAGTAATAATCCGAGGTACACTAATCCTGAGAACACCAATGCGCCTAAAAGCGTCTTTTTATAGCCCATTTTGCAGTCAGTTCTTTGATTTTTTTAGACCCTGATCAATTGTCTATAATTCTGCCGGGATATGGAATACGAAAACCACGGTTTACATCGTTTTGATCTCGGTGAGCACCGATCAAGATCGATATCTTCAGCGAAGCGAGCAATGAGGAGAGGCGCTAGCAGTTAATGAAGCGCCGCACGGAGCGTTTCAGGCCGGGTAACATCTACACTCGAAATTTCAATTTACTGCTTGCCGGTTGAGGCTACGTGTAAGCAGAGTTCGAGCACTTTCGTTCTTGCGGTAAGACAATTGCAGGAGAAAAGATAGTGTATATATAAATTTATCTTGACCTGGATTGAAAACTGAGAAGATTTTAACGTTAGCAACTGAAATAGATATTGTTGAAATTGAGTGGAATAATGGCGGATCCCAGCCAGCCTACCAATGAAGAAGTTGTTGAGGAAGTTGATGGGGATGAAGAAGGTGTTGTAACTGATGGTGAAGAGATTGAAGGTGAGGCAACTGAAGCCGTATCTGGAGCTACTGGTGAAACCAAATCAAAAAAGAAGAAGAAGCATAACAAAAAGAAGAAAAAGAAAACGACTATAAGTGCACCTGTTGAGGAAGTTAGTGCAGAAATTGAATCAGCCTCTGTTGTTACTAAATCTACTGCTCGTGGAGAGTCGTCTGGAATGGGTGCTAGAAGTATTGAAGAGTTGTTGAAACAATTGGCTATGGCTAATCAAGATGTAAGTGTTTATTTCACCTACGTTTTCGGTTTAATATGACAATACTAATCCGTGATTCGATAGCCACAACCAAAGCCTAAGTCAATGGATAGTCATCGATTCTGGCAAACGCAACCAGTTCCAAGATTTGATGAGAAAATTTCTGATGAAGGTCCAATTGAAATAAAGTCAGTATCTGATGTTTCTGATGAACCGTATCCGCTTCTCAGAGAGTTTGAATGGGCAACATTGGATTTAAAGAATTCAGCTCATGTTACTGAAATTTTTGAGTTATTATATGGTCATTATGTTGAGGATGCTGAATCTACATTCAGATTCAACTATTCGCCTGAATTTTTCGATTGGGCTCTTAATGCACCTGATTCACGACCTGAATGGCTTGTTGGTGTTCGAGTTGCAGCTACAAAGAAACTTGTTGCGTTTATTAGTGCAATTCCTATTCAAATGCGTGTTCGTAATAAGACAATTAACTCTGGTGAAGTTAATTTTCTTTGTGTTCATAAGAAATTACGATCAAAAAGATTGGCCCCATTACTTATTAAAGAAGTTACCCGTCGAATCAATAAGCAAGATATTTGGCAAGCTTTCTATACAGTTGGTAAAGTTTTACCAAGCCCAGTATCAATCTGCAGATATTATCATAGATCACTTAATTGGACTAAGCTTTATGATGTTGGATTTAGTCCATTACCACCTAATATGACTAAGGCCAGAATGATTCAACGATTTAAATTACCTACTCAGACTGCACTTCCTGGTTTACGATTAATGCAGCGAGAGGATATCGATCAAGTGTATGATTTACTTACTAGTTATCTTGCACGATTCGAACTTGCTCAAGTATTTGAAAAATCAGAATTATTGCATTGGTTAATGCATCGTCATGGTCGTGACGGTGAATCTAATGACGAACAAGATCCAAATCGTGTTGTATGGGCTTATGTTGTTGAAGATTCAACTGGAACAATCACCGATTTAGTGTCATTTTATAAGTTACCATCAACTATCATTAATGATGAACATAATGATAGTTTACTTGCTGCTTATGCATTTTACCATGCGTCAACTGTCGCTCTTGAGGGACCAAGGGACGACAAGGATGTTACTGCTAAGTTACGTGAGCGTTTGATTTTGCTTTACAACGACGCTTTAATTCTCGCCAAAAACGTATGTAATTTCGCTTTCCCTTTTTATATTTCATGCAAAATATTAACATATCAATAGCTTGGATTCGACGTTTTCAACGCTCTTACACTCCTCGACAATGCGCTCTTCCTCGATGATCTTAAATTCGGTGCTGGTGACGGTTTCCTTAATTACTATTTATTCAACTACAAAGCATTCCCTATTGATGGTGGATATGACGATGATGGGAGACTTGATCTTGTTAAACGTAGTGGAGTTGGTATCGTTCCATTATAAATAAAAGTATGGATGTATCGTTAGAAATATAAAATTTGGCTATAATTTTAATTTTTGCATATACAATATCGCTGGCTGCTACAAACCAAGTAAAAATTTAACAAATTCTTCCTTTGTGCACACGTAATAATTGTAATCACAGTTTCTATATACAAAAAATATAACCTTTCTTAAACCAAAAATGCAAACACCTTAAGCTGATTGCCTCCGACTAGCTTCATCAATTAAATGATTAATTGAACGTCTTCCATAACTTGATGCAAGTTTATCTTTATCATCTTGAAATTCTTCATTAATTCTCTTATCAAGTTCTTCAAGAGTAACAATAGATTCTGTTGATGCTTGTTGCCAAATTTGTTGTACAAGATTTTGCTTTCGCTTATACTGTGCAATAACGGAGTTCTTTTGTGCCTCTAATCGAGTCGCTTCGTCTACTTCAACAATTCTAGGTGCTTGGTATGTCTTAACATATGTCTCAATTGTCGGTAATGTAAATAGCTTATTCTCTTGAGTCTCCAGTAAATTCAATTGTTGATTTTGTGCTCTCTCACGTTGCTCAGCACGCTCATTAGCGACTTTCCTCATCCGCTCCATTTGCAAATTATAATCCTTTGTAAGTGAACTTTTAAAATATTTTCTTCTTAAATCCGCCATTCTCGATCTTGGAGTTTCAAGATTTGGTGGATTCTTTGGAGTTGCCATTGTAGCTTCAAAGATCTCTTCAAGAACTGGGAATTTTCTCACTGGTTGCATACGTGAGGTTCCTGTCGGATTAGGAATTCCTTCTGCATATCCTTGCATTTTTGGATTTAGAAGTGCTTTTGGAAATCTAAGAATTTGTCGCTTGCTTGGTAAAATACCAGAAGGTAGTGTCTTGCGTGCCATGTTGTGTGGTTGTATATGCTGTAGTTGATGGTGTGGAGTGATGAACTGGTGTTCCGATACCTAGCACTTGAAGTATTGTCGTTCCAAAAATCAATTAAAGCCAAATTCTAAGCAAATATAGCAACAAGAGCAATCTTTTTTATTGTTCTCTCGTTATACTGCTGCACGCTCACTATCAGCTCGTGGTTCAGCTTCCCGAAGTATTCGCAAGGCTTCACAATTTTTTCGTCGCGGGAGTTACGGCGTAGCGCGTCTGACGCGAAGATCTTATTATGGATCACATAGCGCGTCAACATAGGCATTGTGTTAGTGTGCTATCAGAACCATTATAAGCAGTAGTCTATTGTGCGGCTCACGCCAATTCTACGGCCCGCCGCAGCCTGAAGTCGTTGAACGAGCGTTAGGCCGCGCAAGAAGCATGTGAATGTCCTGATGCGAGATACATTGACAGTTTCAGTAGCTGTTAACAATATATACAGTTTCCTGTGATGAATTAGCATTGTAAAATGCTAACTTTGTGTATTTTATTATTTGCAATTGCGAGTTAACGGGTATATTTACCTGTGTGTGGTATAATTATTGCATTTGACGCGACATGTTGTTCACGATTGATGATGTCTGGAAGGTTATAAGATGGTTGGCAGTGCATCCTGGGTCTGTTACTTGTTATGGCGTTTGGTTTTTTCATTCGTAAGTTTATATTCTTAGATCGTGGTCATATAAATGGCAATACTAATGTGGAATCATAGACGAAATTATGCTATATCAGAAACTGATTCCCTTGTCACTTTGATCTACGTGATCACAGTATTATCAATTCAGCTAATGAACTACTATAATAATTCTAAACAGCCTAATTCAGATTACCTAGATATACGGAAAGACGTTGCATTAATTACAGGTGGATCTTCAGGCTTGGGAGAGTGTATTGCAGATGATTTAGCTGCTCAAGGTATTGAAGTTGCTGTTCTTGATAAGAAATTTCCTGGTAGAAGATTACCTGGCGTTAGATATTATAGATGTGATGTTAGTGATTTTGATAGGATGAAATTGATAATAGGACAAATTGAGCATGATGTAAGTGCTATGTAAACTTATTTATTCATGCGCCCATCAGTACTAATCATAGTTAGCTCGGTCCGATTACAATCTTGGTCAATAATGCTGGAATGTCGAAACGAGCTAGTATTCTTGACTTAACCGCTGAAGATTTCAGATCGTATGTATTCAACTTTACATCTGTTCTATAACTTATTTACATGCTAATTTTATCAATATTAGAATCATTGATGTCAATTTACTAGCATACTTTTATACGGTCAAAATCTTACTTCCAAAAATGATTGCTGGCCGTCGAGGATTCCTGGTCAACGTTGCATCAACCTTAGGTTATCAAGGTCCGATCTTTTACTGTACGTTCTCTCCAAACATTCAAAACGCTTACCAAATTACTAACTGATATCCAAAGCTGCTTATGGAGCTAGTAAAGCAGGTGTCATTTCCTTTCACGAATCATTAACTTACGAACTGGATACTTCAGCCATCAAATGTATCAAAACATTACTAGTTGTACCAGGTCAAATGGATACAGCAATGTTTGGAGATATATCACCACCACTTGCATTTTTCGCACCAGTAGTGAACCATAACACATTAGCTAAAATGATTGTTGCCAAGATTTCAAAAGGTGAGAGTGGTAGAATAGCAACTCCATTATATGCAAATATTATTCCAATCGTACGTGCATTATCTCCTACGCTTGTAAAGTTATTTCGATCATGGTCTGGAATGGATAGAGTTGTGCGTCAGGCTGAATTGCATTATGCTCAGTAAATATTCGCTGTACATTTAGTACGTGTTTTCTTGCTATTCACGCATTTTCTTCTTTTGTATGATAGATAAATACGGTCGCTTGCTTGTTTTCTTTTAACTAATATTAACTAGACGACGATCCATAGATGAATCGATTATAATTATCAGCTAAAATCGTTGCTCCATATTCAAGTTCCCATTCTTTAACTTGACAAATAAATCTAACAACTTGTGCAAGTAATCCTTGTTGAGTTTTACCTGCAATATGATAATCGCTTTCAACAAGTATCCTATCATCAGGTACAGCTTTAATGACATGTTTAAACTTATCTCCATATCGTAGATTAATTACAATTGAAAATGAAAAATAAACTGTAATTGGCACTTTCTTTGCATTCAACCAAAGTTTAATCTGATCTGGCGGACCCGAATATGAATGTAAACATATCCGATTTGGAAATTTTGGTGATTCCAGTATGCTTTCTTTCTCTTCTAGTTTATTACCATCTTCAATCTCTTTATCAATCCTGTTATCCCTTGCTTCTCTTGCTAACTTCTTTCGACTAGGACCAACATACCCTACCCAGAATCTCGATATAGTTTCATATAAAACACCATGAGCTTGAACTCCATGAATTGAAACTCCTCTATTATATTTCGCAGCAATTTTCATTTGAGCAAGTAGTATATTAGCTTGATGATCAACATTAACTCTATAAGGACTTAATTTATGTCCCTCATTATTTTGATCTTGTTCACAATTATGTTGTTCCTCATCAGAATCAGGTTCTTCAAATGATATTAATTTGCCTGATTTCGGAATTCTAAATGATTTATCAATTCCAACTTCTCCTATCAATGCATTTGGAAATTGTGATACATGTTTGTCTAGCTGAGTTATAAAATCTGATAATTTAAATGGTTCAGGTAATCTTGAAATAAACTCTTCAGCTGGATCCGGATATATAACTGATTTATAATGTTGTATTTTATCAATTGTTTCATCAGATCCCGTGTATAATATATGTGTAAACCATGGATGATATCCTATTTCGCGTCAGCACATGCAGTTTATATATTTATTCAAGTAATCAGATTAACACCGCACATACCAAAACTAGGTATAATTTTCTCAGGAAATTTCAAAGCAGCATCATGAACTTTAACTTGATCATCTAATCTTGTAGCCATAATAGCTAAGCTAGCTACATTAGTTGAAATCATTGCTGAAGGTAGTCTTTTAAAATTATCTGTTGGATGACAATGTGCATCGTTGACTCCAATTGTTGTCCATATTGATTCTGGCAGGGTATCATTTATTTCTGTTGATTCTGTTGATGATAATTGTTTGTCTATATATTCTGAAGCCATCGTAGATCTTGAACCATTACCATTACTATATAATCCAATTAACATGCAATGTATTAGAAGAAGAACACTGGTATCAGTGATCAACTCTGAATGGGACATCACTAATCCCAACCTGTTCACCACTCGCACAACGCCGCAGAAAAAAATATGACTGATAAAAATCCCGATTGACATGTGTTAGTCTTAGATCCTTCCTTCCGACCATCAATTCTTCATTAATATTTTATTCTTTTACGGAAGAAAAGTAAGGAGGAATAATGTTGTCTTTTAAAAATTTACAAGCTGTTCGACAAGCTTCTGTTGGTTATCTTCGTGCTTCAACGAATGTTACTCGATCATATGCTCGTGTTAATGGAGGTGTAATTCGAAGCGCGTATCGTTCACAATCTACAGCTGCTGCTACTGAAGATAAGCCAGTATGGTCATTCCTGTTTTTATTTACTATTTATATTGTAAATACTAATTTCTTTATTTACAGGTTTCAGCAATTACACATCCTGATCCAACAGAAGATAGTGCTTCAGCAAAATTAGTAAATGAATATGCTAAATACTCTGTTGCAACATATGCACGACCAGGATTAGTTCTTACAAAAGGAGAAGGATCATATTTTATTGATTTAGAAGGCCGTAAATTTTTAGATTTTACAGGTATGTTAGTTCATTAATTTAATATTGGTGATTAGGTTTACTAATTTATTGTAATGGATAGCCGGTATTGCCGTTAGTGGATTAGGATATGGAAATAAAGAAATTGCAGATATTTTATATGATCAATCAATGAAAATTATGCATACATCAAATTTATATTACAATGAATGGACAGGACCATTGTGTAAATTATTAGTTGAGCGAACACTTTCAACAGAGAACGGAATGAGATCAGCAAGTCGAGTATTTCTTGCAAATTCAGGAACAGAAGCAAATGAAGCGGCAATTAAATTTGGTCGTAAATATGGTAAAGCTAATGGATCAGAAGATAAAATTGAAGTTGTATCATTTTATAATTCATTTCATGGGCGTACATTTGGTAGTTTATCTGCAACACCAACACCAAAATATCAAAAACCTTTCGGACCAATGGTGCCTGGATTTAAAAATGCTACATATAATGATATTTCAAGTCTTGATGTTATTACAGATAAAACATGTGCAGTAATTGCTGAACCTGTTCAAGGTGAAGGTGGTGTTTATACAGCAACTGAAGAATTCATGACTGCTCTACGTAAGAAATGTGATGAGACTGGTGCATTATTAATATTTGATGAAATTCAATCTGGACTTGGTAGAAGTGGAAATATGTGGGCTCATGAAGCATTAGGTCCAAATGCACAACCAGACATTCTTACAACTGCTAAAACACTTGGAAATGGTATTCCAATTGGTGCTGTAATTGTTAGTGAAAAAGTATCACAAGCAATCATGATTGGTGATCATGGAACTACGTTTGGAGGAAATCCACTTGCGAGTCGAGTTGCACATTATGTAGTCGATAAGATTACCGAAGGTAAATTTCTTCAACAAGTTCGACAAAAAGCTGAGATTTTTAAATGTGGTCTTGAACAACTTAAAGAAAAACATTCGAATCTTATTACAGAAATTCGTGGAACTGGTCTTATTTGGGGTGTTCAATTAAATCGTGATCCAACTGATATTGTAACTGCATGTCGTCAAAGAGGTTTACTTTTAATAACTGCTGGTACAAATACTTTACGTATTTTACCTCCTTTGACTATTTCTGATGATGAAATTTTAGATGGTCTGGCTATTATTGATTCAGCTTTATCAAGTGTTGAAGAATAATATGAGGTATTGTTGTCGTCTAATGAATATATGTAGCTTACTTTGGTGTATTGGATTAGCATGTATAAAATGGAGTATTTACGACTTATATCACAATCTGTAGTCGCGTAGAGATGCAGCTGCAGTATGTGCATTCAACTCTGCACCAACTTACTAAATCGTCAACGAGACTTCGGCTGCTCTTCAACATTTCACATTCTTTTAACAAAGCTTGCATATGTTATACAAATGACATCTAAATGACACTCAAATCATCTCGACTTTACCGTTAACCGTAAATATCGTAATCAAAATAAAGCCACATGTCTCGATCCTCGGCATCTGTCGCGTCCACGGTCTCGAACAATATTAACACGCGCATTCAAAAGCCCGGGAAGTCCCAGGCCAACTCAATTTCAACTCAACTCCCAATCTCCCAGAGTCTCAGTGCCACTCTTCCGACATCCCATATCCCGGTTGACTTCCTTAGCATCATATTCTATTTCACTTGAGAGTATTCATATACGGTAGAATAAGGCATGTTTATTAAAATGTTGTCACGTTCAGGCTCAGTAATAAGGATGACGCCGTCGATTGTTGCGCGATCAAGTACTTCATCTCAACGGTATTTATCCACCAAGGCAATTCCAATAGTCACATCAACATCACTTAGAATTACCACAATACGATCTCAATTTTCATTTAATTCAAATAACAGTACATTAAACGTCACTAAAAGAAATGCATCAGATTTTTCAAGACCACAACCAAGTCCTTTACGATTACCAAAAGAAGAACAAGAAGAATTTGAAAGACTGTTAAAGCAAGCTTCATCACCATTTAATGACATAGTTGAACCAGAAATTGATGTTGATATAAATGAATCCGATTATGTGGTTGAGTCAAATGAATCAATTGAACAAATTGCTGTTAATGAAGCTTCGAAAATTGCGTATAGTGGTAGAACTATTCCGGAATTTGAAGGAGATGTTAATCCAAAGGTTTGTTGTATCCCTCAACCTACTTACATTTTATGAATCAAAAAATCATGATATGATTTGTACTGCGAATCTGCATACTAATTAATACTTATATAGACCGGTGAAGTTGGAGGACCAAAACAAGATCCTTTACGGCATGGAGATTATAGCTTTAATGGAAGAGTAACTGATTTTTAAGCGAATAATGGAATACAAGGTACATTTGTATGGTACAATATATATGTTTATATAATATTAATGGAGTTTAATAAATAATGCATGTTAATTATTGCACATATGGAATCAAATGGTTTTTTTTATTCAGCGCGTCGGAATGCTGTATAAACTGTGAGCATTTGTTTGGTGAAATGAATTGTGCCCAGTACTCTCACTAATTCCACACTGACTAGAATACCTCATGACTTTTAAATACATTCGCAATCAACTTTTGCCATTCAATTTTCTTATTTCAAGAACATAAATCTCAAAAATTAAAACGTTAACGAAATATATAACCGCGCCCATAACAGGATCTCCAAGCTATATCTGGCACCACCCCCGACCTCTCCCTCCCTTTATATTTTCAGAATGAATCATAGAATTGTCCAAATCTTCCAAATATGTTTTCTCTATCCAAAAAAAAAATATTTTTCAAAAAAAAAATTTACAATGATACTGTGACAAAAAAGGAGGTCCTGCCCGGATTCGAACCGGGGTTACCGGAAAACTCCGTGAATATCAGAATCCGATGTGATGACCAGCTACACTACAGAACCCATATTTCAAATTTTGTAAGGGAACTGGCTCAACCTAGCTTGGAGACTGATCACATGACCGTCACGTGC